>SSNP01000018.1:5117364-5195970 GCA_006937955.1 Pachypanchax playfairii | reverse complement strand
AAACTTCTTTCAGCTTCGAGGTGAAGAAGGCCTCGAGGCTGCGGCCTGCTTGAGCCACCTCAGAGTCAGGCTGCGATCACAAAATCACACAAACTGCATCTACTCTGATTGAAGAGATTCAAATACAACTGATTGTGATCAAGAATTAAACATACACATTTGTTATTTTACTCACATAATTAAACTTTGATAGACGTCAGTGACAAAGTGATCTGGAGAGTTGTAATGTTTGGGATTCTCCTCATTGAATTTAACGCTGATCACAAACAGGTGGCATGGCAAAGAAGGGACATTTAAGATTTGTATTTTATTTCAATAATAAGGCTGCACGGTCAAACTGTACTAATACTAATAAACAACATTTAACAACATATAACTGTTGATTGGCTCTAGTCTTATCTGGTCAGTCTGTTCATTGATTCAAAAATTTGGAAAATTTCGAAAGTTTTAAAGAAAGGTATTTTAGTAATCGTGTAAAATAATGTCATAGCTAAAAATTGTGGGTACAGAGGTGGTTCAATGTATGCAGATTTAACAACAAATGTATATTTTATTCCTCTTTGAAATATTACTTTCCTCAAAAACATGCTGTCTTCTGCCCTCTAATGGAGGATTTAATTATTACATTTGCCACAAGCAAATTGTACTTTTATTGTGATTAAATATTAAAATATGTTATAAATGAATTAATTATTGTTTTGTGTTGTGTGTTATTTTTCACATATTAAAACACATTCCTTCATCTTATGTATGTTTAAATCTAAACTACCCAGACAAAGCAAGTTTCAGTTTAGATCTATTTTTTTCTGACATTGTTAAAACCTTTGAACTTTCCTTCCAAAACTGAGCAACATTCACACTTTTATTTTATGAAGAATTAAGCATTATTGCTTCAGAGAAATGCAAGGGGCGGGATCATATTTCTTTCTTTGCTAAATCTCTCAGGACATTCTAACCTTTGTTTACTTTGTGTATCTGCAAGTCTCAATAAACAAACATCAGGTTTGAGTTACCATTAGATTCACATACAGATAAAAGAAATTTTAAAATTCTTGTCAACTTTGGACAAAAAGTGTATTGTTTTCTTTTAACTCACTTAAAATAGCAAAATCAGTTTGTTTAGAAGCATCACCCCAAATGTTGCATAAATTATGACATTTTTGATAAATTTCTGTTTTAAAAACTAAATTTATTGTAAACTGATACGATAAAAAAAGATTTGTGTACATGGGTAATACTCCTGAAGCAGAGACAGCAACTAAATTTGACATTGTGTTGGTTGTAAATAGGTGACAACAAATACAGAGTACATTCAGTACCTATACGTGAAGCATTTAAGTCAAGCCAAGTCTACTATAAGCTGCAGTGAATAAGAAGAGCATAGAGTATTTTAAAATCAGGAAATGCTTGAGGGTCTTATAAAATAACATTTATAACATTATGGTTCTACAAATAGTAAAGAAATCAATGCCATAGAGTTTCATTAAGCCTGAGTTATTTAGATAAAACCATTGTACAAGAATTTTAAAGAAACATTTGCAAAATTTGCATTTTACACAATGTACACACAGATTTTTTTTTGATTACTCGTTAGGGACATAAAACTCTATCGATGTTGCTGCTGATGAGTTGATGAGCTCTGACGGGTTACAGGGCTCACAGAGACTCTTTCAAGACAACATGGAAAATATATACTGCTGCTTTTAGAAGAGGAAAGCTACAGCAACTGAAATTTTATTAATAATTAAAGATTGATGTCTGCAAGCCTTACATAACTAATACAAACATTCAACTTTCCTCTATGCAGGTAAACTTGTACAATATGTAAAAAAATGAATTTACTAGCATTAACATTTCAACCTTTTCTGAATAATAAAGAGAGAAAGGTCCAACTAATATAGATGCAAAATATATATATATATACTTCCCACTACAACATCCTCTCTGTACAGTACATCATATAGCATAAAGCGTGCATGATTTGTCTAAACATGGAACAAGTAATGAGTGACTATAATGTGATTTGATGAAGTAATATTACAGCATTCCACTGAAGAAACAGATGTGTGTCCAGTTGTTCAAGCTTAGCTTTGTTTTTACACTCTCATTCAATAAGCTGCCTGCAGGAAGAATATTTAAAGTTTCAATATGATCAGCTTTTAGTCATTGCAATAAAACTTTTTGAATATAAAATAAAAATTTATCATCATCCAAAATGCTGCAGTGTGAAAACTGATTAAGTACACGTAAAAACCTTTTGAAATAACAGTTAAATTCCATTGAATTAGAGGTGATGTCTCCTGGACTTGAGTGACTGCCTCCTCTTCCTCTTCCTGTGACACTGCTCCCTCCTCTCTGGCCAGAGGAAGCCGTTCTCAGCAGCCCTGCAGGCCTCATCGTACTCATCGCTGTCCGAGTCCACGTCAGCCGCTGGGAAAACTCTGTCAGAGTAAACTTCTTTCAGCTTCGAGGTGAAGAAGGCCTCGAGGCTGCGGCCTGCTTGAGCCACCTCAGAGTCGGGCTGCGATCACAGAATCACACAAACTTCATCAACACTCATTGAAAAGATTCAACTACAATAGATTTTTTTTATTTTACTCACATAATTAAACTTTGCACAGTTGCGGAACATGAGATAGACGTCAGTGACAAACTGATCTGGGGAGCTGTAATGTTTGGGATTCCCCTCATGGAGTTTAGCTCTGATCACAGACAGGTCCATTGGCCTTTTGATGATCTGGTAGTAATGGCGTGCCTGCACGGCAAAGAAGGGACATTTATTATTTTAACTCAGTAATGCTGAAGATTAAACGAGACATTAGTTCATCAAAGCAAATCCTGTTTCATTAGCATTGTTTATAGTGTATTCTCCCTTCTATGCTCAAACTCCAAGATGTAACTTTAATTAAAATTTGTGATCATAAATGATACTAACTTATAAAAACACTGATGAGATCATTTCTCCGATTGAATAAACTTGAGAATCATTTCAAAAGGAAACACAAGGGGGGTTTTGCTACACTGAGACACATGTTAATCAGTATTGTTTTGTTTTTATAACCTTTAAAAAGACAAAAACATACACAGAGGAAATATACTTTAAGATTTAGTGCAACATTTTATACAGATGAGTAAATTGTAATATAAAAATGTTGGATGGATGGATGGATGGATGGATGGATGGATGGATGGATGGATGGATGGATGGATGGATGGATGGATGGATGGATGGATGGATGGATGGATGGATGGATGGATGGATGGATTATTTGTGTTTATATTATAAATCATTTGCTTCAAAATCAGCTGATCCCCAAAGCAGCTGAAAAAAATTGAGCTCTCTGATTGGCTGAGGCCGCATCAAGCCATCTGTGTGGCTCTGGAACGTTTAATTATCATTTTTTAATGTTTATTTACACATCAGGTCTGACATCATCAAAGTTTCCTCTGGATCACAAAGCACAAAGAAATGATGCCAAAACGAGACACTGCTAGCTGATGTGAAGTTGAGTTTTTACTCAACAATAAATGCCTCAAATTTTCTTTAAAACTCTTATTTAGAAACATCTTATAAAAAAAAGTGTTCAACTTAATTCTGAAGCCTTAAAGATATTCTCAGTATATTTTGATGAGGAAGGGAAAAAAAAATATGAAAGAAACTGTTTATAATAAAACATCCACTGGGGAAACTTTAAGCCATGAAATACAGACAAATATAGCAACAATCAAAGTGTGATTGTGTCTGCTGAAATCTCTTCAGGCTACATCAGTGCCCTGAGGAACACTGTCATAAAAATAAATGGTATTGTGAACAGGATTTGATCTTCATTTTAAAGTAGGAGATTTGCTCACAAGTGGACTGACGGGCTCGTGGAAGGGAGCACTGAGGATGTTGCTGAGGATCAGAAGAGTCAGTCGCTCACATTTCTGTGGTTGATGAAACATGAACAACAAGAGTTAGAAATTAAGAAGGAAATAGTAAATAAGCCAAAAAAAAAAAAACCCTGAGGGAATCTCCTACTCTCTGGTCACATGCAGACAGTCCACGGGGTGCTTGGACTCCAGATGTTCTCCGAGTCTCACAGCTGTATTCAGCTTCAGGCTGGACAACATCTCTGCACAGGCTGCACACCCAGTCCCCTCTGAATAGGAAGAAAAATCAAGTTTGTCAATAATTCAAAATTAAAGAGGTGGGGGGAGAACATTCATATTTTGAAGAATCTTACTTGGGGAAGCTCAGCAGAGGTGGGACGTGGCAGGACAAATGGAAGACTTTAGGACAGCGGTCACAGCACAGTAGCTCCCCTCCTATCAGACACACGGCACAGAAGTCCTCACTCTCCATCTCATCCATGTCCTGTTCAGTCTGGAAGTCCTCTGCGCCCCTCGCAGCAGCAGGGTTAGCAATCAGAAGCTGCCTCTGAGCAGGAACGAATGAAGGCTCCTCCTCCAGGTCAGAGCGAAGTGGCTGTGGATCATCAGTCGTCAGTTCAGGGTCAGATTCCAAGTCAAGCTCAGACTCCATGGCACCCTGAGGGTCTGGAGGCTGACCGGACAGAACATCAGAATCTGTTTCAGCCTGAAACACGGGATCATAGTCAGGCTGAGTATCGGACTCTGTTTCAGCATCACCCAACTCAGCATCCGCATCCAGCCTTCTGCCGTCCTCTGAATCTGCTCTTTCATCTGAGTCCGGGTCGGCTTCATATTCAAGACTCGGCTCTGAATCCCCACACAGCCTCATCTCTCCTGCACCTGCTGAGTTCCTTTCAGCCACATGCTCAAATTCAGCATCGGATGAAGATTGTGCACTTGGATCAGAATCTGGTGAAACATCTGAGTTTGTTTGTGGGTCTGGATTCATCACAGTAATAACAGGATCCTCTGAAATGGATCTGGGATCTGAGTCGGAGTCCAGATCAAGCACAGAGTAACATTCTGACACATAGGTGGATTCAGTGGGAAGTGGTATCGATGCTTTGGGAGAACTGAGTCTCCGTCCATTGTGGCTGTCAAAATCGCTGCTATTTGAGGATGTAGATGACTCACTGGGAGTTTCTCGCTCTGTATATGGAGGTGCTGTGAGTGAGCGGGTGGTCCTCCTGGTCTCAGACCCCCCAGTTATTGCCTGATTTAAAAAAAAAAGACAATTAGAACCGCTCTAAAAGGCATAAAAAATATTCTATGAAACAACATAAGTTAGATTTTGTTCCTAAAACTACTGCTGAAAATTTAAATTAATGTAAAAACTTTTCATTATGTAATTTTGCATATATAATACATACCTCTGGTGTTCCATAGTGTGAGGTTCTCTGCTGTGGGACGGTCTCGGTCTTGTCCGTCTCACTGGCGGGCAGCGGGTCACTCTGTCTTCGTCCATGTGGTGGAAGCTGTGAGACGAGTATTTTGAGACGCTCTAAGCAAACTACCGGAACCTTTGGCCGTCCCGAGTCCTTCACAGATTCTCCATTGCTTTACAGAAAAGCAGAGAATGAATTAAGTCTTTTTGACTTTGTTCTCGTGACTTTTATGTAAATGAGTGTTTTTGATTCTGAGACGACAAACCTGCTGAAGCTGTTGGACGTTCGATGTTTCTGAGTCTCTTTATTTACAAAAACAGTTAGATGATCTTAAGAAAGATAAAAAGAGGCATATATTAAGTTGTGTGTCCTAATAATTTCAGGGTAAATCAATCTTACAGAACATTACAGCACCTGGTTCTAGTTTCTGTGGTAATGAGGGTGAGAGCCGTCCTTTGGATGGCATCTGTTCAGTTTCCTTGACGACACAAAGAACTCCATCTGAAGATCTTCTTTGTCTGAGATCCATGATGTCAAACTGAGAGTAAGATAAATATGTTTAACCCAAGTCACAAACTTCTCATAATAATAATAATAATGTTTGGAGTAAAATTATTTATACACACGTGAAAATAATCTCAACGAATTCACATTATAAATTGGAGATTTTAAAAAAAAAACTGTTCATGTCAAATGCCTCCGGTGAGACACATCAAGTTAATACGTCAATAATGAGTCACGTCCATTTGAGCATCAATTAAAGCTTGATAACGATGCCCCATGTTCTTCGCAAGTCGACTTATTGTCTGCTGAGACGTGGCGTCCCACTCTTCTTGAAGGGCGGCCCTCGGGTCATTGAGATTCTGGGGTACAGAGTTATGAGTCTCTACACGGCGACTCAGCTGATCCCAGAGGTTTTCTATGGGATTCAGGTCTAGAGAAAGTGCAGGCCACTTCATTCGAGGTACCTCAGTCTCCAGCAGCTGTTCCCTGATGATACAACCTCGATGTACAGGAGCATTGTCGTCCATGAAGATGAAATTAGGCCTGTGTTGTTCATGCAGGGACACTATGACTGGATTAATGATGTAATTCATGTAGTTTGGGTTTGTCACTGCAACATTCACAACGTGTAGGACAGTTCTGTATTGACTCGAAACACCTGACACACTGTAAAACCTCCACCAAAGACTCATCTGGTGACAATGGTACAGTGATGTCTTTGATGTCTTCAACTTGAATCGTAAATACTGCCTGGTCCATGTGAGACCATGATGCCTGTGCCTGGTGATGTATTCCGGTACCCTTGCAGGTCATCTAATACACAGACCATGCTGATGTCAATGATTTCAAATGGTCTAACATGAAACTTGGTTCCTCTCAGCTCCCTTAAATGTGTCTGGAGCTGAGCTCAGGACGCCGTTCATGATGACGCATCATCAGTGTGGGACGCGGCCAAAGGACGTCCATTTCTATGTCTTTCTGTGTTTCTTCTAGTCTCTCTGTACCAACCTGTTGATGACACTCTGTGGCACTCTAAGCTCAGTAACCACTTCCTTGTGAGAACATCCTGTTTGAAGCCTTACAATGGTGAGACACTGTTGATCAGCTGTTTGGTGTCGTCTTGTTCTCACGATGTTAAAATGTAAACAGCATGATGAGGCTGTTTAAAGTGATTCTGATTGAACCAGGAAATTTATGGGTCGACTCATGAATCAAACTCTTATTGTGATTTTTGCCATTATAAAACAGCCAGCTGTGTAAAAAGTACTGAAACACTGAACGGTTGGACGTGTGAATTTAAAAGTTTATGGAAAGTCACATTAAGTTAAAGGTTAAAGTGCATTTTACCTTCATCTTGTAATTTTACCTGGAAGCCGAATATCCCAAACTTTTTCCCTCCAAATGATGAATAAAGTATGATTGAATTGAACTGAATTAAATTGAATAAATAAGTTTGATCTCATAATGAAACAGCTGCTAGTTTTCACAGGGAGAGTAAATGTAAGTTATACAGTAAGATTTGAATTACCACTGTCCCTCCTCACCCTCCATTCTGCTAAACTTACAGCGATGAAACCAATGAATATCCCTGCAGCTTTACACACTTCATTCTGCCAGGTCATGCTTTTGTTTCTGTGTTTATACATTGTTAGTTTTGCTGATGTTACAGCAAATTTCAGCACATTTTTTATCACATAAGTCAAGCTGAATAAACAGCATCGTATTGACACACAATGTTGTTACATAGAAATTCCAATATAACAAAACTGCTATAGAATGTAAAACAAATTCTTCACCTGAATTTGAGAGTGAGTTCAGGTAACCAGGGCAAAACTGGCTTCACTCTAATAGCTATAAATAAAATAAGACGTGATGTTTACACTTTATGCACAGTGGTTTGACAAAACTGCCTTCTTACTAACACCCTGCTTTTACATGCTAAAAATAGTGAATGGTTTGATGACAACAGAGCATATGTAATGTGATGGAAAGTCCCAGTTTTAAGACTTTGTATTTAATTAGTTGCAACAATTACTATTTGAAATATTTGATTTAGTTTTATGAATTATTGATGAACTATGTATGACAAATGTTGCAAAGTCTCAGTTCTTTAGTGTGTGATTATCTGGTGATGCAAGGCTACCTTCTTTGCAGCTCTTGTTTCTCGGCTGTCAGTGCATCCTACGGGCTTTTCAGAATAAGGGCTGGAGGATGGGGCTGTCAGTTCTGTTGGGATGCTCCTGGAGCGCCTCTTCCTCCTCCTGCACACCGAACCAGGGCTCAGCCTGCAGCTCTGCACGTCAGATACACACTCATGGGCTGCTGCAGACACCTCCAGGGATGTGGACCTCTATCAGAAACATTAACACACAAATAAAAAGAGTTCCAGGTTGGATCAAATGCACACACACACCTGTTCATGCCATTAACAGCTGTAAAAGGAAGGAAAAAAAAGTGGGATGTGAGTGGTGGGCAAATGAATAAAACATCACTCGGAACCTATTCAGTAAAAAACTCAGTCCTCACAAACATGTTGCATATGTTAATGTTATTGTACATGCAATGAAAGGTTTAATTAAAACACCAATTATCAAATGCAAATTTTGCATCAGATTCAGAGTAAGGCTTTGATTAAATCCAAGCTGCAAAACATTTATTACCACTTTCTCCTTCTCTTTTAAATTCCAGTTCAGCAAATGCAAATATTCTTTAAACATCCTCTCTGTGTCTTCAGCCAATGAAAAGAGGAAAGTGGAAAAACTGTTTAGCACCAGTGTTTTTTTTTTCTTATATCCAAATGCACCGTTTTACACCGTCGTACATTTTCAGTCCAGACTTAAAATGAGCTCATTATCCAAAGTATCACGCGATCAAAACACTTACCTGATCTTGGCCCCCAGGGAGAGGGATGCCAGATTCAGACTGCGGAGAAGAAAAGACTCTAATCCTCCACCATAGAAGACAGGGAGCAGGAATTTATCTTGGTGCGAACCAGGGCTAAAATCAAACTGGCAGCTCAAGCTATTCCCCCAGTGGCTCATTAATGATAGGTTAAGTACATAAATGAGTGTGCCCATGTGGCTTTATATCATTTTCAAATGCAGTGACTCGAAAGTGTAAAAATAACACATCTTTGTGCTTGTAATCATCCATCTTGAGCGTTTCTTAGAAAGAGGTGATTACGCGGCTGCTAAAACCCTCTCTGGCATCAAGTCTGATTATGATGAAGAGCATCTCATTTTAGGACGCATCGCTCTGAACTGCTCAGCTTTAATTGTCAGAGTAGATCTTGTTTTCCCATCATCTCTTTCTTCATAAAAGCAGGAGACGGTTTATGTTGCACCATCTGTTTTCAGGCAAGCTGTCAACTTTCAGAAGTTAACGTCTTGGCATTAAAATGAAGTGTTAGTTTCAGTCATTTGTGGTTTTCAAAACCTGCCTCAAACTAAGCGCCACCTCTTCCTACGTGAAAAACATTTTATCACCAGCTTTTAAAATTCAAAATATGTAGCAATTAAAAAAAAAAAAAGTGATTTGTTCTTCAGGGTTTTGTCGCCTGTGCTTTGTTTCTCATGTCTGAACATTTGTTTTTAGAGAAAATGGGTTTGACTGATCAGTGGTGGTTTTTAAGAGGTCTATTCTAAACAGTTTTTTGTGGTTTACCATGCTGTGATCTGAGAGTTGGGTTAAAAAAAATGTTTGAGCTTTTAGAAACTGAGCTGGGACCACAAGTGAAACAGAAAACCTGAGACCGAAGTGTATATAATCCCACCTGACACTTTAGTATTACAGCTTACACGGATTTCAACTGTGCTAAGTTTTTTTGCTACTATAAATTTGTAGTTATCTCAAATATTGTCAGAAAAAAATGAGCATAAACTATAAAAGTATGTTGTAAACATTGTGAAAAGCCTTGATATTTGTATTTAGATCTTTGGTTATTCTCACCTTGCCATTTCTGTGGTCTTTCAGCATCATTGCAGCTCTGGTCTTCTGATGCTCTGCTGCTACAGAAGTTTGAAGCTGCTGTTGCTGCTGTAGAACTGGACTCTGCTCCCTTCCATCTGCCTCCAGCTCCTCAACCAGCAGCTGCCTGCTTCCAGCTTCTGCTGTCTGTCCATATGTCTCCTCATCCACCCAGCTCTCCTCAGTCATCACATCTCTGTCCATCACTTTAAGGCTGACGTCCTGCTGCTTGGCTGGGCCAGTCGACAGCTTCCCTTTACACTGGCTCGACCTGCTATGCTCTGTGCTGAAGTGAGTCTGGCTGTCTGGAGGGACATCTTTCCAGGGTTGGTGGCAAGGTGGGTATGGTACAGGCTGAGAGATGGGTAAGGAGTCAGCAGCTTGTGGTTTTGATGCAGATCCTCTGCTGCAGTTGACTTGGACGGGTCCTGGAGAAGATGTCGGACACTGTAAGGAGCTCTCTGCATCCCAAAGTCTCTGGAGCTGCTGACTCTGGTGCAGTGAAGCAGCGATCAGAGCAGGCTGACTGCAGCTGGAGTTATAAAGTGTGGTTTCCATCTGGCTTTTGTCCAGACTAGAGAGATCAGACTGAGTGGGATGACCATGCAGGCAGCACATCTGAGGCTCACAGCGAGCCTGGTACCCACAGCCTGGATCCCTACCTCTGTGGAACACACCGGGCAGAGCCAAGCAGGAGATGGGCTGAGGCCTCATGATACTGGAACAGGCCAAACCCGAAGGGTAAGCACAGCTCCCCCCTTCAACTGTCAGCTGGCCTGCAAAAGAGTCACAAAAACACATAATGCATAAAGATAGAACTGAAACCATTTCAGTAACCACCGAACAATTCAGTCATCATTTATACTACTGATATTCTCATTGAAAGTTTAGTTTCAAGTATACTTTAATTAAAATAAGTTAAACATGAAACATTTTCAGATAGTCTACAATAGCAGTAAGTTTTACCTAAAGAGGAAATCTGTTTCGTCCAGTAACTTGCATCCCAGTTAAATTTGATCTTGACGGGACTCCAAGAGTCTGTTTGAAGAGACGTCTCAAGCAGCTGGTGCATCTGGAGGGAAATCTGCAGAAAAAAAAAATGCTTTTCTGTCTTTATGATTTCCATAGTAACAATTTAAAGAGGAAAAAATAGCTTTTCTAAACTCGTTGATGACTTATAGGTTTTGATTAGCTTTAAAATAAAGTCAGTAAGGAGAGAAATTCCTTAAACTCCAATAAAAACTGATGTAAAGAGGTCATCATATGGCAGTTTTTGTTCCTTGTTAAGTTGAAGCTCATAAAAAAACACCTCCTATAAAGCATCTTGTTTATTTTTAAACCCCAGCTGCCTGATAAATGCCTCTTTCAAACGTATTGCTCCCAGTAACACCGTAGCGTCTGAGCTCAAGCTGAAGTAAAGCCGGTGATGCAACTTCAGCAGTTTTCTGAAGCTTCCTATAACAAAGGTTCTTCTTGCACATTGAGGGCACAACTGTTTGTGTAGGATGAGGCACAAACTTTGCAACTAGAAAACTGACCTTTACAAGTATAATTAGATTTCCACTTCAACTGAAAATATGACAAGACATACGTTTTTTTTTTTGTTTGTTTTTTTTTTAAAAAGCAGATCAAAAGTCTTTTTTCTTATTGTTCTATTTCCCCCTTTAAAAGTTATTTTTACTCCCCTCACATGACTGTGTCTGTGTGTTAAGACAGGTCAGTGAAAGTCTGTTGACCGTCTCACCAGAGCCCTGCTGAAGAGAACCGGGCCTCTGCAGTGATGGGTCATGGCCCAGGCAATGAACTTCTGAATGTGGTCCAGCTGGCTGCAGATCTCTATTGCCCCCTGCAGCTGATCCTCCAGATGCTGCTGAAAGTCCTCTGAAATCTTCTGCAAGAAAATCCAAAATCATGCACGAACTCATGAAGTGTTTATTGACGAAGAGAGTACGTTGCCACCTAATCAACAGATTCTTCTTTTAAACAGGTGTAGCTCCTGAGACGCCAGTTTTAGCAACATTCACAGATTATTCCTGGCTCTTGTTTGCTTGGTCTCGGGGCTGATTAAATCACTGCAGTTATGGATTCTCTGCATGAACACTCACGGCTGGCTGCACGATAAGAAGGGAAGAAAGAGAAAGTAATTACCTCCAGTTGCTCTATTAATAGGTTGGCTCGTTTGTTAAGCTCGTTCATCATAATCATCTTTGCCATTTTAATCTGGTTCTCTGCCTTCCTGTGTGCAATCTTTACTCCGTGTAGTCTGCACAGACAGAGAGGGGAGGAAAGGTTTCACTACCTTCAAATGTTATAAGAAAGCAACGATTTAGACATTAATTTACTCATTAAAATGCCACATCACATGCTGCTTGGACGCCATGATGACAGTGTGTGAGCTGGAACCGACCTGTCTTCTGTTTGTTTAGCGCTGTTTTCCACTGAAGACCTTCTCTCTTCCACTCGGACCATCAGGCTCTCAAACAGCCACTGCTGATCCTGCAGGGCCTTCCCAATCTGCACCACCCTAAACACACAAGTGATCACACATCCACCAAGTTCACTAATTTATTCTTAGAGCATAAAAAAACACCACTAGAATTAAATGCATCTCTCCGGAGGACAAGGCATTATGCAGGTGACCTTCAAGAAAGCAACTGCACTGTAACATTACAGAAAACAAACAGGTATGAATATGTAATGAAAGCCAGGCTGGCCAAGGGTAGTCTATGCAGATGCATGAGATAAAAGTGACAGGGTAGTTAGAGAGCGTTTCAACTCAGAGGAAGTGTTTAACCTGTGGTTAGCTTTTTTCTCTACAGTGTCCTTGTGCTGTGCATTGCTGAGAACTGACCTGTGGTTTTTGTGGGAGGACAGGTGACAGCTGCTGCAGCACAGAAGGTCACATGACTCACAAAAAAGTTCCAAGGGCTCCTGTCTGTGAGAGTGGCACATGAGGAAGGGACAAGGATACGACCCCGGGCCTAAAATACATGTAGACAGAAGGGAAGGGAGAGAGAGGAGCATTAGCAACAGCCAGTGGGGATTTCATAAACAAATACACACAGTATTAAACAAAAAGCTCCAAAAATACAGAAAAAAGGGGGACAAAAACTCACCTTTTTATGCATGTGTAGAGCAAAACATTAGGCAGTCTTGGTTATAATAAGTATAATAAAATAAAATACTTCACATTCTAATAACTCTGAAGACGGACATACCTCTGACTATCCATCTGTGAGGGTTTGTTTTTTTCATTTGGTGTAGGCGGATGTAAGACAGCTCTTGTACTGCACTTCACATAGCTTAAACATGTGTGTAATGTTATTTATTAAACTCTAAAACACTATCTAAGTGTTTAGCTTTAGAAACATTATCCATACCGCAGGTATATGACTAATATCGAAGCACAAAAAAGAATTGTCAAACAGAAAAAAAATAATCAATTACCATGAGTTAAACTCATCTAAACATCGAACAGTTTTTTTAAATTAAGTATTTTTGATTAGTGATTAGTGTTAATGACTTTTAATCAAATATTTAACTTGATTTTTCAAGTTCTAGGGTTGCACAATATCAGCAATGATGATTTTTCTCACTTCTATATAATTACTTTTATCACAACTAGAAGTTGAGCCACTATCATCTAAATCAGCTTTGGGTATTTAGGACTGTGAGGGTCCACTAGATCAGCCAAACATCTTATAGAAAGACAGTATCTTTACTATTGCACACATTTTAATACATTTGGGTATTGATAATTTGATGACAATAACATTTGAAATATTGTGCAGCACCTAATAAACTCTTGGTGATATTTTATTAGATTGAAAGTGAAAAACACATGAGCAATAATAAACCTAAAGCTTCTTGCTGTCTTTGACTCGCTACACTCTCAGAAATAGAGGTACGAGACAAGGACATTTTTGTACCTATAGGTAAATTGTTTTAAAATGTTCCCTTAAAAGTACAATATTGGTCTTTAAAAGGTCAAAAATGTCCCTCTGAGGGTTCAAATTGATATAAAGTACAAATTTGTACCATTTCAACTGCACCTGCAACCCTGGTCAAGGCTGGTTAATCTCCATTTTATTAAGTTTCTTCCATCATTTTCAATATTATGTTTCAGAATGTTGGTTTAAGACTTCAAAATGTGGCATAATTTTACAGTTTTAGTGGAACAACTTCATAAGGTACAAAAATGGACCTGGACTACAGGGTACACCCCCAGCGACAAGAATTTGTACCCTTCTTGTCAATTTTAACCATCAGAGGGACATTTTTGACCTTTTAAAGACCAATATTGTACTTTTGCGGGAACAATTTACCTATAGGTACAAAAATGTCCTTGTCTCGTACCTCTATTTCTGAGAGTGTATGTGACATTTGCATGTTTTATTGAAGCTGATCATAGATGCACTTTGATACAGAAACAATCATTTGTTTGTGTTAAAAGGGCTGAAGTTAACGGAAGCTGAGGTTACAGTAGGACTTGTGTTCAGTTACAAAGAGTAAACAAAATGTCAGTGGAACTGCTTTCAAGTACAATCAGCTTACTTCAAAGACAAACATAAACACAGAAAAAGAGAAAGCATTTCTCACACACTTCGAAATGTGTCAGAGAACAGAAACTTTTAACCTGCAGAGCATCTGCTGACAATAACTCTAGGATGCTGACCTGTCGATCTCTGCTGGCCAGCTCCCCTCATCAAGCACACACAAGCGCGCACACAAGCACACACAAGCACACACTCCTGCATGCAGATCACCACAGATCTCTGTGGCAAAGAGCTACGCATCACCTTGGGTGCATCAGCTTGATCGGACTGACCACATCCTGCTTGTCAGTGCACTCACACAGTTTTTCTCACAAGTACAAAAACTAAGCAGCAGCACTCACTATATAATAATTAATATGTCTACAACATGTCTTTTTTAAAAGATAATATCACCAACAGGGTGGACCTGCAAAAGAAAGCCAGGATCAAGGACTGTGCTGGGTATAATTGAGAGGCTTTAAATAGCAAGACGCTAAAATTAGCAGAAATGAAATCATCCGAGCACTTCAGAATCTGGGCCATGAGTTAAAGATAGGAATAATAAGGCTCATGGATCTCCAGGAACTATTATCAGCAAACCTCATGCATTATTCAATGGCTCATCTTGCAGCATTATTAAACATAAACAAGGCTTTTTGACTTATACTCAAATGTCTTGCCTTGTCCAGTAGGAGGCAGGGAGCCTCTCTGGTGCAGGTCGGGACACTGGGGGGCTCCGAGCCTCGGCTGCTGGTATGAATCAGCGTATTGGGAAGCAGCTGGAGCCCTCTGATGCTGGTGCACATCAGTGCACTGGTAACACAACCACTTGTTGCAAAGTGTACAAAGACTCTGTGCAACGTTTGGCTCTGTGCACTCTGAGCAGATCTGAAAAAAAAAGTATTTGTATAACTTTTTTTTAACATGCTGGTAACACAAGACTGTGTGACAAGAAAACAAGATGCTGCATATTAGAAAAAACATATTTTAATTGGGGCTTCATCACATTTCAAGGACTTGTTACGTGATTATGCTTGAAAACTTTCAGATGAATATAAATTTAAACCTGTGCAGAAATTATCAATCAAACAAACGTGGATTTTTTTTTTTTTTAACCAATAACAACTAGAACGTCAGACAAATCAAAAGTAAGCAAATCAAAACAGTTATTTAAAGGTGCCTTTGATTTTATATTTAGAGTGTCACATTTTTATTTTAAAGATAGACTGAAAAGGAACATTAAAGAGATTTAGCTGCTTAATGCAAAATATGTTTGTTGTTTTACTCATGACATGTCCTAAAAATATTTCTTTGTTATAGCTCTTAAAATGTTGCTATTGGCCCAACTGCAGATTATAAGAGCTATAAATAACCCTCTGGACCAAATCCACCTAAAAGACCTGTCCAAAGGCAACAGCAGGAGCATTTCAAACATCAAATGTGACTTTTAAAGTGAGAAGAAAGCAAAACAAACACAGTGAAACACGCCAAATTTGCACTGAAATCCCCCCAGTGAAAATTCAGAAAGTGCTGCACAAACTAAAACTCTCTTTTGCTGTGTCATACAAAAAGAGAAAGTTCAAACGCAGAAAATGAATCAACGTTGAAGAGAAACGTTACCTTCTCCATTCTGGTGCTTTGAGGGAGGATGTGTCTGCCTGCTCAGCTGCAGGGAGAATAGAGGAGAGAAAGCAGCCGCCTGACGCTTCAGCAGCAGAAACTCTGAGGCTTCTTTCTACCTGAGGCAGGAAGCAATGTGAACCAAGTGCCGGCCCCAAAGGAGACAGCTTACATGACAGCCTGGCTGTGCTCTCTCCTCCCACAGTTCATCCAAATGTTGGACCCTTCACTGCAGAGGAGGAGGAAGAGAAGGACTGTCACATTCAAACTCTTTTCCCTGCTCACTAGTGCTGCCACCGAAAAGGAGAGAAAATCTCATCCTTTTTCTTAAACAAGCCTGTGCATAATAATTGGGAATTAGGGAGATAACATAATTATTTTTTGTAGGACAAAATATCCCTGGAAGCACTTCCCAAAATGGAGGAAGAGGGAAGACTAAGTGACCTACAATGAAACCTTGTAAGACTGTCGCACGTGCCCCTCTGTGTGTGTTTTGTTTTTCTTTTCTCGGAGCACGATTAGGTGATATTGGCCTCTGTTCCTGGATGTGTTGTGTTCTGGGTGAGAAGGTGAGCAGAGCTTTGGCCTTCATCCCATTTAGTCAGGATAAGGAGCAGGACGAGTCCCAGAGGAGCTACACTCCAACGTACAACATCAAAACCAGGTCAGGCTTGGATAAGCTCCAGATGGGACAAGGATACACTCCAGCAATTCCCTCCGATGGCGTGAAATCAATTAGGATTTAACTCGACATAAACGGCACATGTTTTTACCCTTTGCTTGATTTTTGTGTTTGGTTTTATTTTAAAGCACTTTGGTCAAACTTATTGTCATTCTATAAATCCAACGCTGTGGTATATTTAGAAACTTTGTATGATGATTGACAGAATTGATTGAACAGAAACAACCTAAACCTTTATATCCAACATCAAATACAGATCTGTGGCAAATAAAGTCTGCCTAACAACAACCCGAACAGCTTGACCTATAAATCTGACAACTTCCTCATCTGTGGATGGTTTAGAAAAATCCCTTGTGCACTCAAAGACCCAATTTGAAACACAATTAGCCAGGTGTGGTGCACCCTGCCCTGCTCTGAAGCACACGTTCTTCCTCCGTACCTTCACGGAGCTCGACGCTCACACTGAAACCTCTCGCTGCCTCGCTCTGCTTAAACTGACAGCAGAAACATACGCCATCTCGAGAGGTGGGGACATTAATAGAAGCTGTGATCTCTCCCTTGTTAGCGCCGTCTCTGACATCTATTAACACTGAGGCGATGAGGTCACACAGAAACCAGGATTATCTTCAACTGATCTGAAGTTAATATGCCGTTTAACTGCTGTCCAACTCCACCAATTCAACTTCTGCAGGAAAAACCCTGAAGACTTTTTCTTCTGATTTGTTAAATAAAAATGTAAAAGAACAAAGTATAAGAAGGAAAATTGAAAGCAAGTTTTCCATAACTGCAGTTATGTTTCAATACGTGAGTTTCTAAACAGCCAAACAATATATGTTGTATTTATTGGCTGTTCACATATTCAGAAATGTATGCAAATAAAGTTTTTTGGTCACTTATGGTTCCAAAAAAGTTAAAATAAAATGAAATAACTGCTGTTTTATCTTGATGGCTACCTCTACAATGCTAAAAATATTGATTATGCTGCATTTCCTGACTGAAAATCAATATAAACTTACACAATTGGTTTATGCATGTTCAATTTTTAAGATCATTTTACCCTCAAACATCGCAATGCACAGAATTCATGCTGATTACCAGAAGGCTCGATAACATGTCATGTATCCTCATACTTTATCTTTAACATATCAAAGAAAAGTAGCACACAAACCTGCTGTAAAGGTTTTCCACGCATCACTGATTTTGGAGCTGCGACTTAGTAATAAACAAACCAAACTACCTCCTGGCGCTCATCTTAGAGCTGCGCCCATCCAAATTCCTGCTTCATGTTGAATATTTTAATACAGAGGCAGTAAAACACCAAATGTTGCTTTAACCTCACGGGGAGAAAACAGTATTAAGTATGAATAAACCGCAGTAGTTCTGAGATTTTATCCACTCCACGAAGCTCTGGGAGTTTGGGATTTCTTGTGATTTTCCTTGTGGCGTGTTCCATGTTTGGGTACCTGCTCCGTCTCTTCATGGATGCGCCACTCTGACAGCGCTGCTTTCATTAATAATAACAAGCATGACAAGCGTATGGGAGAGACGGGGGAAAGAGGGGGGGAGATATGTCCCCCGCATCCACACGGCGCCTCTGCATCATCAGCCTCACCTCCAGCGCATCACCGAGCGTGAGATTATTTTTTAGAAAGTGCGCAGGAGATTACGCCCCTAACATGGCATCACTGGAGTCGTCCACAGCAGCACGGCGCAGCCCCGCAAAGAAAAGTCAGCGCAGCAGATAGAGTTTCATGCAATTAGATCAACCAGAAACTGGATCACTGTGCAGATTCTGTGCACTTGTGACGCGCGCGATGCCTGCAAAACATCCTGTCAGCCAAAACACATGAGTGAACGCGCGTGAGTGTTTGTTTTCTGTCCAGAAGAAACGAGAAACTACAGCTCCCATCAGGCGGGATATTTCTGCGCACAGCGGAAGATTTAGCGCTTCGCTTTTATGTGTATTTACCTTGACCTGAGCATCTCCGAGCGTCCCCCCCATCGGATGTCTCTCTTTGGTCCGGACAAAAATTTTGGAGATTCCAAGTCTCGCAGTTAATCGTGAGATTTTCTCGTGCAATACTTCTGACGTTTCTCAAAGCTGAAGTGTGTCGTGAGACTGTGCAAGAAGACTGTTAGAGACAGTGAAAAGTTCAGATGTTTTTTTTTCTTTATAAAAACTCCCATATCGGACAGTATGGGTTTTTTAAATATAAAAAAATAACAATAAAGTGACTTTTATTATTAAATACATTCAGAATTTAGAATTGTTATCCACTCTGAGCTGTATATTTTGCACTTCTTTACTTTATTTTGAGCCATTAAAAACATCTCATCTAACCTGCATCAAATATTTTAAATATTACTATTAAAAACGTGATTTTCCAAGAGCACGTTTATTCTAAGCTATTAAATACTTTTTAAATCTGCACAAACTTTTTAAATGTCTCTATAACTGGTGCTCTTTTTTCCTCGAGGTTTCCATCCTGCAGGTTTTAGATGTTCCCCCGCTTTCTGCAACACACCTGATTCAGTGGTTGAATCACCTGTTCAGCAGCTCTGGTGTGTTTGAGCAGAGAAACATCTAAATGTATTCAAGGATTAAAATACATATAAGAGATAATTAAAGCAAATTAAATCGTTTTTTTGTGTGCATTTTTCACACATATTGAGTTAGCAGCTGAATACAAAAAGCACTAAGACTAAATACGCTGGAGTGTCTCCTCCAGGGTGTTAAAATATGAATCCATTTATATGCAACGTTTAGATCAACTGTCAATGTGGGGAAATGAAAAGTTTTTGTTTTTATTCTTGATCACTGCACATTTTAGTCAGTCTTGCTCTAGTCAGTTTACATTTTAGCCTGAGAATTTAAGCATGAAGTAAGTGTTTGAGTGGAAACCTGGAAACATTTATCATTAAAATAATTAATGTTTCAGACTCAGTGTTGCTTTAACACCCCCCCCCGCATAAAAGAAACTAGTTACCCATTGCAACAAAGATACATTATAACTACAAATCTGGCATTTGTTAAAATGCATCATTCGAATTTGCTATAGTCTGAAAGTGACAAATCTCTTTATGCATGTAGGAACTTGTATAATTACTTTTAAGGTTTCATGTAAATGCAGAGTTGTGTAAAAGCTTTGATGTGGCCTCCTGACATTTTTACATAACGTCTGTGGTTGTGCAGCTTTTTTTTTCCTGAACACACAACAGGATTAATGTTAAAAGGATCCAGACAGAGGGACAGAAACATGCCACCTGGCACCCGCAGCAAGCCTCTCAGTGATGAGAACTAATAACAGCACGACAGTGACAACAGCCGAAGTGATGTGCACAGACGTAATTAGGTTACCAGCAGCATGTGGTGGCTGGTGTTACACTGCTGTGCCTTTTGGGATCTTACCAGCTCCTGCTAATGCAAACCTTTGCGGGTGGCTGTCATTGGCATGTCTCTTATTAAAAACAAGGGATTTTATATGATCTTCAAAATGTGAAATGTTTATTTCTGTTAAAAAATGTGGTTATTTGTTGCATGTGTGGGAAAGGAAACCCATGAAACATCAAAAACAGAAACATTTGAAGCTTTTAAAATTTCTGTATTTAATGACAAAAGACTGTGAAGAGTTAGAATATTTTGTCTTTATCATCTTAATACATGTACAGTTTTTTGTATACAGAAAAAAAATGATGCAGTATGAAAACATTGTTAACTGTACATCTACATCCAAATCATGTTACACTCATTCACTCTGAACACACTACCTCACGCACACACCTGGACATCAGTGGTTACTGTACGACTCACTCGCTGTGTACCGTCCTGCTATCCCTGCCTCATAAACATATGCTGAAGAGTATCATAGTTTACAGTAAAATGTTATGTACAGATTTGATTTAAAAATAATAAAAACAACAATCTGAGAATCAGTTTCAAGCAAAGACTGGTGAATCTTCAGTTTTCTTACTCAGTTCTTTTTGTGGAGAAACTTCATTTTATTTCCTGCAAAAAGAAGAAAAAATGAATGAAATCATGTAAAACTCAATGCAAAACAGACAACGTGTGGTTTCTTTTGAGGGAGGATTTCAGTTCAGCTTTGCATATTTCAAATTATTCAGGCTATTTTTGGTCTAAGCTAAAATTTATCTGTGAGTTCCTCCATTTAACAGAGTTTAAAGTTGCATAAAACAGCACGTAAGCAAAGCAAAAGAACATTTGTGTTGAATATGTAATGAAACGACTAAGAATTAGAACAGTTGCATTTATGGGAAATGTGGCAAAGTAAAATAAGCTGCGATTCTCCTTTAAATCAGATTATTTCAACCTGAGTTTGTGCAGAAATGTAAATATTGGATAACATGTGCAGTTTAAAGAAAAATGTCTTCTGACATATTTAAAGACTTTGAAAAATCCTGTTTAAAACTTTAATTTTTTTTACCTTCCCCTTTAAAAATGTTTCTAACTTCATGGAAAAGTTAATACCTGATGAATGCAGGCTGTGGGATTTGAGTTTCCACATCACAACGAACCGGAAAAATGACTTAAAACATCTGTAAAGTCTTAAATTACTGCTTAGTTGTACATTTTCATACTTCAAACTGATTTTAAACTTTGTTTTTCTGCATGTAAACAACACAGTAGCCTTTATATGCAACATTTGACTTGGTGAAGCTTGATACAGAACGGTGGCACCATAATTTCTCTCTCATCTCTCACACAACAGTGAAAAAGCGAAGCTCCTTTGTCTAAATGTTTTGTAGAGCTCAGTTAACACATAAATGTCTAGTGAGTTGCTAAAGGAATATTAGGAGAATCTGTTAATGCAGCTCAGCTTTTAAACTCTTTCAAGCTACTGAAACCTGAAACCCGCCTCCTCTGTAACATCTGCTGTAGAACCCACCGAGGCCTTTGAGGAACTTGTTAACGCCACTCTGCTCTGTGTCTGGCAGCTCCTCCAGATACTGATCCACCCTCTGCTCAAACAGCCCTGTCAACAGGACAACAGAGATTAAACCAAAAGCCATAACACATCTCTATGTTCCAGGAAGTGACAAACTCTTTGTCTGCCAGGAAAAATTTCAGGACTATGAAGATAAACTTTCCACCACCAGAGGTCAGTATGCACGAAGCATCTTTACATGTCTGCTGAAGGTGAAGGGGAGGGGGTGCACAGAGAACTTCCACCAGGGTAAATCTTTGAAAGACTGAAACTATAGTGAATAATAAGTCTACCTTTAGCCCGTGTTTTCCTCAGCTCTCGATCTTGAATGAACCCGGCAAACATCTGTGACTCCATAAAGACACCTAAGAATCGACGGATGCTCTTTGATGCCACGGACTTGCGAAAGGCCTCTCTCTGGAAGACTCGCTCCCCACGCTCGTTGTGAGTAATGAACAAGGAGTAATGTCCAATTGTCTCCAGGAAGAAGCGAATAAAGGTCTCTGACACCAGGCTGTTCAAGGAGTTATACTCTAAAAACAAAACACAAACAGCAGATCAATCGGAGAGCAGAAGGGTTGAGATGAGACGTGTCACAGTGTATAATCTGAAAAACACAGAACAAAACATCTGTAGCTGAAGACAAGAGTCAGGATGTGAAATGTAGTTTTAAAGAAATTAATATCAATTGAAGTAAAAACAAAAGTTCTTTGTGCTAGAAAACTGTTACTTGTGTTACACGTCAGAGGAAAAGGGGCGTGACTGAGACGCAGCAGATGTTACAAACACACAAAAACAGGAAGTCTGTCACATCTAAAGTTTAACAAGGTGTGAAGCTCTCTTCTATTATTGCTTAAATGTGAAATTTGTTGATTTTTCTGTGGATTTTGCAACTTTAAACAGTTTTCTGAACCGCCTGAGTAAACTTGCAAAAAATATTTTCCACCACAGTAACAAACCCGAGCCAGCTGGGTGAAAAACTGGAGTTCTAACCACCAGAAAACGCAGGATTATAGTCCTGTATCGTCTTATAAAATGATCTTCACAATTCAGAAATGCTCAGTGCGACAAGTTAGTCAATGCCAAATAAATCTAAACCTCCAGTTCATGTAATAAAGTATCTTGAATTTTAAACCCATGGGACAATTAAACAAATTTAGGGGCATTTAATTATGTTTTAAACACCTTAAAAAAAAGATCAAAAATGTTTATAAAAGTTTTACCATCTATGTGTGACATAATCCCAATCTGGCACCAGTCTGCTCACAGTGCACACGTTACCTGAATTAACTGCATGATCTCATCTTGGTACAGAAGACGTCACCTCCCACACGCAAACTGAGCAGTGCACACACCGTCGCTCTAATTAAACATCTGTCTCGTTAGCAGGAGAAGATCTGTCACGTACTCACCTTCGTCCGACTCGCTGTCAGAGTCCTGGTTGATGATTTCATTCCTCTGCTCCAGCGCTTGCTCCAGAGCGGATTGAAGTTTCCGTGGCAACAGCGAGGCCTCGTCATCCATCTATAAACCGTTGGAAATACAATCGTTATCAGCGATAAACATTAGGATACAGAGAGATGATGTCACTGTTTACTAAAACCAGAGACTTATGATTGAGAAATTGTTTGGTTTTTTTGGTACTCCAAAAGATGCTGCTTTGTGTTTTTGAGTGTAATAAACAGAGTAAATCTTGTGCTAAAACAGGTACTAAAATAAACCTATAATTACTGTCACAAAGTTAAAACTTGAGTTTTATTTGTTAAACATGCACCAACCTGTCGGATGAAGCGGTCAGTTCCCAGATCAACCATTAAAGCCTATTTAAAGAAAAGAAGACAACATTATAGATATGGATTATCTCCCCTCAAACACAATATCTACTTGAAGCACAGTAAAATTTAAAATGCATTTATCAAATAGGTTCCTTTTTGATTGCTTCCAAGAGTCCATCAACAACAGAAAGAACGACACAAACAGGCAGATGATGAAGTTAAAAGGTCAACGCTAGCTGTAACAGATCTTCACTTATCTGATATGAAGATCTGACCAAAAGAACCAGAACCTGGTGAAGGGTAAAGGTTATAACTGGTTCAATCTGGAAACTACTACTAACCTGGTAACCCTTTTACCATTACTCAGGATCTCTTACTTACACATTAACGTTGGCTAATTAAATCATGAAAATCTTCCCTTTAATTATAAACAAAACTACAAATCCAGTGGTTCATATTAAACAATAAACATCTGATTGAGGAATATAAATGGAAGTTTCTCTATAATTAAAAATTAAACCTTCATAAATACTTAGAAATGGTTCCCAATTTGTGTTAAAGTTTAGAAAAAGTGAGTTAGTTGGCTGAATTTCAAAACTTTGTTCTATGAGCCACATAATGGGATTAAAAAAGACGTGAGGTTATACAGTCACACCATCTCCAGTTAGTAATCAGATTACGTTGACTCTGTTGTTTAAAGTCATCAGTTGGGACACATTTCAGGTATTTCAAGAGACAGAATTTAATCAGCGAACAGCAACAACAAACAGAAACAGAACATTTAGGAACAACTAGATGAAGAACGTTGTCCAACAAACTGGAATGAGAGAGGGCACCGTGTTCACCTCTTCCACAGGCAGCTCTTTGAGTTTAGGCAATGAGGTGGATAGCAGCCCCACCAGGAAGGGGGTGGGACAGCAGACAATGTCCAACATGGAAGCTGGGAGCACAGGGATGAAGGTGTGTTGCCAGGAGAAGGGGTAGAGCAGAGCCACCACTGCATGCATGCAGCTGGACAAGGTGCTGATGATGGGAGACAAAAGAAATGATGGACCCGTTAGTCATGTTTTAATACCATAATACAACTCTGCAAAGGCCACACTGGATTATAAGAGGTGATAGCACCAGTGCTGATTATTAGCATCAGTGGAAACTTGAGAATTAAAATCTAAATCAACATTATTTATTGACATCGTTTTTATTTATTTGGGATTTGAAGTATAAAATGACACATTTTAAAATGAGTTAAAATGTGTCATTTTTAACAAACATGCTAATTTTAATCTGCAATCTCAGGCAGGTTAATGAAACAAAATATAAAACAAATACATTAAAAAAACAAAAATGACCACAAAAAGCATCAAGCCAGAGTTTCAATTAGCCATTAGCCTCATTATGATGAAACTAAATAAGCTAACTGTTATTTTAAACAATATTTACTATTTTTACTATAAAGCTCCATATACTTGTCTTTCAGGTTCTAGACTTTTATATCCTCCTTTTGTTACTTTGATTTGAGGCTTAACACTAGAGGTTCAGACTGTACAGACTTTTTTTTCTCTCTCTCAAAACACACAAAAAGAATTCTTAACAAACTTCAAACTACAACAGCTTCTGGAAAAATGAAACCTTTGATCCATCCCTTCTCTCCCTCTAGTATTTTAGCAGAATGCGCTGCAAACCACAATGATGAAAGTAGAGTTTAGTAAAGTGCATCTCTGTGACATGACTGTACTCCGTCTGCAGGGTGGCACGACTCTGACATGCTGCTACAGTTAAGCCGACGGCTTGTTGACACAATACGAAAAAAGCAGCAGTTCGGTTTAACGTCGACAGCTGTGGTATAACATCCAGATCACAAATAGCAGCCCGTCTTTCTCACGATCCTTCGCTTGTTGACAGTGGCTGACCCCCACCCCCCACCCCCTCACCCATCTTCCACATAGTGTCAAGTCCGTGTACCATGTACAAAAAAACTGTGAAAATAAACTATGGCTCCAATCACACACGCAAACCACTAAATCAATAGGAATCAGGGATAAGACCGGGGATCAAATGTGGTATGAAAAGCCCGTCTTTTCACGTTAGCAAGGATTTTTTTTTTTTTTATGTTCACTGCAGCAGAAACAACATGCAGAAAACTTGGATCAGTAGCGTTGTCATTGTGCTGAGAAAAATAACTGCCTGGGCTGTATTTATTCAGGCTACATGTTCGCCACGGACCTTTTCATCTTCCTATGAGTCAAATTGCCGGGATGAAAATGTGTTTTCTCAAGAGGGTAAAAGAGAGTTACACCAGCACAGCCTAAAGTCTACAATAACCACAGCATTAAGGCTTTTATTTTCTTATTATGATTTTTTTTTAGGCCTCTTGTAGTTCACTCAGAATATAAAACACTCACAGCTTTACTTTGGCCAGCCTGATTTCCATTTGCCTGGGGAGGGCTTGATAATTCCTAACAGATCCCATCTCCTGGGTTTGACAAGTTCCAACAGAGAGTGATGGGGCACAGGTCTTAAAAAAAATGGCCACAGGCTACACGCAGTCCAGCACACCACTGATACTAAAAAGGATCAATTACACTCGTACCCCAACCACACACACACTCCTGGGAGAAAAAGAACTGGGAACAAGAACAATCTGCACAACCAGAGAAAAGAAAGAAGAACCAATCCTGTTAGATGGTGAATGGCGTTTACTTGTAAAGTGCTTTTCAGGTCAGATGACACAAAGCGCTTCACACTAGTTTATCATTCATGTTTGGTGATGATGAACTACACACATATTGTAGCCACAGCTGTCCTGGGACACACACTGACAGAGGTGAGGCTACCAAACGCCACCGGACCCTTCGACCACCACCAAACAGGCAGAGTGGGTGAAGTGTCTCGCCCAAGGACACAACGGCAAAGCAATCTTTTCCATACGGAGTGGGGATTCAAACCAGTAACCCTCCGGTTGCCAGAGAACCTGCTTTACCTCCTGAGCTACTGTCGCTCTGATCCAAACCACAACTTCAAATACAAGATATACCATCAATAAAATAAATTTAAAAAGTAAACTTGTAACTGTAATAATAAAAACAAGGAAAAACAGAAAAGTCTCAACTAGCTTAGATTTGGTTGAAGTTGAATTCTCTCATGTTTTAGGAGAGTTAAGGGTTGAAAGAACTGACACACTTTCTCACATTCAGACTAATATCCAAGCATGTTAGCAGACCAGACGTCAGACATGATACGAATTACTCTGTTTTATCACATGAACACACGCCAGTTTTCTGGGGATTCAGTCATTCGGTACGTGTTAAATTCAGTCCATACGTGTGTATTAAGGTCTGTTAGTCATACTAACATTTTGCCAAAGATATGTTTGTTTAGTTCTTTTTTATTCTTCACATTTTGTAAATATTCTGTAATTCATGAGCCAGCCAAACTTTCTTTGATTTATTTAAAAATGAAATACGTTTATAGAAGTCAGAATGCAGAAAACAACAAAATCGGGAAAAAAAAAGGTCTGTTAGGACCTGTTATGTGTTTTGAAGTTTGGGAGCTAATGCTGACAAATTACCTCTGAAAGTTCTGCCAGGCCCGGCTCAATGTGTGTGAAACTGAACTGGCAAAATTTCCAGGAAGCTTAATCTGTGAAGTGGCAAGGAGGAGGAGGAGGAGGAGGAAAGCAAATTTCCAGAAAAAAAAGGCAGAAATATGGACGAGCCGCCACTTGCTTTGAAGCTCTAAACTCTAATAATTGGTCTTTTTTTTATACCTGGCTGACACTGAATCCACAGACTGAAGATTTAAAGGTCGTGCAGACTTTGTGTCATGCATTTTGAGTAAGTAAGTGTGTTCACGCGTGACTCTTGTAAACATTTCAGTAAGTTCAGCTGCATTTAAAAAAAAACTGTGATAAATAAAGTGAAGCTTTTGAAACTTCCTCCATTTTTATCGAAGAAAAATCACATCAAACTGTTATTATACTTCCTATAAGATATCTGTGTGTTGTTTGTTGTTTTTTATACTCGTTCTAACACTACATACTTAATTCTGCTGTTCTATTTTAAAAAACACTCACAAATTTATTCTTCACTTCAGCTGCAAAAATGATGACAGAATAGAAGCAAGGGTCTCGTTTGCACAGTTTACATTCAGAGTATGTATTCCATGCAGCATTTGCAAGAGCAGCAAATTATCAAAGAGGAAAATGTGCTGCATGTGTGGAGTTGCATCACCCTCTGAATGTGAATCCAGATGCAACTGCAATGACTTCTCGGTCTGTCGTGCTGGTTGCTGATGATCGGATCAGGCAGGATGCACGTGAACGCCGGGTCTGATCAGGATAAAAATACACTAGACTGAACGCAAATTCACTTAGTGCTGTCAGGCAACATCTGTGCAGGAAAGCTCCACATGTTAAAGCTCATCCTGAGTTTAAAATAACACCTGGAGTACATGCAGACCTATGGGAAAAGCTGCACATGATGTATTTTTATCCTTTAGCAGAAAGCTCTCCGCTGGCTCTCTCAGTCCCTAAATAGTTTTTTTTTCCTCACTTCCTGTCTATAATGATCTGCAAGAACCAGGTCTGACAGCAGAAGCCTTTTTACAAAAAGAAATGCCTTCCTGATGGAAAACGCTGTACCTGTTCCCATTAAAGCCACAATTACACCTGAAAGGTAATAAAGACGGTCTGGGGAGTAGTTGAAATGTGAGCAGGTGTTGGTGTCTGCATTGAGTTTTAACATTTAACAGAGGAGACTGATTAAAAAGCAGCTGCTCACCTGTTGGATCAGAGGGCGAGGCCATTCCAGAGCCTGGCCTCGGTAGGTTTAACTACTCTTACGGCTGGACACAAACATCAATGGTGCTGAACTGTTTATTAATGAAAACTCTTAAACACACAGCTAACACCTTATTATGTGCTAAATGAGTTTCAAGGGACACATCTGATACCTGAGGAGCTCAACTGCTGCAGAGCTGCCAAACTTGGACTTTACAAAATTATTTAGTATATTTTTCTTTCTTTTTACTTACAATTCAAAGCAGTCAAGACAAAAAATGAAATAACTAATCAGCTTTTTTCATTTTATTAGATTTTCTTAAGCTTCAACTCTTATTTTGGTACATTTAACATGTTAAAGTTATTGTATGATGAGTTACCTGTTAAATGGCATGATTGATGCCAATGATTTCCTGTTTAAAAGTTTAGATTTTTAGAGCTGGACAAAACATGTCTTCTATTATTTCTCTTTAAGCTTTGAGACTTTTTCCTTCAAACCAAGCAGTTATTTGATTATGAAAAGGGGGGTTAAAAATGCATTAGTTGTAGTTTGATCAAAACTGGACTTTAGCATCATCTATCACAGACAGACTGAACTGCATCATATATCTTTAGCAATACGTTTTTCTATCATTGCTTTAAAATTACCAACAACGTTTATATTAGTTTTCTTTGTAAACTAAAATTCTACTTTAGTGATGCTTTAACTGGAGGGCTTTTAAGTGCAAAGTACAATTCAGTATAAAAAAACAAAAGTACTTTAATCCTAAATGTAATTAACAATGCAGTACAGGTAATTTAGAGGGTCTTTCAGTGCTTGTCCCTCTACTGACACGTATAACACACATATAAGAGCAAATACAGAACTAAAAGGGAGAGATTGATTTTTAAGAGGAGTTCCTGTTAATGTGTAGATTTCTCACTTGTTTTACAGCTGGCTGAACTCACTCTACCTCACAGTTAAACACCTCGTGGGAAACCAGTTGAGCTGTTAAACAAGGTTTTGGCTTCATACCAGCTCTACAGAGCAAGTTAGAGAATAATGGAGAGAAAAATAGCTTTAGCGCGTTACCAAATGTGTTTTTTAGAAAATACAGCTTTATGTACTAAAATTTTGTTATCATCTAAAATCTCACAGGCTTCAAGCTTTTATAAAATGTCTTTTTTTCCACTTTGAATGCAATAAGGATGTAACTCTCTTGAGCAGGAGAAACACGTCTGCCAAACTGCCAGTTACTAGTTGCACAATTAACTTTCGCTTTTCTTCTATGTAAAAATATCATGGTTTTATATTTCAACACTGGAGCCAGATAAGAAAAAGCTCCCAAGATCATCTACAGTATGCTGCAACATATTTAAACATTAGAGTTTCTACCTACACAATCTGCCAACTATTAGCCGTATGAAACACAAGCTTGTTTACATAAGTTCACAGCAGTGATGAAACTCTCCCAGCACAACAGGGTCAGTCAAGTTGAGCAATGACAGAGTGACAGAGTTGATGATGAGTTTATCTGATTAGGCATCCAACTTGTTATTACAGGCAACAGATAGTGAATGATCACTTCTGTGCAGACTTTCATATGGAGGCAGCAGCCTTTCTGGAAAGAACAACAAACAGATTCATACTACAAGAGCTGACTCCATGCAAAATGTTGCCTTAAATGGCTTTTGGTTTGACATCCAGTTGACATACAATTTAAGGAAAAACAAAACATACATTGTGCTCTACAGCTGAGGAATTTGGGAACTGATCATGTACATGGGGAGAAGTGTTTCAAGACAGAAGTGATTAATGCTGCAACGAGGCTCTGTCACTGTTTTTGGATCAAAACAAAACAGAGAAATGTGTGTGCATTTATCGTAGCCACACAAGGTCTGTTCTAAAAACCCACATCAACCACAGATTTATAGTCATTGTCTTCATCTTCGTTAACCTTGTTTGTCCTCATTGCAATTATGTAAAATCTTCATATCAAAAGCAACTTTTACAGTGTTAAACGTCGTTTAGTATATTAACACGTTAACAGTCAGCACCACAGACTACTTATAGTAAAACGGTTAGAGGAACGTCACACAGGAGATGAAGCTGAAACTAAACGAGCGCCCTCTAGTGGTTGGCTGGTGTATATGTTTTAAGCCCCGCCCCTTCTATCCAGGCGTTTTTTTGACAAAACAATAAAAATAAACCTCAGATAAGTTTTTCCTGGTAGTAAATTTAGTCATTCTTGTCATTTATATTTTGTTGCTATTTCGTTTTTCTATTATGTTGAGCTATAATTAGTTGTTCGGTGTTAAAAAAAACATCCTTATTGTGTGAAGGGTAAGTGGGCGGGACTTCCAGGCAACTTCTCTAGTACACAAACTCTGGCTCCAAAAATACAGTGTTACTGTGCTACCTGTACAAATACATGGCAGTACCTGTCAGACACAAAAACATTGTCCTTTATCAACAATCGATCAACAATCTACTAAACTCAGAGCAACTACTGAGGATGACGGCAGGTCTTTGATGAAAAGGTTAGACTTGTCGAAAAGTTTAAGACTCATAAAAATTTATTTTCTTGAAATTAAGTGAATAAAATCATTGACAGCTTTTTAAAATGAATTGTATCATTATATATTGTAGTAATAATTTTAATATTTACATCAGATTTATGTTGCTTATGTTTTTTTAAGTAAAAATAAGACTCTCACAAGCATGTTTTATTTAGAAAAAGAATGTAAATCAGTGAGTAAGTTTATTAGTTATTTGCAGAAGAAAATTATACGATTTATAAAATTTCAGCAAGAAAATCTGATTGTTTTCATTCATATTTATGCACAACACACATTTTATTCTTTTCAGCCATTAACTGATTGTCATTAGGGTCACAAACTTTACAGAATACTTTATTTAGGACAACAAATCCTTGTATTTTCGTAAAGTGACTGAATTTATCATCCTCCTCCAAAGATTCCTTGATGTTATCACTTCTGTTAGTGATCAACAAAGATTAATTTTGTCCAGGGATGCAGACAGAGAGGTCGCTCATACATGGAGAGTGAACACGGCATCGTAAGTCATACGGCGACAGCTGAGCCACGGATCACAGAGGGCAGAGCCGTGCACACAGGAAGTGCATTCCTTCCCCTCACAGTCAGTGCCCCACTGATGTTTGTTTAAACTGAGCTCTGATATGTGGAGAGATTACTTCTCTGCTAAAATCTCCTCCCAGTGCTCTAAAAGTGTCCATCTCTTTTCTCTGGACTGGGACGTGGAGTCCTCGGTAGCTCTTCACATCTTATCAGACTCCATCCTGTACTCCTCTGATGATGACTCTCACTCTGTGACCCACTTTCCACTGGTATTAAACCTGGCAGCAAACTCGCTAAGAGCGTAATCTAATATCGTGCATCTATGAAGGTCAACCTGGCAAAACAAGTACGTTCAGGCGATTGTACTACTGGGTACAAACTATTCTTATTTCCCAACCAAAAACAATCTGTCTGTCAGCAAAACCAAATATGTGCTCTGACCTTTTACAACATCTTTTACCACTTTACAATACTGAGAAGAATTGAGCTGCAGCTATTAATAAAGCAGTTTGTAGATCAAACAGTCTGCCAGGAAGACATGTCTAACTCCAAAACCAATATGAACTCCTGATTCTTTATCTTTGTAGGTCAGAAAACTCCAATATTTGTGTCATCAGTGCACAGATAATAACTCTGTCAATGAAGTCACTGCTGTGACTCAGGAAAAGACCAAAATACATACACAAAGAGGACCAGTGTCTGCGCCTAAAGTAATTTAGGATGAGAGACGGCTTTAAATGCATGACTACGCTGAACAATTGATGCAGCCAGTCAGGAAATGTCTTATTTCTAAGGAGACAAAGCCAAGCCAAATTCTAAATTTAGAACAATAGAGGCCTCAAACTATTTATCAGATCAAATTTTATATCAACAAAGACTGGAAGAAATACATTTAGGTTGGTTACAATCTTTCTAATTTCACCCACAGACAGTTATGAAATGTAAAAATTAGGTTCTTATTTCTCACTCATCACAAGATTTCACATGAGTGGAATGAGAGTAAACTCACCTGAGTTTGTCGGCCACAAAGATGACCCTGCGCTCCAGAAGCAGCGAGGCAAAGACGCGTATCACCTGCCGTACGCTGAGGCATTTAAATAAACTATCGAAGTCCACGTGCTCCAGTCTGGAGTCGGTGGGTCGCCTCAACTCAATGACCTGAAGGAGAGCAAAAAAAAAAAGATCAATCTTTGTCTAATTCTTTAAAACATACTTGTTCTTATGCTGTGTCTGCAAAATTATTTGGGTTACAAGTCACAACTGAGTTAGTGAAAGCAGCTCTGACCTCATTTCCTGCACCTGGCAGGAAGGTCTTAACTTTGATAATCTTCCCTGGTGCAGGAAACGGAGACTCCATCAGACTCCTCATGAAGGGATAAACCAGTGCTGCCGAGATGCCTCTCCGTCTTTCCACCTCATCCAGGATCTGAACACAAGAAGAAAGATAATCTTGTAATCTTTCAACACTTTTAGATGTCTAGAACTTTGTAAAAATAGCTAATGAATCTATCTGGAAAATTCACTCCAGTTTGTTCCTCTTCCATTTGGTCCAAGCTGGAAAATTGGTTAGGAAAATAATACATTTTTTAAGTCATGATACGTTCCAGTTTTGATGTAATTTTTCTTAAAGTTCCTCAAATATTAAAATATAAAACGGCACAAATTTCAGCACAGGGATTCACTTACTAAATTATTTTTGATTCATATTGTTTTCTTTCTTCTACACTCTGGATTCACTTACTAAGAATTAATAAAGCTATCAGATAAGGCTGAGAAAGCCAAACAGAGTTACTGCTGTGATCTGTATTAACACTAGTGAGACAGAAGTGAGGGAGAAGATTGTTCTGGAAATAAACACTGAAGTGAGGTCTACCGCTGATCAGGCGTTCAGCTGAAAGTCATTTCCGTCAGACAGTTAACCACAGCTACACCACCACATAAAGCAAGGCTGCCCCGGGCTCTGTATCTCTGTATGTGTGTATACATTCATTTATATGCAGCTGGAGGATGAATTTGAACTTACAGTGGAAAACAAGTTGAAACAGCCCAGCCTGCTGATGACACAGTACACCTCTGGAAGGCGAGGTCCTTTCCCAGTCGGCTGAAAGACCAAACAAAAAAATCCCAGATGAAGAGTTCCATCTGCAGATGTTCCTTAAACCAGCTATAAATACACTTATAGGGGAATTCAGCAGTATAGCATTACACTTTCATTAAGCTGGGAGTCATAAGAGTCACAATAAAACAACATAGTCAAAAATATTCAGATTTAAAGCCAGCGATATTAATTATAAACGCTTAACAATTAAATTGATTTTAAATTAATAGAATTACTGTAATCAACAAAGTTTTGAGTCTTATTATTTGAAATTTCTTCCTATAATACAATTACCAATCCATTAAACATCACACTTCCAGACTGCTGAAAGAATTTAGTTCAACCATAAAAAAAAGTCGACACGGAGCACGAGGAGAAAAGAACAGCAGGTTTGTATTCGTAGGTCAGATTAATATTAATATTGCTACGATTATCACATATCACTTATATTATTTGCCATAATAAGTGGTTAGCTACTCTTAAACCAACCATGGCACCAAATATTCCACTATTTCCATTCATTTTTACAACATTTCTGTGGGAATTTCTTTCCATTCCTTCTGTAAAGCATTAAGGTGGTTGGGCTGATACTGTGGGGTTGAGCTCAGGACTCCGTGTGAGCCCAGTCAAGTTCTTTCACACCAAATTCCTCCAATCACATCTTTGTTTTGTACACTGGAACACAGAAAAAAAAGATCTTCCCCAAATTGTTGCTATAAATTTGGAGTAATAACATTGTCTAAAATGTCTTTAAAATGCTGAAATATTCAAATTGCCCTTCTATGGAGGTCATCGACCAAACCCAAAAAACAGGTGTGGTCAAAAACTGTGTATCTGTAGGAGGACTGAAGTTACTTCTAATTTATAAAGGAAACTCTTTCCATTATCTCAAGTGCTCAACAGTTTACAGTAAATTCCTGCTAAAAACTTCACTCTAAATGCCCTTTAACATGTTTTCCCCTACAGAGTAAACAGCAGCCTTCAGTTTAAAGCTTATAAAAATAAGACAGTTAGCCAGGCCCGGCGTCATGGGCGGGCCTGGGCGGGCATCAGGCTCGTCCATGATGGGCCCAGCTCAGAAGTGTGGCTCAGAAGTGTGATGTGAGAGTCGTACCTCATCCACATTCATATAGAAAAGCTATAGGAAAGCAAGCTGGCGGTTTAACAACTGAATATTGGAAGAACAAGGAGGTTGAGATCAGTTTGTCTAAATTCAGATCTATGTAGAGTTTATATCAGTTACCCAGTCAGGTTTGAATCATGGTTGCCAAAAACTTTAGAAGAACGACTGATTTTAGTTATGTAGTCAGTATAAAATATTCAATAAAATGTTGTGCTGCATAACTGTCTTTATTATCACTCTCACATGTAGCGTTATGATGCGCAAATTTACAACTGAATCACTGATATTGGCTCTAAGTGCATCCCTCCGAATCAGCATGACTTAACCAAAGATCTTCTATCAAGGAAGATGGCTCACTCACATACACAAAGCAGGTACACAGCAGGGTCTTGACAGTGGTTCAACCGCAGCTCCTTTTGGAGAACAAAAACAAACGTTCTGACCACCGATCTAGAACAGAGCGATCGTTCAGGAAAACTCCAGAACCTTCCTCAGCTAGTTCCTTTTAAAATATAAATGTGTAATATGGACATAGAGCAGGGGTGTCCAACTCCAGGCCTCAAGGGCCAATATCCAGCATGTTTTGGATGTTCCTCTGCTTTAGCACACCTGATGCAGATGAATGGGTCGTTAACATGCTTCTGCTGGACTTGCTGAGATGTTGCAGATTAGAATCAGGTGTGTTGAAGCAGGGACACATCTAAAACATGCAGGATAGTGGCCCTCGAGGCCCGACTTTGGGCACCCCTGACATAGAGTGTCAAAAAGGGCAGTTTTGACCCAGAAATATGTAACATACTGCCAACAGGAGGTAAAAACGCTAACAGGTTAAATAAAAACTGTGCCCCCCCCCCATCTAAATTGTCCTGGCGCCGGGTCTGTAGTTGGCTACAGGTGAGTGCATTTAACATACAGCCACTGCCTCCACACACCACAGGCCCTCTGCTGAAGATTCGGTGCTCTTAACTGAGATAATGATATAATTAACTTTTATCTTTAAGGCTCCTTCAAATTCACAGAGAATGTTTCTGTATAAAAGGCTGAGAAATAACCACAAAATGTAAACTGAACCGTGTGAGTAAAATCTGTTTATAAAACCAAAGAATGCATTATATAACGAGTCATAAAAACAACCAGGGCAGTGCGGGGTGATAACAACATGGGAAGATCTTTAATTTAATCTATTCTCTGAAGTGAAAGTCTTTTATGTGGTTACCTCCTTCCTCCTAAAGGTTTATCTGCTCCTACTGATCATATCTACAATCGTCTGCTCTCCCCTAAACCATTATGCGCTTTCAAACACCAGGAGCATGGACACAAAGACACAAATGGATTCAAGCACTCAACAAGCACCAATCCACTTGTCCATATTAGGTATACAATGTTCCTCTCTTGTTTCTCCTCTGCTTTTCCAAATGGATGATTAAATCAACTGTTCGAGGCTTGATTCAAGTCTTCAGGAATGTTCAGTTTCTGCCAACTGCAGGACAGACGGCAGGGAGAAAAGAAAGTTGCTGGAGGAGAGCGGCTCTTCGCTATGCTATATTCATTCAAATCTGCTTCTGTTCAGGTGAATCTCACATCAGTAAGGTAGATCGACAGTATGGCAGTTAAAGAAACAGAAAGATTTCAGATTCGTGCACTCAACACACACACACACACACACAGTTGTAAACAAACTCAGAGTAAACGTTGCAAACATTCATTCTACAGCAACGTAAACAAACGCTGAGGAAAAAAAAAACTTAAATGGCAAACTAAATCAGCTGCGCAGTCACAGAATCCCACACAGTCATGGTCTCAAGCCGCAGGGTAAATGGGAGGCTCAGCAAAACACTTCAAAGCGCCCCACAGCCTCATTACAGAGAGGAAATGCTCCAGAATGACAGCGTTTGGATTTTTCTCGGTTTCTCTTTGTCTTGCCTTGTCTGAGAAACGCTTGTTAAAGTAAATGAGTACACCCTAAATGGGTCTTTATCCGCAGTTCTTATATTTTTTTAATATATTTTTTTATATTTTTATGACTTTGACCAAATTCCAGCACTTTTGATTGTATGTATTTTTTGTCAAAATGCATTTAAAATGACAGATTTATGAATCTAATAAAAAAGTATATTTTTTACAGCCTGTGACGATCCAAAAGGACCGTTCTTAAATGTGTGGTCTGGATGTTTATTATTCTCTGACTGACATGGTGCGGAGCTATTTCCTGTGCTGAAACTAAAGCCAATCAGCTGCTATAACATTTAGAAAGATATTCTCTTTGTTCACCTATTTTTTTTCCACAGATTTTAATCTCTTAAAAACTGTTGAAATCCCTGTCAGGCGTTTGCGTGTTTTTGATGATTTGCTTCCTGTTGCACATTAACATCCGCACAGGAAAACATGTTCAAATTAAAAACCTCTGTCACAACAAACGAGGGCTCAGCAGGGAGTGGATGAGATGAAGAGGATCGAGCGCTGAACGTGAGCTTACCAGGAGGCGCCTGCAGTACCCAAACCTCCTGCTGCCGTCCTCTCCGGTCAACATGAAGGAGAACGTCTCACTGAGGCACAAAACAAACGGGAATCAATACAAAGATGTGTAGATCATGCAGAAAAGGTGCAGAGAATTAATTAATTTTACAATATGGCAACAAGTGCAACAAAATATGCTGCTAAAAATACATTTTACTTTCCTTTAATAGTTTATACTAAGAGTTTATTGTGTGTTATTGTTTGCAATGACTCAGCAGATTAGTCATGATGTCCTGAGGTACCTGGTGTACTCAGAAACTGGACTCCAGTCTTTTGCATCTGGGAAACAGAACTGAGGAATTGCTTTAAGCCTCTGCTCTGCCTCCCTCATCTGCTTGGTGGGTCTCTCCAACTACAAAAAAAAAGAAGACTTTGTTATTGTTTAATAAAATTACCCAAAGAAAACCTAAAAATGCTCAAAGTTTAAACTTTGGACTCTCCGGTCCCCACTGACTCAGCTACAGTATCAGATGAAAGGTTAAGATAAAGATCTCCCGACAGACACTTCTGCTGAACAACATGAATATTTACCTAAAATAGCGTTTAACCAAACTTTAAGATTTAATACACATTTTTGGTATTTTTTCAGTTATTTTTAATTCTAAACAGACTCACAGGGGCCAAATATATAAACGTATTTGTCAACAAAGAATTTTATCATCAACAAACTGCTCAGTCACATAAAAAATGAACAATTATTCTTTGACATGTAGAGGGGGAAGCTGTGATAGAGCTATCAATCTTCTGATTGGTAGACGACCGCTCTTCCTCCTGAGCCACCGCTCACTGATTCATCTTAGCTCCTAGTTGTTGTTTACTTATGGTTTATTCTTTTACTCAAAGTATTTAGTTTATCATAGTCTTGTTTATCATGTCAAGTTGTGATTTATACATCTGATCACTATATTTATTATTACATCATGATCCTTTCCCTTATGTAGTTTCATATTGTTTTGGTTTCATTCTGTTTAATAACTTTTGTCCTTTTGTTTCTGGCAGGTATTTTCTTGTGCAGCCAGAGTTTCCTGTTACTCCCTCATGGTCTTTGCTTTTCTGCTCCCGTCATGTGTTGTACTTTTCCTCTTCTTGTTCGAGGATTCTTTGGTTTGCTGAGGCCTTTTCTTTTCTCACAGTTTGTCGTTTGTCATGTTTCTGCCTTTCAGTTTGTTACTGAACTGATTCATATCACGTCTTTCAACCACCTTATGGTGTTTACATCCTCGGACTCGCTCGCTCTGCTCCACTCTCTCATCACGCCTCATGTCATTCACCTGTGTATGATAATCATGTTGCTCACCTGTGCCTGGCTGTGTATATCTGGCTGCCCTCTTATCAGATCCTCTCTCCACTTCATGTCAAGTCATGTTTACTTCATTAAAATACAATTGTTGCTTTTATGCAAAGGCTTCTCACAGAACCAGCTGTGGGACTCTGATACAATAAAAGGTTGGGCTTTTACCTTTGGAAACTGATAGGTGACCTCAGGCGTGTAGAAGTTCTTGCTGGGTTTCTTTTTGAGAGAAACCACCACAAAGTACTCAAAGAGTTCTCTCTCCTGCCACTCGATGAGCTGCAACTCCAGCGTGCGGTAGCTTGGGGCTTGTCGAAGGATGGACTGCAGTTTCAGTAACCTCTGGGTGTGAGCTGAAGAGGGACGTGAAGATAATTAACAAACATTCATACCTTTCAAAATAAAAGTCTAAACAGGTTATTAGCCTCAACCAGGAAAATAAATATTGCTGCATCTCATTTAAGTCAGTTCAAACATTCCTCTTATTGATTTTAGACAGGAAAAAACTGAAACAGAATTCAGAAACTAAAGTGTTTCACCTCCTCTGTGCACATGAAAGTTGTTACTCACCTTTAAACCTGTCATCAGAGTCACTCTCACTCTCACTGTTGTCATCTAATAAGAACAGTTTGACAAAAACGTAAGTTTCCTGCAGATCAGGGTTAGTTTGAAATGTGCATTTATGTTATGAGAAATGAGAAAATCACAGTGATCATGGAGGAGACATAAATACTTTTTCTGGCCTGTGGATGAAGTGAACCCTTACCTCTGAGAGATGCTGTTTCTATATTAGACATGGACAGCTTCTTTAGCCTCTTCTTCCCTCGTTTAGTGCAGTAAATGGAGTTGATCCTCTGGACCAGCTGTAAACAAACACAAGAGGAAATTCTCTGTGATGAACTCAAAGTTCTGTCTGTCTTTTGATCCTTAGAAAAGAGGAAACAGACGTGTTCCTGGCCAAAAGAAACAATGTAAAATGGAAAAATGGAAAATGTAACTGTTCTTGAGAAAATTAACCTACGGGGCTGAAATTTAAACAGTAATTAAACATGCATAAAGAAAAAGAGTCTTAAAAGCATCTTTTCCTAAACAAAGAGGTTAAAAATGATCCAGAACTGGATTTCTACAGAGATGTGAGCTGGTCTGTGTGGCGGCGCTCTGCAGGGACTTTACAAGGCTGTTTTTGTAGGACCTATCCGTGTGTACCTTGGGGATCCTCCAGTGCCTGTGTGAAGGGAGAGTATCACCGGTGCTGCAGAGACTATCATTCAGCAGGCTGCAGGGTGATGTTGAGACGCCGACATGAGGAATGAGCAGCATTTCATCGTGGCTGTAGCGCTTGGACAGCTGCGACATCCGGTGACTCTTCCTGTCGCTTGGACCAGGGAGGCGAAGAGACTGGCTACTGGGTTTGGAAGGCAACTAGTTACAGAGAACACAGGCAGTTCTGTACACTTCATTCATATGCTTTTTTTCTGTAAGTACATGAATTGTAACACATTTTTTGTCCGTCTTTAGATGCTCCACCCACAAAATTTCATGTGGTTCATTTTTGCCCTGGTGGACTTCTTCACTCAAACTGTCCTGGTGGCGGAACTAACAGGAAATGATGTCTACAAGTTCATCAATATCACTTTCTACCTTTATCTCACATACATCAGCCCAAGTGGTGTTAATTTGTCTCAACCACAAAGTTAGATCCTTATTTAGAGGTGATTCTGAGATGTTAAAACATGTAAAATTATCAGAAAATTTATGTTAACGGATAAAAGTCTTCAGAAATGATACAGAAGTGCATGAAGGAGAACTGCCATGACTGGCAGCTGTAAACGAGCTGGATGTTTCTCAATTACGCACATAAAATGAAACAAGCTTGTTTTTCCACTCACATTCTCAGACTGATATATTACTGGAGGCAGAAAGAAGAAATGAGCCTGTAAGCATGGAAATGTAATGATCTCTTTCCAGGTAAATTACTGGCTGACTGAATCAATGACAAATTCTTTTAAAATCTGAACATTTCATTTTATTTAAAACTATTTATTAATTGGTTAGTGGGGACTGAATGAGACTATATTTTCTCATGGTGTCATGTGTCTAAGAGCTTATCACTGAGCATCAACCAAGATCTTATCAAGGACGTCTCACTGATACCAAGACAGGATGTGTTAGGTATCAAAGAGTCCATGTATTTGTTAAAGGAAAACATGAGTGCCAACAACCTGATGACTTACCTGAGGAGGGGAGTTCAGCTTCCTGTCCATTGTGGCCCATGATCGGCTGCTCTCAGACAGACCAGACTTCCGACTTAAACTCTTCCGCTTCAGGTCAACATCCTCGTATGGATTCTCCTTCTCTGTGGAGCCAAAGCAAGAATTTAGTGTCAGCGTTAAAACAAGCAACTCTTCATGGAAAGAGTCTGTTTTTGAGAGAAGACAGATGAAGCTGCAGGGTCATGGGAGGCAGTAAATGTTGTCTCGGGGCATTAAAGGGCCTCCTTTTGGATAGTCTAAAGAAGAGATGAGTCACAGAAGGTAAGGCAAAGGTCATTCTCGGCTCTCCCCCTTTTGTAAAAACAGTTACTGTTGGCAATGGGCCCCACAGGCTCCCGTAGGTCCAGTTGAAACTCCTGAACAAAACACTGCTGGTGAGTCACTGTCCAGGCATGCAAGATGTCTGCAGACACAAAGGAAGACCAGCGTCTTCTTTTAAGGGATTCAAGCAGTAAAAGTTACCTTCATCAATATAAAAATAGATTGTTTCTCATGAAATTCAAACAAGTAAGAACAGTATTTTCATTAGGGGTGGTGGCGATCTGAATTAAACAGTGTGAGCACAGATGCTGCTACTGTTCTAAAGATGTTCTACAGACAATAAATCTTGTTGGAAAAAGGGAAGCAAATCAACATTACAAACCACTGAACAGCTCTCACTGATGTCACCTGGCAAAAGACCAACTTTAATAAAAGATAGAACTCGTGTAACACCGCAGTCTATGTCTATTCAGACGTGGTGCTCTGAGAATAACTTTTTGGCATTGTCTGAAAATGGTTGTGAGAACAAGAAGAAACCACAGTGAAGAATAAAAACACAGAGCCAGATGGGGTTTAAATGCATGAGGGGAATTTTTAAAGGAAAGAAAATCTGTTATCTGTCAGTCAAGACTGAAAAAACAAACAAAAAAAAAAGGTTTGGTATCTGTGGCCCTTCTGTATCAGTGGAAAACCTAATGAACTCAAAACAATGAGAGAATGTTTTTGAAACATCTCAAATTAAAACTCACCCGGTTTAATGATCTATTTGTAGGTTAATTATTGAACCAGAACGCACTCTCCTGCACACATGATGCAAGTGTTATGTTGTGTCACACAGTAAATTAGCAGAGTGGAGTATTTTTCTGTGCATCATTATAGCTGAGGAGAAGAATGAGAGGGTTTAGTTTGGCCCCACGTTGTGCCGCAGCTCCATTAAACTGGGGCGATGCTGTAATGAGAGCCTGCTGGGAAAATGATATGTCTCTGTAGCTACTTAGGTACTGCAGGGTACTAATCTACTCCTGTGATTACAAACATCCAGTGCTCATTCTGACACACTCCCAGACACACAGTATTATGGAGGCAGTGGACACACCTCAGCTGCATGCTGTGATTGTACAGATCTGTGTACACAATGGACTCTGTGGACAGGGCGAGGTGCAGGACAAACCACACTAACAATGTCAATATCAGCTTACCTCATGTAGACTATAAAGAGCTGAGCAACTACAGCACAGGAATGGGTGGGACTATATTTCTAGCAGTCCACTTACATAGTTCAAACAACTGAAGAACCATACTTCCATATTATCCCAAATATTTTATGTTTTTTTTTTTTCATTATTTACCTCAAAAAGTTGAAAAATTCCTCATCAGTTCACAAATCTAGATGTTAAGGTGTTACTTTTGAATCACCACAAGGTGCAACAGTTTCTCACATTTATTTACAACTAGAAGGGCAGACAGTTGAATCATGGTGTCACTGCTAAACCACATGTGATTCATCCGCCTGCGTACACATCACTCACCAGCGCTCCATTTATCAACTACATCCGATAGAAGCTCTTAAAAAGTCCTTTCAAATCACAGACTGTTATAAACTTGTAGAAACACTGTAGCAGATTACAAAAGACTGATACTCCATAGGCAAACATCTGATATACAATCAAGGCAGCAGAGACTATAATGTTTTTTTGTAAATGTTTTACAGGTATTTTAACAGATTTTAATAGTTTGTGATGTTGTTCTCATCATGTTTGTTTCTGTTTTTCTTGAAATGTGGTTTCCTTGTGCAACATTGTTCTAATTTCCTCGTTTTGTGACATTTATTTTTGGTTTTGTTTTTTGTGCATCTTGTCAAGTCCTGTTTTCTTCAGGTTCAATCTCACTTGGGGACGACATTTTGGTCAAGAACCAAAACTTTCAAGACTGTGTCTCTAAACTGCAAGTTCTACAATCACAGTGCTGGATGAACAATGGGGGCTTTGTTAGGATTCACAAGACAATCTGTCATGCCCTGACACACACACACACACACACACACACTAGTGCTGCACATCCTCAACCGGGAAGAAAAAGAAAAAGAAAAACATGAGCAAGAAATAGCCCATGAAGTAATAACATGCTTGTGTATAAAAAAAATCCTGCCCTTATTTAGTAATTACTGAACATTTACCATGCACAATAATTCAAAAAAGACAACTTTTTATACATGTGAAATCCAAGCTTCATCATGAGTTTGTGTGCTGACACTGATACACAATTTCAGCACACAAAAAATGCACCGGGGGGGTTGGCAGCTGAGCAGGGCAGAAGGCCTGGGGTCATTTGCTAGTGGAAAGGAATTTGGTTTTTCAACATGTCCAGAATTTCATAAGCAAATCATCTCAGAGAACAAACAATGGTATTTATCACAGTATCTAACCACAAATTGCACTTTTTATCAAAAAGATTTGATGCCAGAGTTAGTTTTTACAACCATGGTGTTACTGGATCGCAGGGTGTTATGAATGTACTTTCATTATCCATTAATCTTGTTGTGAGGCAAAGTAATGACTAACTGAACCCACAATGAGACTTTTTAACTCTGCACCCCTACAGAAGGCAGATGGAGGAGGAACCACTCTGTCTTCACAGCACATCTCACTGCATGGGGTTGAATCATGCAGTAAACATCTGACTGTTGCACTCGAAAATAATCTCAAAAGCTCTGTTTTTGTTCTTCTGAGATAAATAACAAGCTCGCACGTCCTCTCTTTTGAGGATAAGATCTCTTGATATAAGAGAACCTCGTATTGAAATGTCAGTTAGTACTTTTGTTCTATGATTAAAAAAGGAGTCACAAAATGAACCTTATCCCTCCATCGAGACTGAAAAAACATTCATTTAAAATGTGTTTTCTTAAACTTTTTGCATAAAAATGTTTCACACTTACCACCTATGTCTTCATAGGCGTTCTCCTCTAAAGTGCTTTTGGGTCGACTTCGAGCTTCTGTCGTCAGCGTGCCGTTCTCTGTGGGTGAAGATGGATACGAAGACGGTAGACTCACAGCATCTTCCGACTCACATGACTCTCTGAACAAAAGTTTAGACAAGGTAAACAAACCAAGAAGTGTCAGTAAACTACAAAGGAGAAAGTCGCAAAGGATTTACAGCAGAAAAAAATTAGACGGTATAAAAAACAGTCCAGATGGATAGTTGCCAAAATCCTAAATCAGATTAACAACAATTAAACAAGAAACATTATGAATACCTGTTTCGATCACATGAAAAATCATGAAGTCGTTTTACTTTAAAGGCACAACTCACATGTAAAGTCACTAGAGAGAACGTGAGCTACTGTATGGTTACAACACGTCATCGACGGCGTGTGGTTTTAAAGGCCTGGTCTGAAATTGTTGGTACCACAGGAATGTTAAACAGAGTCCAAGAGATGAACGTTTAAAGATTTCATGTAGGAGCGATCTGTGAGGCAACACCCTCATATAAAAAAGGGAGTATGTCTGATCCAAGAACTATAGACTAAAACTGAAAAACAAAAGGTCAGATTCATTTAATATACATTGGATTTTACAGCTGCTAGTTAGTATGAGAAAGAATGCACATTATAAGTGGAGGTACTGTGTCTACAGACTGCCAAATCTTTTTTTATTGAGCGTTGAAAAGTTCTGGAGCGCAGCAGAAATTTTTATGGTCAGAAAACCAAAACAAATCAGCCATCTTCCATGTGAACAGTTACCCTGGGGTGAAGTCAAGAGGCGTGCCATTACTGTGAGAATGCAGGAAATAAACCGGAGTGATTAGAGAAACGTCCCGCTCACCTGTCCTGGATTCTCACGGGGTTGCTTCCCTCATTCTTGGATGTTCGTGTCATGCTGGGTGCAGGAGTTGAGGGCAGGGGTGGGGGAGACTCACAGGATATGTCTGAAGGTAGACCATTGGTTGATAAAACGCCCTTCTGGTCCCGTTTGGCGTCATACTCAAAAGTGCGTTTGGGTTTAGGTAAGGGGTTGACCACAGAGCTCTGTTGGCTTAGTGGTTCTGGGCTCTCAGACCTGGTTGAACTCATGCTAAACCTTTGTCTCAGTTTTGAAAGCTTATCTGGGACCAAAACAGTTTCTGGTTCATTGGCCAATGAGCAAATGCTGCTGCGCTTACTGGTGCATGTACTGTCCAAGTCATCGCCGATCACAAAGGTCTTCTGTCTCGACTTGTCTGGAGCATAGCAGTTACTCAGATAATGTGGAGGGCTCGGATTCTCCTTCAGGGCTTGTTCTATCTTTTGTATCCTGTTGAGAACTGCTGATGTCTCTTTACGAGCAGACAGGGTACGAACAAATGCTCCTGACGTCTCTGTCTTGCTTTTCCGTTTTTGGAAACGACCTAGACCGTCTTTTTCTGAAACTCCTTCCTCATCTTCTGTCCCTGTGAAGGAGCATTCAGAGAACGCTGTGCTCATCCTGCGGATTCCCTTAAAATCAAACGTCTTCTCGCTGCAAGGCGAGGAAAGCAGACTCGGGCAGCCCTCGCTGCCCCCCACGCAATCCCCTCCTCTTTTATCCAGACACAAGCTCATCCTAGGCAGAGTCACTCTCCTGCACTCCCATTCTGAGATCTTTTTGCGGATTGTGGTGGGGGGGATGCCTGCTCCCGAGTGGGTAAGTGAAAGCGTGCGCTTGTGGCCTTGGTTAGAAGAAGGTCCCAGTGAGACAGTGCTCCAGCTCAAAGGTCGACCTCCTCCTCCTGCAGGGATATCCCCTTGTTTCTCCTTCTGCTCCTGGGTGACCTGACTCTCCTGACAGGAACTGGTTGGAGCTGGAGGCTTATAGATCGAGAGCCTGTTATCCAGACAACTGATGCTCTTAGATTTGCTGAGATAGCCTTGGGGGTCAGTGTCACCCGAGAGAGACGAACCACTGCACAGGCTAGCAGACTTGTTGTTCCATCCAGAACGCAGCAGGAACCTGCCGTCAGTCCGGACGTACTTGACCTGTTTGCCAGCGTTCTCGCTGTCGCTGAGGACGGGCTGCTGGCTCTGCCCCTGGCTGGCAGAGAGAGCCGGGCACGGAGAAGTGGACTGGGACCTGAAACAAAACAGAAAAAGGTGTGAACAAATGTTTAAAAGGTTTACACGCAGCCTGAAAGATTGTATTGAACCAAAACAGGTGAGCTTTAAGAACTGCCAACAGGTTTATTCAGCCCTGCAGTAAGAAAAGTAGCAGAAACTCAATGCAGAACAGATGGAGCATCACGGTAAAGAGATTTGAATAAACTCCCAGGATTAAAAACAGAATGAGAGCTTGAGCTACATATTTATAATAACCACAGGAAAGAATTCAGTTATTTGGCAATGCAAGTTAAAAATAAAGGCCAAAGGAAATACAGACAACATTAAAACGCCACTGTGGATTTTTCCAGATAATCAAAAAAAAAAAGAGTTGAAGAGATTCACATCGGACCTCACAGAAGGCAAGATTTATCCGAGTGTGCTTACCTGTAAAAGCCTGACTGCTTTCCTCAGGTTCTCACAGCCTTTTCTGATCCCTGCAGCTAAATGATTCAATGTTCACGCTTACTGCTGACTTCACCATCATCTACCTTTTATACAAGTTTTCCCATGATACTCATACTTCTTTAAGATTTCCACAGAGAAGCAATACTTCCATGTAGATACAAGAGACTCTAACACTCATCGTCTCCCAGTAACTTTGTCATTTTTCGGAAGTTGACTAAGAGCAGTGAAAGTGAAGCGCTGAGGGATCTGATGTCACAGAATAGGTTAGAATAACGACTTGTGGGAGGAGGAAGCTGAAGGCTGTGGACTGGGATCCAAAAGTGCAGGTCAGGACAGATCTGGCTTCACACCTGCCCTTCCCTGATTTCACTTTTTCTGTTTTTGGGGTGGGGAGATTTTCACAGCAGCTTGGTGCCTGCAAGCTTCAGGCATGATACATGAAATATATATCAATTCGCTTTGAGATGTCTGAGAATGAAAGCAGGAAGTCGCGCCTGCAGACTAACACTGGCAGTTTGCAGCATTAACTTAAAGTATTATAAGTAAACTGATACACCAATCACACTTCCTGTATTTTGTCTGAGAAAGAGGTAAAATTCATAAAAGTATTTCTTGTTAATCCTCTGTGCCTTATGATTGATGTTTCTATTAATTACAAATACCTGAAATTAACTCTGAAATAAAACAATTTGCAAACTGAACAGACTAAATGGCTTCACTCAGAAAACTAATATCTGAACACTCACATTTAAACGCAGTAGTGAACATGTGCTGCAGTAATTCCCTGAGGTGTTATTAAGAATCCTGGCAAATCAAACTCCTGGCTTCTTCTGAACTAAACCTGTCTCNTGGCCGGTGAGTCGAGCTACAGCAGGAAGCCTGAGAGGGAACACTGATGTTTTGGTAACAAGCAGAACAAACATTAATGTGATACCACCAACAGTGCACTTTATTAAGCCAGTCACTACAGCTTATATTTTATTACAATTTAAAAAAAAATAAAAATTCTTCTTATGACCATTACCAGCATTAAAAGACACGATTTATTCACGTTTTATTAGTTGATTCTATGAAAATTACTAAAAGTAATTCAATTTGTAGCACCAAGATTGTGATTCTGAAAGAGTTGTTAGCTGATAACGTCCCAATAAAACTCTCCAATACGGTTCACCTGCTGGAGATGCTTCATTTCTTGTTTTTTGTTTTCAACTTGTCAACTTTCCTCATTTTTTTAAGCACACACTGCAAAGTCACGGCTGTGTATGAAGGCTGGATAGAAAATCAGGTGAAAAGTAGGCAAAGTCCCAGAAGCTTTGAAGGACCTTTTTAAAAGATTAGGATAAACTCAAAAGAAAATTGAGGGAGAACCAAAAACTTTCACACAGTCAACCGATTGGTGTCACTTTATATTGAATCTATAAAGACTATTTACAAACCTTGACTTCTTGACATTATTCAGTAAAACTGTGCCCCCATTTAGCAGAGTATTATATTTAACATTATAAAATAAAATGTGGACCGCCACATGAAATCCTCCCTATCAGACATGCATATATAAAGACTTTCTCCCCCTTTTTTCTTTATTTAGTTTGGACTCTTAGTGATACGGATTGACCTTGAAAAAATAATCCCAGTTTTGTCAGCTTCGGCCACACATACAGGAGGACTGCACAAAGAGCTGACTGTCAGTCACAACCTGGCTTCTGGCTTTCACTCAGACTTCCAAGAGATGCTAACCACAAACCACATCCCGTTTTAACTGGAGAGTGGAGACGGCTAACAGAACCCGGGCTGCTTCTTCTGTAGTTCAGAATCTACCAGCTGACGGTCACTTTTTTTTTATTTCTTTACCTCAGTGATTCATATCTGAAGGCTTTAGAGGGTTCAGGGAGTTAGCAGAATGTGTGTTTCTTCAACATTTATCACATTAATAACAGTCTCTATCGACGCTCAACCAATATTCTGTCTGTTGCCAAAACATTTCCCCAGATTGTTTTTAAGCCTTAACTGAATTCACCATCAGAAAAGATCCTGTAGTGGGTATATTTTCAATTATTCTCTTGCAGAAGATCACAGAGCAAGAATCCAGCGACTCTTTATAATTTGTGTTTGAGAATGATCCCTCCTTAATAATGTAGTTCAGAGGGACAATGTGCAGCACTGTCCAACACAAACAAATCCCCTCCATCTGTTAAAACACTGAGCTGTGAGACATCTTTGCCTGTAAATCTTATGATTCTGTGTATGGGAGTCTGCAAAGACCAAAATCTACCAATAAAGCCCTGCTCAGATGATGCTCAAAATGAACATGGGTTAAATCCACAATTATTGTGTGAAGGTGACAAAAACTGAACTTGATGTTATAGTCTGACAGGCAAATAAATACACAGGAATGTTGCTTGTATTAGCAACATTACCAACAGTCATCAAGCTCAAATATTAACCAACAGACCACAAAGAAATAGAGCGATAGATTGAATAAAGGCTATTTCTTATTTAAACTCAGCAGGTTTGTTAAAACAAAAACAAAAAAAATGTTTAAAAACAGTTTGTTTTCCTCATTTAGCAGGAAATCATCAGCTCAAAACATGCTAACACAAGCTCAGTTCTCCCAGTTTGCAGATAACTGGAGCTCCTCTCCAGGAAACAGGATCACACTTGCAACAGCTTCTGATTGACAGTCATGGGTTACATTTTCCAGAACTAAATTGAAAGACATGTTGAAAAATGAAGGAGCTGACGAGTGCAGGGCAGGATGGATGTGTTTAAATCACCTTAATTTAGCATCGTCTGTGTCTTAGATGTCACTGACCTGTCAGGGACGTCCCGTACGGTTTTACCCCCTCCTGCAGGGTGCACAGCCTTCGAGCTCTTGTTGGCAGTCATACTTGTCTGCAAAGCGTCCACTCACCTGCAGGACAAACATGTGAGACGATCATTCAATGCACATCATGATGCATATAAATACTGACTTTTTTTGTATAATAAACCTCCATCAAGGTATTTTTTGTCGTTGTTGCTTTAAAATGTTTTTCTTAAAGTATCAAGTTAGAGCTAGTATGAAAAAAGTAGATCTAATACTTTGATAAACAGATAATAATCCTTCTTCCCACCAAAATCCTGATGATCCAGATTCCGCTGAACCATTGCCAAGACTCAGAACCAAAACATGGAGTTTCAGCTGCCTGAACAGGTTCATCTATAATCTGTTTCTGTAACAAGCCACTAAACTTAAATCTTACTCAGCACATGTGTTCTTAAGCCCAGTTCTCTCAATCACCGATTAAGCAGGATGAACGATTGCACTTAAGAGCTTTTTGTAAGCAAATAACATAAAACTTCACCATAGCTCCACTTGACTACATCTGACATTTTTCCAGTATAAACGTCATAAACACACCAAACATCAGTGGTGTAGCAAACACAGCAGAAAACCTGCTGCTCCAAACAGCTGGACGATCTTCAACTAGCTCTTTAATAAATCAAATCCTAAATTCACACATCACTGTACTGATATGAAAGGACCTGTTTGAAAAAAAAAGATGCTAAATACAAATTAACTCTCTTTGATAGCTGAATTTTATAGAATCCAAATAGTAAAATAGCTACATATTAATATAAATATGGGGGGTATAAATTCATACACTTCAGCCACAACCTTAGAGTCACTCACAAGTGCAGAGAAATAACATGTTTCAACCTGAAATAGCATCATGTTCTGCTGGAAAGGTTTGGTCTTCATGTGGATATTAGTTTAAAACCCAGATAAAGAATGTTGCACCCTGTTGTGAGACAGAAATGCTCAGAAATAGCTTGAGTAGCACAATAAGCTGTTACTGAACTCTGGAATTAGAGCTCTTTATAGCTTACAGACACTTTCTCATCATGTTACAGCAGTTTTAGTAGCTACACCAACACAAACCTAAAACTACCACAGGCAACATGTGACAATGTGGGGATTTTTCTTTTCTTTTACAAGAACATGGGGATATTTGAAGCAGCAGCAAACTGTTTGTTTTGAAAAATAGCAAAAACAAATAATTCTTCACTTTTAAAAGGTGCGATATGTAATAGTTAGACCTTGTTGTCCGAGTCCTGCAGTTCATGTAGAAAGAAAAAACGTCTGCTCTCAGCCACTCACCCCCTCCCCTTCCTGATTTTTCTGCTGGGTTGCCAGTTCCATTGTTGATCCTCGTTTTTGTTTCTCTTGTATTTGTTCAGTTGTGGGAATGTCTGAAGGTCTATTTGTTCAGTGTTGAGTTTTCCTAAGTGCATTTTAAACGCCCCATCACGTGAACTACGCCTGTACAAGGGGTGCAGCTCGGGTGCTCAATTATTGGTATTTAAAGGGAAGGATGTTGTGGTTTCTTAGGTTTACTATAAGTTTCCTCAGGGCTTCTTCTTTTACTCTTTGCTGCTGGTCGTTGTTGAATTGCCACTGCTTGTGTTGAAGACTTGGCAACCTTGCAGGCTCACATGTGAGCCACTATGGAACCAGGAAGACTGGATGTGGAGTTATTAAACAATGATTCCATCCTGGACCAGCATTTTTTAAATGACAGAAACTAGCGACCACCCAGCCGACAGAATCAAAATCTGTTACAATCTGACTTTATTTTCAACATCGGTGGACATTAGACTGTTGTGTGAGTATTTCACTGTCAAATTCTAACATATTGTACCTTTAATGCAAACAATAAAGTTATACTACTCGTGTTTCGAGTATATTAGTTTAATTCTCCCTTTGCCATAGTCGTTATCTTTTCTCTCAGCTCCCCTTCTTCCTTCAGATGTTTACACACTTCTAAAAGGTTCAAACTCAGTAATCACCTATATATATATATATATATATGGTCCCCAGTTTCTTAAACTCATCGTCACATTCTACAGTTTCCTGCTCCATCGTTCAGGTTTCCTGTGTTCCAGTCTAACATGCATTATGTAATTGTTCTTACTGCCTCATCAATCTTATTTTCCTTGTTATTAAAGTTCCGTTCTTAGTCAGTTTCTTGTCATCAGTGTCAGCCGTTTGGATCTAAAACTACAACGTGCAAAAAACAAAAAGTAATCTGAGTATTCTAACTGGGATTAGTCAAACCAATGTCACGGATGTATTCTTTAATGTTGGACTTATCAGTGGTACAAGGCTTCTAAAGGAGCTAACAGTGTTTCTAAAATATTTTTCTTGTTGTGTCTTTTTTTTTTTTTTCTGAGATGTGGCACATTTAGTGGTTTTAGACTAGTGTCCGATTAAAAACAAGTCAATTATATGAAAGTAAATTTATATTTAGTGGATAATAGTCCTGAAAATATTGTGGAGTCTTTTACTCATCAGTTGTCAATCATTTTCAAACAGCACAACATCCTCTTTTTAGTGACGTCCTCAGAACAAAAAACTAAACAATGTGAAGACATCTTCCTCCCAGGAAACATTTCCTGGACTTTATCTCCCATCAGACCAGCAGTTAGTTGAAGCCGTCCCTCAAATAACAGGCCAATGCTCCTGAAAATCCAACACTGACCCTTTAAACAGGGCTCAAAGCGATTGTTCTGGTGCACGAAGGGGTCAAATGGAGATCCCTTAGAGATCAGAGGTGGAGGATAGGAGGGTGCTTGGCAGCGTGACTTGTTTACAGGAAGTTGTTGTATGAAACCAGCGGTGGAGTTGATTTCTAAAGAGACAGATGAGGAGAGAGAAGGAGCATTCCTGCTGTCAGCTATTTCCTGTATGTGTGGACTGAGCTGGAACAGCACAACATGCATTATTGTTTTCATCCAACACAAAGTGTGATGTTGTCCTGCACAGCACACAAGCCAGCAGTGCTTTAACACACCAGAGAAGCATTTTACTTACAGTGAATTTAAACTAAATACTGCAACGGAATGTGACAGAAAGGGTAAAGACAGCTGTGTGCATGTTTACATAAATAAAATCATATTTTTTCTTTGTATTTCAGTAGAATGACTAAAAGGCACAATAACAGAAATGGGTCACAAAGGCCCAAGATGGACTCTGCAGTGTAAACACCAAGGCGTTAGCCAACTGACTTCCTGAGGGGGTCTGATACCATCTCTCTACACAAAATCACCGGCTGTAAACAAGCACTTCTAACAAACCTCCAGAGAACCTTTAAAGTGCATTCAAGCAGATTTAAGACAAGGTTTCTCCTGAGATCAACGACTGTCTGATAACAGAGGAGGATGTTTTCAGTGTTTTACTCACAAACTTACTTCTTGTTGCACATTACGGTGACATGTTCTCACTATTACACTGTTTTATTTAAAGAAAAAACTTGTATGAGACATGAAAAGATTTAAGGAGTCTGGAGATGCTTTGGTAAACAACACAACATGGTTTTTCTATGGTTCGATTAGATTAATGAGACATGAATAACTGATGATGAAGAGCTCTCAGGTGAATCAAGGAGGAAGTCAGCTGCTCTTACAGATTTCAGATTTTACAACTGAATGGGTCATTAGAAGTTTCTACATCTTGTAATTTCCCCAGTTAGACATTTTTATCTCATTCCATTTTTCACGGCTGAATGTTCTTCCTGTTTCGTGCCAGTGGTAATGATAGAAACATCATCAGGATGGACACTCTGTTTGTGGGAGTTTTTCACATAATACCCTGTCCAGCTCATGAGTCCGGTCAACCAACCGCTTAGCATTTGGGCTTCGCTCCAGGGAGACGAGAAAAGAAAAGTTCAACTGATCAGATACATTCACATCAAGTATTTCGGGGCAGCAGCTTCGTTTGTGAAAAACATTTTTGAGTCAGATATTTTGTTCTGAGTATTTAAACAGGTAACAAAATGAGTTTTTTCAGAACAGAATCCTACAGGTGAGAACAGCTCTGATAACTACAGGAACTGAAACTATAAACTAGAACAACTAAACCACAAAATACATGAGATAATGTTCAAAAGAGAGACAATCTTTGGGAAATGTCATTAGAAATGGCATTCGATCTTTTTAACATCTAGTAACATGTTATTTATTCAAGTTTGAATAAATAATTTAGGAGACGTTTTAATTTTAACGTCAGGGATCAAACCCACAACCTTTCACAGATTACTCCATCCAAAATACAGTATATGTCCAGCTGTCTCTGACATTTACACACTGAGATTCAGGCTCACACTTTTCACGCTGTGAAAACAAAGCTCAACACAACACCTGCAACACACCAACAACTTTATTCTGTAAATTTATTTATACAGTTGTCGCCTTTTGTCGTGTTAATGTCCAGAAGGACCACATAGATACAAAAGATTCACATCATACATATCCCACTAAAAAAATGTTAAAAAGAGGAGCTATGATGGTCCTTATTAAACTGTTGCCTGAAATAAAAGAGGCCTTTGTGTTTGTGTGTCCTTGAAAGGAGCGACGGTTAAAAAGTAAGTCCTTTATCAATGTGTGTGTGTGTGTGTGTGTGTGGAGGGGGGTGTTCAGTAAAATATCTTCCAAAGAGCCCACATGTCCTTGGCCCTGTCACATTTGACAGATTATCTGATACTCAGCTCTCCCCGCCCACCACGAGCAGGAATGTGCTAATATTTGCCCTATCCATCAGAGCGTGGCTGCACTTAAAGTATTAAAGAATGTCTTCAGAGGGTGAAAGTGGGACAGAAACACCTGGACTTTGTGCCAAGATGAGTTCTGTTCTCGTTCAGCAGAGACGACATACAAACTCTGCACCTGGTCCAACAATAACTGTTCAGATTATAAGAGAACAGCAAGACGTTTTGTAGCAACTTAAAGCTGATCTCAATGGGAAAAGTTTCATTCATCTCACTCAACGTCTCTTTAACCCAAAAACATGCAGATGTAGACACAACAGTGACTGGAAACTGGCTTTACGCTGCCGTTCTCCTTTAATCTTTCATTTTCTGGCTGACCTGGTCGTGTAGCTCTGCTGATCAGCAACCTGATTTCAAGGTTTTCAAAACCGCAGCAGAGTTCACGAGCAGCCAAAAAGGCAAAGAGGAGAAGAGGAGTGAAAATCTCTTCAAATTCCCAACTCTTTCCAAACGTGAACCCACGCACTGATCCACACAATTGTTCCTATAACTGCAGAAAGAGCAGTCAGCACTAAACATGCTAACACAAGCTCAGTCCTCCCAGAGCAGAGCTAAAAGAAAGATACTTGCTATGATTAACTTTCTCAACAAAACATCATTAAATGAGCCAAATATCATGTTCAAATGATTTCCAGCTTCTGGTGTTTAGCCAACAGCAGGATACGGTTAAAAAGAATCAGTCTCTGAAGGGTTTTCATTGTGGCGAGGAAAAGTTGGGGTATTTTTTACAAGCTAACTGCCAAGGCCAGATCTACAGACAGCTGTTCCACCTACTCTTACCTATATAATTATACCACCACGTTGCCATGCTGTAAGTTGGAGTATTTTTTCAGGCTAATCGTGGCATATTTTCTCTTTGTGGAAGCCCACAAAGCCCAGATATGAGCATGCCCAGCTGCAGAGGCAGGCATGTGGAAAAAAGGCTTATGTCCATCTGAGCTGCAGCAGGAGGGCAAGAATTTTTGTCATAGAGCTGACCTCTGACAGAGAGGTCTGACCTAAATGTGCTGATGTTGGCGCCCAGACTTAAAACTGATGTTTAAATATGGTAAACTTCAACAATGTCTGGACCACCAAAGAATTACTGATGCTGTAGTTCTGGTTTTCTTCTCCAGAGCTACTGAGCAGATAGAGGGAAAGATCTAAAGGGGAGGCAGGTACCTGTTGGAATTTCATAGAGGGAGAACAGTAATCCTGTGCAACTGATTTAATATGATAAAAACAGACAGAAATTCGATTCAATTATTTATTACTGCAGCTGTTACAATTTTTCAAGCTCAAAGCAGCCAGACTGGGGTCACAATGTCGACCAGGCGGGTGATCAAAATATTTCTTTCTGGTTCCCAAGAACAAAAAAAAATGAAACCTGCTCCACATGAAAAAATGTATAATACTTCAGAAAAATGTATTACTAAAATATAAAAAAAACTTTTAATCATTTTATCACCTGGTTTCAGTCTTTAAATAAACATTACTACATTTGGACAAGATCTTAGGATGAACATTATTATTCATATGACTAATGTGACTTTAGTTGTTTGAGTGTGTTATGTGTGATGATTCATGACATGATGGAAAAGGTGCTCCCAGACAAAGCCACCGACACTTTATTCCAGGGAAATGACTGTCTGCTTTCTGAAGAGGCTTTGTAAATGTAGATGTGCAACTTTTATTCTGAGCATCAACAGGTTCTGACAAGTGTTCAGGAGCTTGAAAACACAGCTGGCAGGGTTTGTATTCAGGGAAACAGTTTGAACCTGAGTGAGATTAACTGCAGTTTTAATGACTTAATAACTCAAAAAGCCTAAAGTCATGATGTTGTAATGAGGAGTTAGAAACTGAGCATCGGAGCAAAGCAGCACCACGCGAGTCCAACTCTAACTATTAATTTCTATTTACCATTTAAACAAGGTTACAGATTGTGGGACTTGAAGACATGTGAATGTGCAGCTTAAACATGTTTTAGTTTGAAAAGAAGCTTTCTCTCAGAGGATAACATCAGCTGAACTCAAAGCTGATAGAGACGATCTTGTGATTTGCACAATAAACAGAGCAAAAATTGGTCTGGTTACAGAAGGACCGCTCCCATTCTGATGATGCCTGAGGATCAGTAACAGGTTGAACCAAACTCTTCCTTCTGAGCTTTGTTTCTCTACCAGCTCAACGATATCTGTCAATAGAACAACATTCCCTGGAAAAGCATCGCTTGGTTAATGAAGCAGACTCACTCTGCTTAAAACAAAGAGGAATTTCCTCAACAGCTTAGCGTTGACAGTCCTGCGACTGGGAAAGATTGTTGTTTGACCTGCACAATGAAAAAGGAGGAAAAAGGAGAGCAACGAAAACCAGCCACGGTCATAAGGTTTGCATTACAAGATAAGATCATAAGGGTGTTAAAAAACACTCAAACTCAAGACACAGGACATTTAAGACTCAAAGCTCCAGTATTTAAACAAAGGCCTCAGGGAAAGCCTGTTTTTACTAGAGTTCTTCTCCAAATAATATTGTGTATGTATTTATAACTAGATATGATGGGAATTTACCATAGACTGAAATAAGTTTACAAATAAATAAAACTTAGAAAAATACACATAACATGAAACTCATTTACATGCATTTGACCTATTTCAGCCTATGAAACGTTACATGACAGGTCAGATTCATGTTATCAAGTAAGAACTGTAAAAATAAACAACAAAAATCTAAAGATGGGTTCATTTCTGGAAAAGAAATCGGACCCAAACTACAAGAAGAAAAGGACCGAAGATCACGAGCTCTGCGCGTTTTTCTGCTTAGTTTCTTTTACCTTAGTTTTTCGGGTGTTTATTCGATAATAACTCAGACTAATTACAGCCAATAAAACTATATCCGCTGGGACGTTTTCCTTCATTCATAGAATCAGTTGAAAAGATGAAAAACGAATAACTTTTGCGTTCATCATGTCGATGACCAAATATGGTCATGAGGGAAACTTTAACGCACGTTGCGAATCTTTTCACGTTTTTTACGTTATTAGTGAGAAAAACTGTCCGATCTGTTAAACTTCCTGTCGTTTGTAGCCAGTAAGCGGTTCAAAACAAAAGAAAAAGAAAAGTTGTTTTTTACCTCCAAGTTTCTCCACATATCCATGTCTGCTGGCGTTTGTCAGATTATAATCCGCTTAAATTCCGCTCATTTCGTTTGGAAAATCTTTGGCTGGATACCTGCTTTCCTCTACTAACTTCTCATGTCTTTCTAAAACACACACAAAGTAAGAAAAAAAAAACTCCAGCTTCCCTTCTCCTTTCTCACAGCCTGCTGCAGAAAGCAGAGGCAGGACTTGTTACCATGGAAACGGGTTGTTTGGCCCCCATTTTTCTTGGGATTTGCCCCCCTCCATTTCTCTCTCTCCTCCTCAACCAGGCATTCAGCTTCTCTGTTGTTTATTGTCCTGCTGGACTGAGAGGAGTGTGGATGAATATTCAGGAGCTGATGATGGAACGAAACCGGCTGATATCAACAGAACTTCCCTCACAGACACAAAAACGTCCTTTATTCAGCAGAGACAATGAGTCGGACTGAAATCTGCTGTTGTTAAAGGATATAATAGCAAAAGAAGAACAGGACAAAATGTGTGTAAGGTTATCTGCATTCTTTATGTTTAATAAAACATCATTTTGGAAGTTTTTGTGTCGTACATCTAAAATAAACTTTTCCTCAGCACATTGTGAAATGAACAGCTGATAGATAACAAACAAACTCTTGCTATTGTAAAAAATCCTGTCTGTTTATGTCCCATCAGAACTTGTAATTTGTAAAATTGTAAAATGTAAAATTATATTATTATTCTACAGAATCTCTTTTCTATGTTAAAAAAAATTGTTTAAAGTGTCATCTGTTATCTCTCGCAACAGGACGTCGTGTCACACAGAGACAAATAAAACGCACCTCACATTAAGGTTATAAAGCCATTTCTAAGGTTTTTGGAGTGGTTGTCCAGTGAATTACAGTGAGACCCATTATGAAGGAACAGTGGAATCTTCCCAGGAGGAAAAAGACTGGAAATAATGAATCTGGTGTAAGACTCAGACTGCTTTTCAGAATAAGAGCATCATACTGACTGTTAAACATGGTGGTGGTAGTGTGATGGTCGGGGACTGCTCTGCTGCTCCAGGACAACTTTCTGTAACTGATGGAACTATGACTTCTCCTCTCTACAGAAAATCCTGAAGGAAATTATCCGGCCATTAGTTTTGACCTTTAGCTCAAGAGCACTTAGGTTGTGCAGAAAAACACCAGCAAGTTCGTCTCAGAAAGTCTTGAAAAACAACAACAATTCATTTGATAACATTTTACTAACTTACATGTTATAATTCATTGAAACTGATCCTGTTAAAAACAGAGAGAACTGCTTAGAACTGGATTCCGAATCTGTTGATGGATTTATTGCTTTTGTAAAGCGCTTTCAATTGAATTATTTGAAATATTTTTTGTGCAACATTTTCACTGACTCTGAGGTGAACCAGGGGTTTAAAATGAAGGTTATTTACTTAAATATGACCAAAATTTAGATGAAACATATTTCAAACTTAATCTTGTCAAATCTGGGCTGATTCAAACACAGAAAATCATTTAACCTTATTTGTGGTTTTAAATGGTCATGATCGCAGTGGTTTTGGTTTGACTTTTGATTTTTTGTGCTGATGTCACAGTCTGGGTCTGGTTAAGGTTAGACTTCACGTTGTTCAGTATCAGTGTGGGTTCTTGGCAGCTGGCTTCATGTTTTGCTCTGTTAAGCTAATTCTCAGTAAATGTGGATTTCTGCCTTGTCACCCACTTTGATTAAATCTCTCAGGATTTTTACTCCTGTTTCTTATCAGCTGTGCCTAATAAATTCCTGGTTCTGGATTTTTATATAAGGATGACCTGTTTTGTGCAACACTTTAGTGTTTGTGTGTGTTTTGGTATAATTTTCAGAGCAAATCTCCACCTGAATTCACTGAATGAATGCTTTTTGGTGCAAACTGTATCAAATTGTGACTCTTGAATAATCATGTATGACCTCAAATGAGCAGAGAACATGCGAGAACCACATGAATGTCAAACCTCTGTAGTATGTGACTCAGTGGTCAAGTGGTCAGAACATATTAAACTATTTAGATGGAGACATGATGCGTCTGCATTGACCAAACATGTAGTCTGGTTGCCTTATTACATCCACTTAAATATGTTTTTTAAAATTACGTTTTATGGCTGTTTCAGATCAGTTTGGTCATTTTTCTTCCATCACAGCCAGAATCTACTGATAAATCTACCTTTAGATATTCTGGGTTCTTTCCACGGTGCTGCTTGTAACGTGTTTACACTAAATCTTGTGGCACTCAACCGTAAAACTGGTTCCATTCACTCATCTGAGTCTGCAGAAGAACTGTTTTATCACCTCACAGGCCTGAGAAGAAGGAGGAAGTCACAAAACACGGACATCCTCGATCCTGGTTCTTAACATCAAGTCAGCAGGAAGCTTTTCTCAGAGCCTTCCATTAAAACCTTTTAACATCTTGTAAAAATCCTTCAAATCTCATTGTCTGAGCACAAAATACAGCAGCACAGATTCATTTTTGTGGGATGTTTTACCAGAAAGTAATCCAGACTGTAAACTCATGGAATTTCTGGTTGTTCTGACTGCTGTGCCATCTGGACTTTTCATTAACGACCACATCCTCTGATGCATTACACGACAACACCAAAGTCTCGACTCGCATGCATACATGAAATTCCTCCAGCCATGAAGAAAGAAGCTCCTCTGCAAAATTATTTTGGGGTTTCAGGACCTCCAACAGAGCTCTGACTCTGGTTTTTAGTTTTTAACACCATGTGATGCACCTGTTAAAGCCACAAGTACGGGAACACGATGCTTTATATCTCAAACAGAACTGATAAAATGTTCTGAAGCATCTTGTATGGATTTAGAATTTGTTTCCATGGAGCCAGACTATCTTATAATCTTTTAACATGATCTTGAGCAATCGTTCCGGATGATTTCTTGAGGTCTTTTTAACATGTTTGGCTGCTTTATCGCAAATTATCCTGTCAGTACACCTGTTTATTTTCAGATTAAAGTGATTGGCTTAACTCCCTGTGAATCACTGTACAACATGTGGTCATGCTTAGATATAATTACTGGACAGAAAACAGGTGAAAAAGCAGCCAAATTAAAAAGAAAACTTATAAAAGGCTAAAATTCACTCTAAAGAAAGTTACTAATTACATTAGTGGCTTAAAACTTGTGCACATTTATTTAAATATGAGACGTCACTAAATATTTTATGAGGCTTTTGTCAAACTCCGAAACTCCCAACAGATTTTTTGTTTCAGCTTCACATTCCACAGGGTCAAAGAAAAAAAAAAACAAAGAGTGAAATCATTATAATCATCTCTTCATATTTCACAGGATTCATCTGTGCTGCAACACATGATAATAAATGTTAAAAACAGACCCGAGGCAGCTCTTTAACTCACAGGAATAAGCTAACACGTCTTGTCAGCATCGCGATACAGCAAGTAAGAGAAGATGCAGCTTGTGGAGGAAAGTCCTCCTCATCATCTCATGAAGAGCGACAGACTCAACACAACCCTTTTCTTTTACGTTTGTTCAAACAAACTGCAAGAATACTGTTGGCGTAGATGTTCTGCAAGAGAATGTGATTGATCTGGTCACTGTTTGATTAAATACAGGCAAAAAATACTAAAACAAAATCGTAAAATACTGATATTTTGTAATTGTTTCTGAATAACTGGAGCTCCAGTCTTGCAACAGACTGAGTTTAGCACAAGGACATTCTTTTATCTTGTGGTGCAGTATCTCCTCAAACCTCAGCCGCCACAACACCACACCACAGAAACCTTGAAGAAAAATGCAGGGTGGATAAATCTTTTCATACAAGAACGCAGTATGGACTTTCCATACATTAAAAAAAAATACTTGAATGTGAATTATTCAATTTTTAAGTAAAATTTTAGGTTTGAAATGTTCCTGGAAGAGATGAAAACATTAATTTTGTGTAGTTATTCCCTTTTTAAACTGTCTTTATAAAATACATTTGAGGTTTGATGTGGCTTAAAGTCAAAGTGACTGATTATTGGACAGGATCGATTCAAAGCTCTCAGGCGCCCCCTGTAGGCTGACTGCTGCAAATGCAGCAGCAAAACTGAAAAATATCAAATCCATCAGAAGAAAATCCAGCCAGGAAACTCCGATAACAATCATTATTAAACTCACTCACTTTACTTATAAACAATGCCAACAAATGCAAAGAGATGCTTTCCTTTTCCTTGTTTCACATAATTACACAAAATAGGCTCCAACTTTCTCTGCATCCCACTTTTCAAAATAAGATTCCGTTTTTCTCCAAAAACGCTAAAACTATAAAAATAGGTAAACTTACCCGTGTATCTGTGTGTTTGAGGTGTTAAGTCAGTGATCCATTGTTGAGCTGAGTCTGTGCCGCTTTCTGTCTGTGCAGCCTGAAAACTGACCCTTTTTTCTAAAAAAAAGAAAGAATCTGTTCAACTTCATCCAATAAGTGAAGAGGAAAAAAGGAAAAGTGGGCTGCTCGGGAAATGGTGACGCAGCTGGATGGAAATCACTCAGTTAAATCAAAAGAAGATGGTTTCAGTTATCAAAACACCAAGTTATTTATCAGGATTTATATTACTGACGTTTATGAGGAGGTTTCAGGGATTTTTCAGTCTTTCAAAATAAAGAATTTGGATTTAAAAGCTCAATTCGCGGAAGTATTTCTAAATATTAAAACAATGACTCACTGATGTCTGTTTTTCTCTTTTTCATCAACAGCGGGGAGGTTTGTGATGAACTGGCACTTTGTGAACAAAACTAAATATAACTATCTTACGTATGTTTGCGATATGTCATTTATCAGAAACCATCATAATTTGGAGTTAGTGTCTCATAATTATCATTTAAATCTTTTTTTTTTTTTTTGTGGTGGAAATGAACTTCTAGGAAAATCTGTGTGAAATAAAAAGAAATAATGTCTGAAGTTCTCAGATTGATCAGAGGATTTTCTTTGGATACTTGTTTCCTTTAAATGTAATAAATCTGAAAATAAATTAGTTCATTAATAGACATTCTTGCATATCAGAACAAAAAACTGTAATGAATAGGTGTCATCAAGTCACTCTAATTGTTTCCTTTCAGTCCTGAAATAGTCTAATAAGTTCACTATTTCTAACTACATTTTTTTGTACATTTTTAACACAATTAAGAGGCGACAGGCTGATAAATTCAACACAACAGAACCAAAAGAAACATATTTCATCAATTTAATTCAAGTTAGTGATCTGACAGAAATAAGAACACCGTCATGGTGAACGTTCCAAACACGACCCAGGTACACGGTTACGATGCTGTTGGCTTCACAACAAGGACATCGATTACAAACAAACACGTCAGATTAATCACAAATAAAAAAGATTAAAGAATATTATACATCAGAGGCAGTTACAAAGGTGAAAATCAGTAACACAATGAGGTTAAACATCACAACGTTTCTTCATTTTCAGCACTGAGGTTTAGTGAAACTACTTGTAAATATTAAATGTAGTAAAGGATGAAAATCCCACTCGTTTGTTGTACAGTAAACATCCTGGTACAGGCGGATATAAAAAGAGTTTCTACAAGACATGCACTTTCAGAAAAAACTGAGAAGACTCAAATATTTTTAGTTTTCTTCTTCTGCCGTTTATATTCATGTGGAGTGAAACATACTGATTAGAGTTTGAACCGGTTATCCAGCCGCGATAAGACGCACAACTACATGTGGACAACTGCGCTGCTTTAAAACAGCAAAATGCAGCTTCAATTTATTAACTGAGGAGTCAATTTCATGTTTTATTTGTGCTCATTAGTGCAAAAATACATTTAATTGTGATCTTTTTGCTGCCTGCAGACAAAATAGTAGCCTCCAGTAACTTCTGCTCAACAGTGTCTTTAACTCTGTTCATCTTTAATCTCCAACACGCGAACCAAAAATCAGAGAGACGACGACGACCGAGAGTTTCGTCACAGTGGGTTTGTTCTGCCCTCTACACCAATAACAGAGCGTTTTAACTGAGAACAACATGGCGGTCAAACACAGACTTCCTCTGCTCCTGGACCTGCCTCCTCCAGCGCTGCTGAGCGTGCTCCACTTTGTTCAACATGTTGGGTCGCGAGTGTGAACGGGACAGAACATTGTGAGCGTTAGCGAAAGGTTGTTGGTCCTGGAACGGAAAAGAGAAAAAGGTCAGAGGAGAAAATTAAAAATATAAGAAAAACACAACGTCACAGAAACACATCCAAATAAACCCTTCCATCCAGATTCCCCCTAAAATCTACTCACTCCTTCTGTGGACCATTTCTAACCTTTCCTGAAATATTCATCAAACTCTTACCAACAGACAAACAAGCACTGGGGAAACATTCCCTCCTAGTAGAAACTGTCTAATCAGCTGACATGGAGCTCAAATCTCTGACAGATTAAAATCATTTGGCACCAACACAATAATTAAAGAAGGATAAATATTTAAAGGATCACCATAAAGATTCAGTAAACATGACACCATTTCCTGTCTGGCTGATGCTGCTCCGGTCTGGTTTTAGACCTGTTCCTTCCTGTCGTGTTATTGTTGTTCCCATCCTTAAAGCTCGAGGTGCTAAAACATCACAGTTTTCTAGTCCTTTTTTTATAATAATCATCATAGGAAGCATTTAAGAAAGTGCAACAGTTGAGTTTTTTGCTTTGTTGTGTTTCTTATGAGGAAAAATGTTTTTTTTAACACTCATTTAACATTTACTCTTTTTTTCCCCACAGTGTGAACAACAAAGCAGCAGCAGCTCCCCGTCCACCCTGAGGGAAAGGCAGAGACCATTTCCTTCTGCTAATATCTGAACACTCTCTCACACCGTCGTCTCTTTGAGCTCTTTCACATCTACTAATCTGGAATGTCAGAAACAGGATGGTTGTGTTTTTCAGGTTGGACCGTGTTTCACATGTAGGATTCTGTAAAAGCTCATTATCCTTTCTGTTAGTTATTATTTTCCTTCTTCCTTTCAAGTAAAAACTTGATGTTTGGAAAAGTGGAGAAAATCCAGGATAGATGACCAAAAAAAAAAGGCATGTGTCTGTATGTGAACAACAAAAACATTCTCCTGATGCACGTTCTGAAGCAGCAACACTTTCGAGATCACATATTTTAAATCACACAAATATTCAAAACCAGGATACTTTAATTACTTTTAAAATTGTCTGTAACAGGAAAGTAATTTCCATGAAAAAAGTCCCTGCAGGGTGACTGTATTTACTTAATGCATTCTGGGATTTGCTGTTTGACGCGTTTCACCAGAAGCAACTGGCTTTTCCAAGAAACCAGCAGACTCATAACATGTTAAATTTTATCTATAATGACTGACTTTCATGTGATGCAACAAAAGGTGGCACACACTAAGAGAGCAGATGGTAACATGGCACTACACAATAACACAAAAACACAGACTCAGCTGCTGTAAACTACAGAGCGACCCTTACCCCGACGTCATCGTCACTCTGGATGAGCTGAGAGTGTCCGAACAGCCGCCTCTTCAACATGGGCTCCAAGAGCGTCAGATAGACCATGTAGAGCAGCAGCAGGCCCAGAATAGAGAGGTACATTATGATGGTAACCTGAAGATACAGACACATGACTCACACGTCTGCTCTTAGATAAAACAGTGACCAAACATTCAAACTCACTTTAATTGTTCCGGAGCTCCTTTCTTCATATTTACACTCACAGCGCAAACAGTAAGCCTCGACATCTTTCCCGTCCACCGGCATCGGCTCGACCACGTGGAGACAGTTACTGGTGAGACAACAGCATCACTGAGCTTTCAGTGCAAAGAAAACAGAAACATGCTCATATTTACTAACATACCAGTCTTTAAGAGACACATTTTGTTTGTAGATCTGTCCCTCGACGTCTCTGTAGGGCGGACAGATACATTTACAGCGGATGTCTTCTGAGTTCTGAAACAGATACAAACAAAACACACATGTGGATACTTAGAGTTGGAATTTTGTTGTTTATGTTAAAAGCATTGCATTTTTTATCAATGTTGATGTAATTGTGTTTAGAGGCTGTTAAATTATCACAAAACTCAGACATAGTTTATCTAATGATTCAATCTGGTTGAATATGTTAGAAAAAGTAACTTCTCACAACAGTACAAATTGTTAAAACTACAGCCTGAAGGAGCAGAGACGTTGGACGCGGTAGTTCTTCTTAAATGTACTATTTCCTGTTTTATTCCTGTGCTGTTGTTGTTTTCTACATCATCCACATTTCAAGGCCACACGTTTCAGCTAAAATCCTAATGAAAACACTTTCGTTCCACATTTCTGTGAGACGGATTCCTTTCAGAGAACAACAATCACATGAAATTTAACAGCAAACAATCAAACCAAAAAGTTTATTATATTTCAAACATGCTCTAGCTACCTGTATAAGAACATTTGCATTTGGTCACGTTTGAAAAGGCAGAAGTAGAAACACATTTATACTAACTCCGACTCTTAAATGCCACATCTTCTTTCAGATTAAAAAGAAGAGCAAGAAAGGGAATGAAAGCAAAATACCTGTCAAACAAATACTTACAAAATGATCGTCCCTTCTGTGACACTGTCATTACCATTCTGGGATTTAAAAAAAAACAATTGTTCTTCATCTTTGTATTTATGTTAGATTTATGTTATCTGAAACTATCATTACTTTCTTTTAGATAATCAGATGGACTGTTCCAGAATTTTATCCATGATACTGATATACACAGACTTTTTAAGTTGTTCTAAATGTATCTTTCCTCATAAATTATATTGATTTTCTGATTCTGTAAATAACGTCTTTATTTGGTTCGGGGCCGTGACACGGTTATATAAATATCATAAGGCATAAATTCGTGAAGAATTCGTCTTTCACATGTTATTTTAGGGAGACTTAACTTCAGTAATCCATCATGATCATTTTGTTTACGACTAGCTAACTGTGTTAGCATTAGCCTTACCTTCGCTGAAACCTGGCTCAGCAGCACAAAACACAAAAAACAGAGACCCTCCACTGAAAACTTCATCTTTCTACGCCGTGACAGGAGGCCAGTCTCCAAACCACAGCCGGTAACGGTTTTTAGAGTTCACACAGCAACGAGAAGTAGCGTTAAACAGCAACGACGTTAGCCACGGAGGATCAACAGCTTCTGGCAGCTGACTTGTAGTTTCCCGGATGTGAAGGTCCGCTTCCGCATTCGGTCGCGTGACCAGTCAGGACACGAAGGAAGTCCATAGGGGCGGTGACTGTCGCAGAATAGAAGATTTGTTTTGTCCCTATACGAGTGTGTACGTGTGAATAAAACGCTTCATTTGTATTACATAATACGTATTGTAAAGCATCAAACTACTATGTCCGTATGTTTTTGAAAACAAGAGAAACGAATCGTCTAGCGCCGTGAGGGGGAGTAAAAATCGAACGCACCCCCGTCCAACGTGTAAACACAGACAAAAAACAAAAATTTGCTTTTAGTGCATTAAAAAACTCTGGCATGAAACAAACAGATTTAAATGGGAATATTTTGACTCATTGCATGTTAAAAAGTGTGTTGTACGTAAAATAGAGCATCAGATTACATACAAGTGTTGTGCAAACATTTTAGTTAAAAAGTTTAAAAAACAAGTTTAAACAAAATTCCTGCAAAACCTCCTGAAAATCTGAAGTGGCCTTTAAAAAACCTCCACACATGACCATTTGTCTTCTTGTAAGACAATGAAATTATGTTTTTATTCACAAATTTACCTAATTAAATGACCAGCTAGTAAAATTAAAAGCAGATCAAGGGGATTCAAACATGAACAACATGTTTTTCCATTTTTATTTACAGCACATTAGATGTACAAAACCATAAAAATATACATACATGTATCATCTGAAACAGGTGAATTGCTCGGTAGTATTTTACAAGATTTGTGTCATTATTTTATTTTTTTTACTTACAACATAACATCATTCAGTGTTTTTGGTCATCTGTTTTGTCTGCAGTGTTATTGTTGAAGCTGTAATCACCTGATTAATACAATGTCATTTTCCCAGCTTGTTCTACGATCTCATTATAATTTCACCTACATTTTTTACATCATATACAAGAGATTCAGTAGAGTAAATGCTTTGGGGTGGAACTACCTCTTTAGTGTTCCCAAAAAAACCTGTGCTCCATTTGTCCCTGATGTTTAACAGTGTGTCTGTCAATAAATCCCCTACTGGTGAAAGCAGCCTATATTAAAACTAGATACAAGCTCTATATACAGTGACATTCAGTATATTTCTGTTAAGCTACCATGACTCTATTATTAAAAGTCTCTTTAAGTCTGCGTGTTCATGATTCAAATATACAGACATGCACTTTGAATTTCAATCCTGATTTTGGAATCTAAAAGGCATAAAGTCATTTCAAAGACATTTCCAGACAAATTGAAAATATCCCGATTCCCTTTGAAGATCAATATTCGGTACAAATTCATTTCTGTCTTGTGTTAAAGGTCCCCTAGCGTGAATTATCCATATTATCCAAAACATACTTTTAAAGAGGCCCATGATACTGTCACTAGTATCTTATTACAAATATATATTTTCTATGTTTTTAAGGGCGAAAGAATCTCAGGACTTTGGACCTCAGGAAACGGATGAAGGATTTTGGAAACATTTCTTTTGACTCTTGTGGTGTGTAGTTGAAGAAGTTCTGTGGGTGAGCCAACACGTCGAACAACGCCTTCATGAGCTTTTTATCCTGAGGAGAAAACAGAAAGGGCAAATTTTTAATACATGTAATAAGATGATTATAAGCAGCAGTTTGTATTTCTACACGACTCCACTAGAGGGCGCCAAAACTCAACTCAATTATTATGAGTTAATTAATCCTACAAGTAACTTCTTATTTTTATATTTTAAAGATATACTATCATTTTTATCAATTCTATTTGATTTACTTTCCTTTATTTTTAATTTTTGTTTAAAAATTTCATAGAATTGCATGTCTGGCAGATTTTGGATTTACATTGGTAGCAATAGGTGGTCCAAAACCATGTCTGCTGTATAACAGGACAAGCATAAAGCTCACATACCTTAAGAATTTCCTGGTGGTTTTCTGACGCATACAACCTTCCATCTCTCACTATGTCTTCTATCAGTTCTTGATAATCCTCTGAAACAAATTAAATTCACAAAAAGATCCTTCATGTCTCAAATAAAGTTATGATTTTGTAACAAATTATATTGTAAAATCATCCATAGTGAAAATAAGTGATAGTCACTTTATAAATTAGAAATTTAATTAAACTGTAATCAATATAATTTAATTCCATAAATGGGAATAATGAAATAATCTTAACTGTTTTAATAAGTGTTTCATTAGTGTATCGTACCATCGTATGTCACATATGGAACCTGGAAGCCTTTTCCACTGTTTCCCTCGTTGGATCTGAACTGTATCCACAGCCTCTTAGAGCGGGAGGTGAAAGCGATGGGACGCTCGTACGTCTGACACGTCTCGTACGTCGTCACAGAGTTGGGAAGAGCTGTGAGGTCAATTAGACGTCAGCGCAAAGGGAAATTTATTATAAGTTAGTAAAATATCAAAATATAATAATATACGATACTTTATGTAAGCTCTCATGACACATTTTATTCATCATCAGGTTATTTATATATTTTCTTCCTTTATGAGGATTATCTTGGACATGGCAGGTCTCCAAAGTTGTTGCTGGTTAAAACTCACAGCTTTTTCTCATCACTAAGTAGTCTCCACATTCGTCCTCAATTGGCAGGTAGATTTCAGGTACAACGATGAGGATGCGACGTTTGGCTGGTGGGTTGATGGTCCAGGTGCACTCAACGTTAGCCGGATAGTTCCCGGGGTAGTTTGGAGACTCGATGTAGCCAGTAAACTCCCCCAGCTCTCCCCCACACTGTCGGTCTGTAAAGTCACAGATGAGTCAAATGTTTATTTATTCTTAAATCAGGAGGGTTTTTGTTCCAGTTTTTTATTATGTGTGGCATACTTTTGCACTGCATGATGCCTGTGGAACCATCAAAGTCAGTGGTGGTGTTTCCAGGACAGGCAACACAGTAGTTCTGTCCAAACTCCCCCTGGTACATGCCCGTCGGACAGCGGATGCAGCGGTGTGTGCTGGTGTTGTAGTAATGACCCGGGGAGCACTGCACTGCAGGAGCAAAATGCAGTAGGTGTTTTAATACTTTTGATCATATGAAACATGCATAACTAGATTGAAAAACAATTGAAATTATTTCCAAAGTGTGAAAAGCATGTAAACGAGCAGGTTGATGGATGAAAAGTAGACAAACTAAGAATTGAATATTTTCTGCAGCAGCAGCAGAGGGCAGCAGAGAGCTCCACAGAAGTCGTCATAGACATGATACAGGTGGTGAAACTGAAAAAAAGTGAAAACCTCAACATCCACAGATGTTTTCCTTTATTTAATAAGTGTGACTGTTTTTTATAAACGTTCCCTGCTGTAAAAGTTCCTTCTGAGAACATCCATTTACATTAAAAATAAACCAGACATGAGTTAACGGGAAGCAAAGACACAGACGACTCTCCCACCTTTGGTTTCACAGTCCTGAAAGGTGACAGCAGCGGTGCGTTTAGTCACCAGGTTCCCCCCACACAGGAAACAGGACGTGCGGCCCACGTCCGGCTGGTAGGTTCCCAGTGGACACGGACGGCAGGGGACAAAGCCGTCATGAGAGTAGTGACCAGGGGAACACTGACCTGAACGCACAGAGAAAGACTCAGTCAGCGAAGTCTCTGACACAGAACTTTTAATGATGAATTAATACTATTTTAAAAAATGAATATGTTAAAGAAATGTTGCCATATTTAAATGCTCTAACTAATACAAAGTGGGCGTCAGCAGGAATCTGCTCCTCTTGTTTAGTCTGTCGGAGCAGATGGGATCTGGGACTCAGCCACAGTGACTGATAACAGCGTTCAAAGCGGCTCATTCTGGACTAAAGGAAGCCTGAAAGGGTTTGTTCACCTCCTAAATTCTACATATATCTTCCTCACCTGAGTTCAAGCTTCTTTTGGTGTGCACAAAACAGAACAGAGATCTTTATCACGGCACCAGGGCTTCCTGTGATTCACAAAACAAATATTCTGTTCCCATTCTGACCGTCTGGGCTTTTATCTACTTGTTCTGCATTTTGATTATTTATTCTGTGATAAAGAAAACGATAAAGACGGGATGGAAAACCTATTTTTTTGTTTTCTGTTTTGCTTAAATGTTTTTTTATACAATCAAAAATGAACGAGTTTCAAATTTGTTACATTTCAACAAGTTTGCACATAATAATTACAGAGATTTAACATTTAAAGTTTGATACGTTAAATAATTTTTATTATAATTGCTTTAATTTAAATATTTATTAGATAATAATAACAAAATGGGCACTTGCCACCTGTAGTACTGATGCTCTCCACTAGAGGGCAGAATACATGTAAAGGATTCAATACTTTAAGAGAAAAGGTACAACTAACCCTGTTAAAGATGTAGAGATCTTAGTAACAGGTGCATTAAATAACACATTTTAAAACTCTGATTGTGGTGAATTTTAAAAATAAAGATAATGTTAAACATAACTATCATAAAAACAGGATTACCGCTTTAATAGTAACAGTTCATTAGGAATGCTTTAACGTATTGAAAACAGCATCTTACCCCCGCACTCCGACAGGTTTCGAGCTCCGACAAACTTGGACACTTCTCTTCCTTCAGGAGTTGGACAGACTTCACAGGACATCTGTCCTTCCTCATCCTGATACGTCCCAGCTGGACACAACAAGCACCGCCCCTGATCTCCATCGTAATATGTCCCGACACTGCAGCTAACTGACAGATAGAAGAGAAATTACATCAAAATTAATTAGACACATTAAAAAAAAAAAGATTTTTTCTCAAAGATGAACATACAAAAACACCTTGTTCAGACTGGCATGTCTGAACTAGTTATTATGTCATTTAGCAGCAAAACAGTGTGAAAGAAGAGTCAAGTAAATATCATTTATGAAAATCATTTCTAAAGTAATACGCAGTCACAAACCAATAAATCAAACAGTTTGCCCCGCGGCTGCACATTATGAAACAGCTCTGATCGCAGTGAAGAATAAAAACACCAAATAAAGCAGTTCAGCTGAATGAATAGTCTTAAAATAACTTAAACTTCAGCTTCGTTTAATCAAGAAGGACAAATGAATAAACAATGAAAATCTGGGTTTAACCCATAAAATTGTTTGTGTCCTGTTAAATATCGCAGAATTGCACAATTCTTACCAGAAACTCATAAGAAAATCAGAATTTTTTTAAGATAGATACAAATTTTTAACTTGCAATGAGCTGCCGATGCCTTGTTTCACCCTTTAGAAGGACAGAAACAGCTGTAGCCTCCCCAAAACACGAGAAAAATAAAAATATATGTTTAAAATAAATGTGTAAAACCAGTAGTTTTCAACTATGACAAATAACTTTATTAAAGAGAAACTTTTAATGCCTCATCAGCGTCGTGACCTCTTTCAAAAGCAAATGGAGGAAAATCAAAGAGGGTTTTCCCCTTTTATCTCACTGAAGTGCAAAAGTTTGATTACAGGGACCGAAACACCGTTTTGCTTCGGTTCCTCCCGTTAAGAGCGATGCCTGCAATTAATTTTAGAATTACTGCGTCTGTCTGATAGTCTAAAAACACAATCGCAAACGAGAATAAATCAGTTGAATCCCTCGGTGTAAAACGGATGCAGCCTTTGAGTTGATGGTGAGTGAAGTGCCTCCATCTTTCCTCTAAAAGCTCAACAGCTTGAAGGTAGCTTCAACAAACTGTTAGACTTTCATCTAAATGGGGAAAGTGTAATTCTATCAAGAGCAGTTCATTTTTGAAGGCTATTGTTTATTCTGAAAGACTGCAGGGAGCCATCACTACATTGTCCTCTAACAGCTTTTATTTGACAGAGGGAAGAGGAGAGAGAGAGAAAAAAACCTTGACGCCTTTCAAATGCAAACAACACTTCTATAGAGTCCTCGAATTGATGGCCTCAAAGAGGTTTAAAAGACCTTTCACCTCTATTCAAGGCCTCGGTTTTTGCCTGCTTGATGACATAGGAAAACACTTTGGTATCACAGCGGTAAGGAGCTGAACCCAATAAAAAGGGGTCAGGTTCCTGAATCCCCCCATTCTGCTCGGCCCAATCGCTGCTCGCGCCCATCAAGCGGAGGCCCAAACAGCTGATGCTAATTGATTCCCATGGTGTGGCTGAAGTCAATTCTCTTTAGCAGTTTAGTGGCTGGGGGTCATGCAAAGTGGCCCCAGCTGGGAGGAAGGAGGAGGAGAAGGATGGAGGAGTGAGGTGTCCAACACTCGATCTGCCAGCGCCTCCTAAACGTCTCCACACTTTAAAACTACTAACTGAAACAAGGTGGCTGTGATGCTGGACGAGTGGACGCGATGCAGCAATCGCAGCGTGCAAAGGTCTTCACTGACCACCACAACAAGTTAATCCTAAACCTAAAAGTCAGAAATGTGCAAACCGACGTAATATCCAGGGACACATGGTGCAATCTAAAAACTCCACTAATTAAGTGAGAATAACCAAAAACGATCATATTTTTTTTAGATTTTCAGAAGCCTGTTTTTGTGCCTCTTTAAGAGGAAGAACAAGCCCCAAATAGGCCTTTTTTCAATGGAGTGGGCGAACTGAAAGGGACTAAAACTGCACTCTGCATTAAGCCAGAGAGGGGGGGTGGGGGGGAGGGAAAAATATAGCTCCTTTAAAGAGGAGGAGGAGGTTAAAAAGAATGCCTCTCAGACCCTTCTCTCCCCTCCCCTCCCTCCTTTCTCTTCTCCCAAATTACATGTCTACACCCCTGCCGTGGCCAACAGATTGCTTCATGTTAACCTGAAAGCATAGCGGGGGGAGTTAAAGAATCAAGATGTTCACCGAAATACGGAAACAGAAGCAGCTTGGATTTAAATCATGTTAGCAAAGATTAATACCTGAAACGCGACGGTAGAAACATGAGATCAACGCTAAGCTCTGGTTAAGCATCTTCAAAACAAGCAGTTTATATATGACCAAAAAAAAACACGTAGTGCCTGAATAAATATTTAGAGAACAGGCTCTATTTTCCTGAGATGTTTCAACAAGCTACAGACTTACTGTGAGGCCTGCAAACGGGGCAAAAAGCTGCATCAGCCAGGAAAAACACAAGCCAGCTTTCAGCTCTGTTCCTGACAGAGTGTGTGGTCACATTTAACCAACATTTACTCCATTGCAAGTTGGATAAAAAAAAAACAGAGAGCGAACAGCTACCAGGAGACCTGCAGCGAGCCCTCGTACTGCGCTCTCATCCCGGTGAGATACTGGAATATCTCACAGCTTGGAGTCCCAACAACAGACTCTCTGTTCTCTATTATTACAGTAAGTCTGCAAACCCAATATGGTTCTCATTTGGCAAACACCTGCACACAATGCAATCATTAAAACTGTTTTTTTTTCTGGATGTATATCGCTGGAATTACTTGGCTGTAGCTCTGTGTTAAATGTTTGTGTGATAATTTGCCACATTATTTCCCTGATCTTTGAAAAATGGCTTCAGAAACAATAAAACTTACCACATTTCCTGCCCACCAGCATCTGTCCTGCTAGACAATGTCCTGACACGTCTCCAGGTTGGCCCAGACTTTTGGACAGCTCATAGTCAGCCCCAGCAAAGTGGAGGTGGAACTGTTCCCGGGTGATGGACTTCCTCAGGGTCCTGATGGTCTTCCTGAGCCTCTTCTCTGAACGCCGACGCACACAGTTCAGGTCACAACTCTCTGCTGAGAGAAGCACTTGATACCACAACTGTTTGAAATTTCATGCCCGGATTCCCACATGCTAACCTCGCAAAAGTAAAAAAATAACACCCCTTGGAGTCGAGGAAATGAAACCAGAAAGCCCCTTAAATTACAGCCCACCACCACCACCAGAGCCCAAAGTCAAAACAGGAGATACTTTAACAGTTTGGTTTGTTTTAGTGACACAAAAAGTCAAAAGCAGCAGAAACAGAACGTAAGAAGCAAAGATACGAGCAGGCATGCAGACAGGAAGTGCAGAGAGACCAACCTGTTACCTCCTCAAGGTTAACGTCCAGCTCAAACTCAGCTGTGATGGAGAAGCCGTCCTCCATGCCGGCTCTCCGGCTGTGGCGGCTGCGCATCCGGGATCCCGATGAGCTGCAGCGCAGGCTCACATAGCTAAACTGGACATTTTCGGTGAAGGGAAACCTGCTGTCTGTGAATATGGGAGAACATACAGCACAGAAAAACCGCACTCATGTTAAAGAAGCCACATTCAGCTGTTGTGTTCTTTATAGATCTCTGAATAGAAGGTTGAAAGAGGAAGATGTGTCTGAAACAATAAAAAAAAAAAACATGCTGAAGCCTTTTAAGAGACGCAGTAATCCTACAATCAAGATCATCTGATTGATGTTGGTCAAACCAACTATAAAGACTTGCTATGGCTAATTACATCCTCCCCTGTCACTGCCAGACAAAGTGCTGCTCCGGGACGTTCAAAACACACCAAACCACATCACTTTCCCCACAAATGTCTTTCACATTTGCTCTCGGTTTCTTTGAAGCAGCTTTCAGGTCTGCTTTATCTCCTTTTAGATGAAGCAGCTCTTAAAAAACTCTGTTTTTTTTTTAACCAGGAACATAAAGAGATTTGAAGTTAAGACATTGTTGGATTTCCTGCAGCTTCTACCTGAGTGTGTTGGCTTCACGCTCTCCTTGTGTTGGTCCTGACTTCGTTTTAAATTGCACTTTGCAGTTCCAGATCTAAACGTGGCTGTGGTCTTAATGCGCGGAACGCCAGTCTTTTCTGGACCTGCGATACAGGAGAGGGGGAAAAAAAAACACAACAAAAACCTTGTCATTTTGATCTGTTTATACATCAACTGGGAAAGCAAACATGAACCTGAGCTGTTCCGGAGTTTCTGCTTTGTGTGACAGAGCAGAAAGACAGATGTAAATCTGTGAGGTTTTGTACTTGCCTAAGCAATGCGAGCCGCTGTTGTTCTTTTGTACGTCAGCCAAGCAGGGCAGAGGCATTCCACAGGTCACCGTGTAGGAATCCTCCGTCCCTGAAAACACACAAGAGGCCGTGACACACGGACCAACGCTGACAAAAGTCAAGAGCTACAAAAGCCAAGAAAGAGAGCAAAGAGGAAGCATGTAGGAACACGACGATTCGCTCCGTAGACTAAAGCTGACAACTGTTCACACAGATAGATCTGAAGCAGCTTGACTTTAAGCCCTTTTCAGAGATGAGATTCCAAACACTGATGGCTTCATCAATCAGATAAAGCCACAGCATTCAGTCGTTTCAGGCGTGAGTCACTTCCATGTTGATATTTCTTATAGGGGCCTGACGGATCCGAGAGAGGAAGCAGGATGTGATCAATACTAACCACAAAGTGGAAGGATTTCATATCAGATCATAAACAACATCATATTGTGTTTGAATTAAGAGATTAAATTATTGTACAAAGCAGTGTGAGAGTGTAAAACATGGGAGAACACCTCCTTTTTACAATTACAGTAACAGGAGTCAATTTTTATCAGGCTGACAGTCAAATCTAAAATACTCTAAGAAGAGCTTGAAAGGTTTTATTTCCTCTTTCCACCTGACTATAATTCACTTCATATCTGTCACTGTTATAAAATTGATGTAATTAGAGGTTAAAACTCTGAAATTCTTGTTTCTTTCTGACGTAACATAAATTTCCTGGAGGGACTTTAGCACCAACAAAGAGCTATTAGCTGAAAACTTCGGCTGAAGGATGAAGCACCTCTCAGGTCCTGCTTTGAGTTTAGCTGGATTTGTTTTTTTTTTTCTAAAGTCTTGATTTTCCGAAATTATTAATCTGCAGAAGCTTTTAGATTTTTTTTAAAAAACACAAACAGTCAAAAAACAACTAAAGAACACAGAAAAATGTTGAAAGATCTTGAGAAAGCTGGAAGAAATCCTGATTAAAATAACTTAGAAGTGAAGTAAAATAAACTGAAGGGTGATTTTAAATGTTCTGGTTCAACTCACCACTGCTGATGTGAACTTGTGACTGGCAGGTCAGAAAGCAGCGGTCTCCTCCCTGCTGCTTACTACAGTTCAAGGTAGGTTTAGAGGGGGGGGTCGCAGGTGTTAAACCCTCAGCTTCTAGATGAAAACCACAACACAACTCAAAGGTAAAAACGAATGTGCACAATAAAGGAACAAAAAAAAAAAACCTCATGCAAGCATCGTTGAGAATTCAAGAGAAAAGGAAAACAATTCAAAGTATCTCCTGTTTTTGTCTCCACGTTTATTTTCAAAATGTTTGATATCATAAACCCAATTTCCAAAAAGTCAGACGAATAAGTGTAGAGGAAGAACCGACTTACTGATGCAGTCCTTTTTGTTCCAGTGTAGCTTATAGCCGGGACGGCAAAAGCAATCAAATCCGCCCACAGTGTTCTCACATCCATGTTCACAACCACCATTATTCACACTGCACTCATTTATATCTGGGATGAAAAGGGGAAATGATTTCTATAATCACAGGACACAGCGAGCATCTATCAGCGTGTAAAATCTCACATTTGTCTCATCAAACTTGAGCGTTAAGCTGAAATTAGCGCGTGCAGCCCCTCCAACCCGACTCACCTCCACAGTGGGCCAGTCCGTACATGGTGTAGCCTTTGTTGCACAGACACTGAAAACCACCGGGGGAGTTCACACATGTGTGATCACATGTGCGCTCAAAGAAACACTCATCTATATCTGTAATCAAAATCACACAGATGACTTAATAGCAGGGCAGTCGGTTGTAATCATCATCAAAAGGAATTTCCCACCCTGACACACTCATCTTAGATGGCTACGTCAGTAGAAAATCTGACTTCTGATGGGAATTTTATGGCAATTTATTCAATTTTTGGATGAATATAATTAAAGATTCAGCTTCAAATTCATTCAATCCCTGTAAAATTTGGGTCCAGAGTTCCAGAAACTGAATAAGTTATTATTAGTTGTTATTTTACCTTGACAGGAGCGCTCATCAGACAGCAACTTGAAGCCTTTTCTGCAGTGGCATTCAAAGCTGCCGATAGTGTTTCTGCAGAAGTGTTCACAGCCGCCATTGTGAAACTCGCACTCATCGATGTCTGCAGGGAAAAAAAAGGACAATCTGACAATTACAATTAACAAATCTACTGAATCAAAGCTTCAGTGTGCTGCATCGTCTCCAATCAGTCTGACCTTTGCATGTTTTTCCATCCGGCTGCAGCGTGAAGCCGACAGGGCAGCTGCAGTGCACACCTGTGGAGGTGTCTTTACAGGTGCTGTCGCAGCCTCCATTATTCACAGCGCAGGTTTCTGAAACGACAACACATACACATACTGAACAAAAGTTTGAAACCACACCTACTTCCTATCTAAAAGCCTTCACCGTATGTGAGAAACATGTTGATAGAAGCAAATTAACGTCTAATCATGTGTAAACACATACATTAACAAACTAAAAGCCTCCCAGACAGTATGCGCTTGTGTTTTTTTTCTACCTGATAAAATGTAACGTGTCACACACATTGTTTAACCCTGAATCACAATAGGAAGAAATACAAATGATGCAGCCAAATATTCGCACGCTGCCTTTCCCAAAAATGGAAGGAAAACGTGAAATTTATCACACTGTCACAAATGCATATATTACAACAGAGAGACTAGAGCTGAGATAGTGAGCTTGGAGTTATTTCACAGTTTGCTTAAAAGACAGAGGAATGTATCGCTTTACTAGACGTTACTCCTCTTCCCACTCCGGACAGCTCCACACACCATCGTGTCAAATACAATCTGAGCTGTTATTCTGTTCGGGGTGCAACTGTTACCCATCGACAATCTTCTTTTGACACGTTTGTCCACCTCAGTAGAGGACGTGGAATTGTGATCCGAGGACTCTGTGGTGGCTTCATCTCGCTCTATGACACACAAATAAGAATTATTAATAAGATAAATACAGTTAAAATAAGACTAGAGCTGAGATTTAGGAGTGAAGACACTTCTGAGTGTCACCTTTTGATTAACAACATGCATGATCTGACAGCTGATTCTCCAACCTCTAAACTATTGTGTGGAGGAATGTCCAGTGAGTGAGAAGAAAACTAACTCTGTGTTTTCTATCATTCATCAGAAAAATCGAAATCCTACTAGTTTGGTGAAAAACAGCATCTCTGAATCTCCAAAGAGCCGAACTTCTAACTAACATATAACATTTGATTTTGTTTCTTTTTTAGTTTGGCTTTAGTAGTTTGAATCATCTAAAAAAAAACTCCATGTCTTATGTACATAATGTACACACATGTTTGATTAATAAAAACATAATTAATAATTACATTAATAAATTAAATACACTTTAAAATAATACATTTATATAAATATAATTGTTTATCAATACGATAAATTTCATAACTAGATAGATAGATAGATAGATAGATAGATAGATAGATAGATAGATAGATAGATAGATAGATAGATAGATAGATAGATAGATAGATAGATAGATAGATAGATAGATAGATAGATAAAACAATAACTTATACATATATAAATAAGTATAA
>SSNP01000018.1:5021416-5117355 GCA_006937955.1 Pachypanchax playfairii | reverse complement strand
GATAGATAGATAGATAGATAGATAGATAGATAGATAGATCAGCTGTTCTCTAACGATGAAATATACCTGCATGTTTTTAAAGTGTGCTTACCTACACACGACTTCCTGTCAGGTTGCAGCGTGTATCTGACGTGACACCTGCATATTGGGCCATTTTCTGTGTCCTCACAGGTGTGCTGGCAGCCTCCATTGCCATGGTTACAGGTTACTGCAGTGTAAACAGCATGGAAGGTAAATAATTAGGGTGGGAACGTCTCAGTAGGTGCCCTTCAACTTGATGTAGTGAACTTACAGGTACAGTCTCTCTGGTTCTTGGCCATCTCAAAGCCTGGACGACACTCACAGGCCACGCCCCCTTTGGGAGTTTCCTTGCAGATGTGGGCACAGCCGTGCTCCTTATTCATACAGTTGAGGCCCTCTGGGATAGAAACAAGGAAAAGAGGTGGACAATGAAACTCTCCTGCAGTGACTGACCAGCTAAACACAAAAGCACACATACTGAGAGATTAGTCCGCCATCTTCGAAGACACCGATTGTTCTCACGTCTTACACAATCCAAAAAACATCCACTGCCGGGTTATTTTAGGCAACGTTGCAAAGAAAATGAATATTTTGCAACCAGAACTAAGTTTTTCCCTGAAAAGAAAACACCACAAACTGTTTCTCCATCTGTGATACACTTAGTGCTGCTTTGAGAAGGAGGTGCAGCTCCATTTATACAGACAGGTCACAGCTGAGTGGTCAGGTCTGCAGGATTTACAAAGGCTGTCAGGACCCAATGGAGTGGAAAGGACTTGCATTTAAGTTGACTCCAGTCAAGATGACAAAACAAAGGCACTTCAGACTAATCTGTGCCACAGACCGCATAGACCAGAGTGTTGTAGTTATTGACTTATTCTGTCACAAGGGAGCCTTTTCCCACAGCATGTCAGCCTTTTCTGCACTATCAGAATCTTTTGGTGATTGTGGGAGAATATTTTTATGGAGAAATGCATCGAAGAGAAAGAAGCAGCTGCAGATATGCATTGAAATGTGAACTTTAAATGAAGCGGCCCAATGTAAACTCACCCACAGAGCGGTGGATGCACGTGTGCTGGTTGTCGCTTAGGAAGAAACCCTCTTTGCAGCGGCACTCGTAACTGCCCACAGTGTTGACACAAGTGTGTTGGCATCCACCGTTGTTGAACTTGCATTCATCCACATCTGCAGGACAACGGGATGATTGCATTTGTAAACACTTTACGAAATTCGTGGAAAGTTTTTTTTTTTTAAACGACAAACAAACTTTTCACCCACATAAATCAAACGCAGCTGTTTCGCTCTGTGTTGTAAACACTGTAGATGTAGTAAATGTTTTTTAGATGAGTTTAGGAAACTTCAAACACCACACATGTACATTCTTCTAGGTTAGATCAAATTATTCAGCTCTCTGTGTCTTGGTGGTTTCAAGTTGCTGATCTTACCCAGACAGTTGTGTCCATCATGTGCCAAATGGAAACCATCATAACAAGTGCAGCGATAATTGCCTGGTATATTGTTGCACTCGTGTACACAACCGCCATTGTACTCTGTGTCACATTCGTCAACATCTGGGACAAACATCACAAAAATAGATAATATGACAGCTATTGGTCAAAACAAGTGGTATATTTTGAAATATTTTTGTAAATTAAAAACTGGAATAAGAAACAGCATATTGCAAGATGAACATTGAACCTACAAAATCTAAATATTTTAACTTTCATGTAAACTTTGAATGGTTTTTGAGGGTATTTCAAAGTTTTCTTTTGTACTTTGGTTCCGTTTCTACTAAGTTTTAGTCAAATAATTTTACTTGACAATGACATTGTAATGGAAATGTTGATGTTAAGAAATAGAATTTTTAGATTTCTCAAAGATTTGACTCTACACCCAAGAGATGTCTCAGGTTTTAAGCTCAAGGCTATTGGAAATCCCCTTGTTGGTGAAACCTTTATTTTTTTATCAGTTTAACTGGGTTATTTTTTCATATAACATCTATTTTACAGTTTGTGAGGAAGTTTCAAAAGAAGTTTCAAAAGATTTGTTTGCTAAGATGCTTTTTCTAGAAAAAAAGACTGTTTTATTGCAGCAAGATTCACAGATACAAATTAAGCAGTTTAGCAAAATAAAAATAAAAGAAGCAGTCTTCTGAAAATGTTCAAGTACTGCACTGAAAATACGCAAAAAAGCCACTAAAAATCAAAGACAAACTTTACAAAATCTTCAGAAAATATTACTCAGTACCACTTTAAAAGATTGTTACAAAATTCTGATTCATTGGAAATCAAAAAAAATTTACATGGGATGACTTTACAGTTTAAAAAATATGTTGAAAGGTACTTTAAAAGATTTATTCTGTACAAAAAATATGTGTAGATAAATTATTTCAGATCAGGTACCATCTCCAACAAACAGACATTTTACCTTCACAGTGTTTTCCATCTCCTTTAAAGCCTGTTTTACACGTGCACTTGTACGAGATTTGAGTAGTCTGACAAATAGCATCAATGTGACAGCCATCACTTCCCTCCGTGCATGGATCTGCTAAAATCCACATCTAGGTTAGTTATTTTATCACAATGCATTTTAAAAAGCCCAACAGCATCAAATTAACTACACGTTTATAATGAATACAGAGGGATTTTATATTAGGATTAAGATATTATGAGACCATAAATCAGAAAAAAATTAGGTTAAAAATGAACAAAAACGGATTAAAAAGAAAGACAACAACAAACTAATCACTTAACAACATTTCAAAACTAGTTTTATATTCCAAGAAGTTACAAACTGCAATTCTTAAACTTTTTAAAAGTTTGGGATTTGAAACATAAATTCAACCTAAAAAGGAGCGCACTTCTAAAAGCGGTGCGTAAATCAGTATTCTCCAAACATGGAAAACAAAACACAAACACATGTACACTCACTACAGTCCCACCTCGAATCTCTGGAAGCGAAACGCTTTGGCGACTATTTAACAAGAGCAAAAACAAACAAAAGTCTCTTGCCCAAATAGCTCCCATGGTGATATGATCCAACTTTAGAGGTCTTCTCAAAAGGACGCATATGCACTGAAGTCGTGACGGAGCGTCCGCCTCATTTTCATTCTCTCCTGTCAATCTGCTTCACAAGGCGCTTTTGAAAAGAAAAAGAAGTAAGTGACTGAGAGAATGGGGGCGTGCATGCGCGTACACATGAAAGCGGGGGTAAAAGCGCTTTTTATGCAGTCAAGAGCGAGAAAGTAAACGAACGGAAGTTATGAGATTGACTAAAATTTCACAATAATTATCTACATTGACTTTTATTTTGAAAGTCATGTCCGGTTGATTGTTCGTGTCAACACGAAGCTAACTACTAAAATCACTACATGTCTCAACTAAAACTATATAACTCGTGGATTTTAACGTTACTTAATGTTTAACATTAATTATTGTTCCAGTTTAAAAAATAGTTTTGCGCTAATTGTTTTCTAACGCTGGTTCCAGTTAGCTAGCCAACCTGCTAACCAGTGTGCCATTAGTCAACAACGAAGTTGCTAAGCAACACACGTTTTTCTTTTTCTACGGGCTCACCATTTCATAGTTCGCCCTCTTCCGGTTCGTTTAAAGACGCCGTTTCAAACTTAGAATCATTAATATTCCAAACTAAAGTTGTTTTAGCCTGATATATTAGTCATGTATTGCATCACCAGGTATATGACCGAAGTCAGTTTATTGTCTGGGAAGTAAAATACTTAGTCCCATTCTTTGTTAATAAACATTACTTTGATACAAAATGCAACGCTATTTTTTTTTAATTTAAATTTAGAATATTAGTACCACTATATTTAGGGTAACAGTTTACCCAACAAAACAACAGTAAAGAATAAACAAACGCAGCAGATTCACGTTATGACGTTAAGCCTGTTTAGTTGCACTTGCGCGCCACCTGCAGGTAAAGTTTTAAAAAAACACAGGAACAATTTTTATTTTTTTATTATACAGATCTACTTTGTGTTACAGTATACAAAAGCATACAAAAAATACATTGCATGTTCAAAGGAAGTGCACAAAAGAAAAAAAAAAGCTTTCTGGAAGGCTCAAAATTTCAGTTAAAAAGGTTGTGTAATAAATAAATATAAATTACATACGAATCACAATGGAAAGTTTAGATAATTCAATAAGGCACATCTTACATCCCAAAAATGTACCTCACAAAAACAATATGGCAACTCCCTAAGAGTAAAAAAAACAGCTTATTTTCCAGCTTAAAAGGAAGCAGCATGTCTTTTTATAAAAAAAAATCATAAAAAATGTTCAGCATTTAATTACCCTGCCGCAGAACAATTTACATATATTAAGTAACTTTACAGAGCAACGCCTGTCAAATCATTTAGTTTGGTTACAAAATGTATACAAAAAGGTAAAAGCAACCGTATTCACTGCACTATCAACAGTTTACAGCATGGCAATAACTGTGCAACAGGAGCATCTCAAAATATTTTGAGACGATGTAGCATTATTGCTGAAATAATGGGTGCTCTTTACAAGCCAATTTGGTTAAAAAAATTAATCCACCACTCCACCTTTCAAGAGAAAGTGATAGAAAGCCTTGTGGCGATCCTCACATTCAAAACGTCTGCATAGTTGAAATTTTAACAATTGCTTCTTTTGACACATTCCTTTAGAGAAATTCAAATTAGGGGGAAGTTTCCTTCAGCTCTTGACAGAAACTGGAGAAGACAAGTGACACTCGCCAACGCTGCAACTGATTTTCTTTTGTTTTTCTGCCATTTAAAAGCTAAAACACCTGCCTTTAGAGAAACGCCTGAGAAAACGAGATGTAAAGAACGTGATCGCACTGGTTTAGCGTAACTGCGTGTGTTTTCAGCACCTTTCAGATGTAGTGGTTCGCCGTTATTACACTTAAAAATTGGGATACATCATGAGCCGAGACGCTGTATTTACAAAAACCCATTTTAAAAAACCGTTTGCTTTACAACATGCAATGTCCTTTCAATGAAGACTTTACAAAACATAAATAAAAATTCCGTCATTCCAACAAGCAGAGGGATGTACTGCATGCATGGTCTAACCACATGTCAATGTGCACAAACTGCAGAACAAGAAAAAAAAGTGTTTTAAACTTGTGGCATGCTAAAGCTGTGTATATGTTCATGGCATTACATATCTGATCTACATACATATTAAAACATCTGACAGATTAGACGTTATCAAAAGCAATTTGAGTACTAATAAAGTAAAACATGAGGAAAACGGACAACAAAACATTACAGCAAGAAGTTGGATACCCACTTCAACACATAAAAAGCTGGTGTTGGAAAATGCTGGTGTTTTTTTCACACACACACACTTAAATGTTCCACAAAACTTGCTCTGCTTTCCTGATATGCAAAAAAATAGTACAGATATTTACAAAAAGTGATCACTTATTTAAAAAATAACAAAATTCATAACAAAAAAAATTAACTTTAAACATTTGTGTCCTTTTCCTATAAATAACACTAATGCCCAAAAGTTGGTTTATTATTTTTTTGTCTTTTTTTTCTCCTTTATATAAAACAAATTACTCAACTCTATACAAAAGTTTTAAAAAATACCCATATGAAAAAGGAATAGACGAACATTAACTGGTCTAAAAAGGGGAGGGGTGGAAATGAGGTCTGCCACTGGAGACAAATCCAGGTGTTTGCTATGGATAATCCCACAGAGGGCAAATTCAACAAAAACATTCACCAGCATTTGTGTCCTCCGGTAACTGCGGAGGAAGTGCGGACACTTGTGTGGGTGTCAGTGTCTTCTGCTTTTTGGAGCTGCAGCAGGGCTTAAAAAGCCGAGGATCAATAATCACTTCTCCAAATCGGCCCTTGTAGACAATCCCACAACACACTTTTTGTCTAAAAAGTGGAGGAAGGAAAAAAAGTTAATAATCAGATTAGGACAAAAAAAGAAAAAAAAAAGACCAACAATATATCTCACCTTTTCCAGTAAGAACGATCCAAGAAAGAGAAGATGGAGGGAGTGGAGCGCCGTTGTCTGGACTCGATGTCTGAGCCGTCGTCTGATTGGTGGCTGTAACTGGGAGACTGAGCAGGAGACATGGTTGAGGTCGTGCTGTGGGCGTCTGAGTCTGCTTGAAGAGAGAGAAGAAAAAAAAAATTTGAGCATCACAGTTTACTTGGAGAATCATTTCTGTCAACACAAATGCAACCTAATCTGCAGTTAAATGGATCATACAGATTCTGTGATTACCAGAGGAATTTTAGAAAAAATTAAAACTTGCTAATATGATTTAATTTTAGATTAAAAAAATCACAGCTGAACACTTCAAAGCCACTTACTTTGTCTCTTGAACTTGTGAAGCTTCTTCAGTTTGCTTTTCTTCTTTCCGTCACTGTTTTTCATCTTCTTGGGTTTTGTCACCTTAAAGCCCGGACCAGCTCGGGCATCCACCACCTGAGCCACATCACACCTGAGAGTCAATCACCTGACCACTAACACCAAAACACGATCAATCAGAAAACTAAAGTCAAATGTCACCCACATGATTCCAGTTCTTCTTCGATCCATGAGGCAGCTTCTTCCATCTCTTCACCAGCAACACACACGCGTTGCAGATGTCTCCAACACGATCCTCAGAGAGTCTTAACACAGAAACAAAATTTCTTGATGCAAATCTCTAAACTAAAATAAAATTTTAGGTAAATTTGAGATAAACAGCAGCTTTTACCCAAAACACAGCCTGAAGGTCTCCTCGTATCTACTGCTGTCCGTGAAGCGCGAGCTGGAGGACTTGGTCTTGCAGATGCAACAGCCTTCATTGCTTCGGTATATCTTCGACTTATGAAAACCAAACATGTTCTGTTTCTTGGTCCGTCTCGGGAAAAGAAAACTGCAAGAAAACACTAAGTGTTTAACTGTCCCAGTGACCGTGAAAAGCACCACGAGTGGGCGGTTCCCTTCACGTAAACAGATACATAAATACAACCCTTTCACCATTTCAACCCTGCAAACACGCGCTTTTTAAAGAACTAAACAAGAAGCAAAATAACAAATAAAGGTTATTATTTTTTGCAAAACTAATGATATATAACATATGTAAGACATTTAAACTAAATGCACATTAGGTTAAAGATTGACGACAGTGATACGAATTATTCGTTCAAACAAGTTCCCTCACAAACTTTCAGACCTGTTTGGGTTGCTCGTGTGTCTGAATACAGACCGTGAACATCAGGACGACCGCTGACGTTACGCCTACAACAACACAAATTCTGTCCTGCCATTGCCATTTAGCAATAATGTCGACTTTTTGAAAACATATGCATCAAAAATATAATGTGAAAATCTACAAATATGCCGACATTTAAACGTATTTGCGCCCAGGCGGTGTTTGTTTAGGTTGAATGTCCGAAACAAAAAGCGGGCAGCTTCACTTTCTGAAGTCAAGAAACAAAAAGCTACCGAGCGATTCGTGGAATCGGTGCAATCCAAATAGACATCAACAAGCTGTGCACGATTAGTGTAAGTTATTTATTTTAAAATAACACGTTAAGAAAAGAACATCCGTTTTATCCTTTAAGTTCAAACTTTTGCTCGCGAGTGCGCCAAATATGGGTCATTGTTGTTAGCTGTTAGCATAAATGCTACCATCACCACGCCACGCTCTCGTTCACTTCCACGTTATCCTATTGTCGACACGGATGTTTAACTCTCAACATCCAAAAAAAGAGCACGTCAAGTTAGCAATACGTCACGTTGTGATCAGTCTCCTCTCGCATGATAAGCTGATAAAAAATCACAAACGTATTTTGTGTAAAAAAGATATAACATTGTACTTACTGAACAAAAACTTTGAATCTTCGCCGTTCTCTTCTCACAAACTGCGCATGCTCTTACTACTACTGCTGCTGCATACAGCTGGTCATTAGAATTTCATTTGCATAAAAAGCTGGAATGAAAACGGACAGTGACCATATAAGGAGTGCAGCCGTTGGGTTGAGCCCTTGATTCAACCAATCGTTGTCGTCTTCACGTACTTCCTTGGAGGCCATGAATGATGGGAGGCGTAGTAGCGAACGAGCGGGAAACTGCGGGTCCGTCGGTTGTTAACGGCCCCTTTTAAACTCAAAATCCCATCAGCCACTGGTGCGAAGGCTTCAAAGAAAAACAACTACCTGACATGGCGCGAACGAGTTTGTTTACATTCTTAGAACCGAGAAAGCCTTTTTATCAAAACTAACGAACGTTGTATTTGTTGGATTTGAAAACGCGACTTGAGTTTCATGAACATTTTAAAGATTCAAAGCACTATAAGCGCCTTTTCATGTGCTTATACGTATGTTAAATCCATTGGAATCTTGCCGCTAAGATTTGTGCAAAATACTGACGTAAATACACTTTGAACACCAATTATTTACATTTAAAAAGGTCATTTTCACATTACCTGAGAAAATGCTTTAAAAATAAAATCCGAAATCAGATATTTTACAAGTCACAGTGAATTCACATGAAAAATACATTTAACATAAAAATGTTTAAATGTGTAAATCCAAATAAAAATCTGCAAACTGTAAGGTCAGTTCACTGTAATGCATTACAGATGCTTTATTAATATATTTTTACACTGTACACAGTTGCTCACTTAGTAAACACTACATTTACACACCTATGTTGATAAATGTACAACTGTTTAGGAAAAGAAAAATATATATCTCCCAAGATGCTTGTGTGAGTCAAACACAGATAAGTACAACACCGTCCTTCCAGACATTGTTGGCACAGAAAAAAAAAGAAAAAAACTCCCATCGCTTGTCAGATTTCTTCCCAGTCAAGTTCTGAGAAGAACCCTAAATATCTCCATTTTCTCCTGTGGATATTGCATAGCCAGAAACCATGATGACAAAATCAGAAGCGCGAGGGGGGAAAAAAATCAGTCCTATTTACTCCTCACATGGTAATCAGGAGGTCAGAATTCAACACAAGTGTCTGCTTAGATCATCACATAGTTTTCAGTTCAAAGAACAGAGTACATGTAGTGTAAGAACTGCAGAGATGGTCAAGAGGAAGAAGCAAGTTGGAGGTATTTACACCAAAGGGTAAAGCTGTGATCCACTTTGAAGAGTAAGCCGGGTCAAGCATCTCTTTGAGAACTTGTGTTTGGACCACAAGACTTGTTACTTTCCTGAATCCATCTGAAAATACTGTCCATTGCTGGCTCCAGCCACACAGTCTTAACATGCAAGAAGGACCATTTCTTCTGCTGAAGGTTTTCCATGTAAAAGATTTGCATACAGTACATGTATGTTTCCCAGGGAAAAGGCTCAAACTTAACAGCCTTTTTTATTTCCTCACATGGAACATTCAGCTCCCATTTCTACAAGGCTCCCTGTAATACACATACTTATAAAGCATACCTCTACATCAATTGCTTTAAGCTCTGCGTCATAACATTGAAATTGAAGTTAACAGAGCAAGCAACTTCACCGATTTAACAAAATAATACTGTTTTATCTGAAAATATATTAACAGTTTTTATCCTTGCGTTCCCCTTAAATATAACCATTGTTATTAATTCATGGTAACAATGAAAATATGTTGCTTTCAGTAAAACATTATATACTGCAAGGTCATCAACAACAATGTGAAAACCATGGTTCATAATAAAAAACATATTTTCAACATCTAATGGCATCATCAAGGATAAAAATAACAAATCTTGAAAGGCTCATTGCACTTCATATATGGCCAATCTGACTGTAGCTCTGATATAAGCCAGACAAAAAGTTCTTTATTCAAGTCTGTTCCTGCATATAAAAGGTTCAGTTATTCTTCTCAGTGGTCCTCAGTGATCTTCCTGTTCAGTTGTGACTGGTGATTTGAGGATTAGATACCAACACCTTTGACAAGCGACGCCTCCAGCGTGATGTTAAACTCCTGTAGAGTCTGTAACACTCTGATCAGAGAGTTTACCAGTGAACGGTCCTTAATCAGTGCAGTTTCCTCATACATCTGAGAGGTGATTGGACAATCTGCAAGCAGAGCGATCCAGTGATGCAGCAGATGATCCCTGAGAGACAAAAACACGTAGAGTCACTAAATCAAGTCCACAATTTTGCTAGAAAACAAGTTAAACTGCTGAATTTCAACGATATCCAGAAACAAAAGTTGATGTTCATTGTGTTGAGTATCTGCTTACCTTGCACCCAAACAGACGAGCATCTGGAACTTCCCGTCCTTGCCGATGTTTCTGGACGTGCTGTTTATTGCTCGCATGAAGCGGCAAAAGTGGCGCACTCTGGTTTGCCAGTTTTCATCAGGAGCCACTTCCCGTTGCTCGGCACTTTCAAAATAAACTTGTGCCTTTTCTGTCAAAACATATTTATTCATTAATCATGACAGAAATTATTCTGAACGTTTCAAATATTAACATCAGTTTTAAGGAGGGTGATGCTCTTCATCCCCGAGGCTCTGAGGAAAACACATCGTCCGTTCACAACATATGAATAATTATATTTAGCAAAACAAACCTTTTTGTTATAACTGCATCTGTTGTGATTTTTATTTCAATGTATTTACTTTGTGAAATTGACTGAATCTTTTATATTGTTGGTTTTGCTGCAACATACAGAATCAATTTTTAAAACAAGGAAAAAAATAACTGTAATATTGTTAAATGTTTTGTCTTGTGTTTAAACTGAACTCTCAAGTGTGTTGTTTGTTAAGTGTGTGAGAGAGCTGAAGTCTTTACCCAGGAAGTCCCAGATGAAAACGTTCTTAAAGAGTCGAGGTGACTTAAAACCGTGTTGGAAAACTTGCTCCAGAGCCCAGACGAGGCCGTATTCCCCGCACAGGAGAAGAGTAAGACTTCCTCTCTGGAGGGAACAAATGTGTAAAGGTGGAGCTGATTACAAGTTAACTGAAAGCTACTAGTTACTTTCAATTAATGATTCAATGCTACACTTTTGTTTGTTTTAATTCCAACCTGATAACAGCTCAGGTCATATAATCACATTTAACCAGCTTCAAAATGTTAATAAGGAGAAGTTTGGAAGGTGAGTATACAGCCACATTCACAAAATACAAATTAGATTCAAATTTGAGAGACATATTTTGGTCTTGAAAGCTTCCATTTATTCTTCTAACTGTTAAAGATGGTACAAAAGTGAAGGGGGATTTCCACCTAAATGTTCTTTGTAGTTGATGAAACAATGAATTACTCTTAAACCCCGTAATCAAGCTACAATATACTTAAATAATCCTCAAAGTGAATCTCCTTTTACTTAAAGATATCACTCCACCTGCCTGTGGATGTAATAATTATAAGTGTTTATATATTCTTCTTCGTAACTGGGGGGTTTTTCTAGGTGGTGGTGGGGGTGTGTGTGGAAACAGCTGCTTTTTTTTCATTTGTGATGAATAATAGAAGTACATGTTTAGGCGTGTCTAGCTGGTGGGTCCCTCACCTCCTTCTCCGGTTTGTGGAAGTGCTTCACAATCCCATTTATGGCCTCTCCGACTCCCTCCTGAATCTGTCCCGGGTTTAACTCTGAAGGTGGAGATTGAGAATAAACGGAAATGAATGAGCTGCAATGTGTGGAACATTGTAATGTCAGCTGAAAGTAATAACATGTACTCCTTGACTTGGTACAGGTGAGTAATGGTTTTCCAGATGAGTATCTTACTTGGTTTGCTGCTTGGTGAGATGGTGACAAATCTCCTCATCATTCCAGGAGACTGCTGCATGGGCGGCGTGCGGCACATCCTTTCCTCGTTCTCAGAGCTGGGGGTCATCAGCTCTCCCACCAGTATCCTCTCCAGGCTGCCGTCATCCACGCCCTTCCCCAACCACCGACCACATGGAAACCTAACGCCAAGCGCACACCATTAGTCTTTACAAAAAAACACTTTGTAACAGATAGGAAGATTTTTTTCTTGTGAGTGTTGCTTACTTGTAAGTGTGTCCTGTAATCTCATTACGGACCATGACAAACTCTACGAGCCACTTGGCATAGAGACCTGAGTTATCATGACCCATCTGCACTGTGGTGAGTTTACCCAGGTTCTGGCACTGAGACAGAAGGTACATCAACATCAGACATTAGATATTAACAGAAAACATGGTAAACAGAATAAATGAGGTGTTTCAGGGTGGGGGGGGCATACGATGATATTAAAGGATTAGAACGCTGATGAAACTGATTGTCTATAGATCGCGTTTTATCTGCTGTTCCAATGCTAAATTTACACAAAGAAATTAAAAACTGTTCAGAAATGTTATCAGGTCCATATGATATGCTTTAACATACAGACATGGTTCGCTTACATGATTCAGTAATTTGCAAAATAGTAACAAAAATAAAATGAATAGTTTAGAATACGTGTAAAAAACCGTGATGGTCATTTTACTGTGTAAAAAATGGACAGAAATTTTAACATACAGCTCACATCTATATCAGGTCAGTCACAGCTTCAGGCATGTTGCTGTTTTTGGTACAATTTAAGCCTACGTGGGGGAAGGGGGGGCACAAGTTAACAAGACATAGTTTAAACAAACTATATCTACTATATTAGCTGAGACCATACGAGTAGCTGTACTGATTCACTCAGAAGCCAAATCTGTTAAAGTATTCTGTGTACTTGATGAGTAAAATTATCGGTATAATAATGTTCACACAGTAACAATGTGGATTTAACACAAACCTCAAACGTTATCTCTAGGGTGTTTCTGGGCACCTGGAGGACTCCAGTCTCTGACAGCTCACCAGAAACACACACCCAGGGGTTGGCTGTGAACATGGAGCCCCCCAGCTTCTTACTGGGAATGATCACCACATGATAAGGGATCACTGACAGACGAGAGGGAAAAGAAATGTTACTCAGGCAACTCAAGATCAGTAACATACTGATTAACTGTTTAATTTGAACTCAGCACTCACTGATGGTTGTAAATACGTTGGTGAAACAGAAGTAATCCACGGCATTGAAGGACAGGAGGTGATACAGGAACTGCTCCTTCTCATCATCGCAGCGCAGGAAGGCGTAGCGCTTGTACAGTTTTCTGAAAAGAAGAAAAAGATTATTAATGAAGAGTAAATAATCCTGCACAAAGTGACACAGACAGAAATCCTCCTAACCCAGTTTATCACTTATATTAATTATGAAGAAGGTTGAATTATTTATGCTGTCTGGAATACAATATGATGCTTTGGAATCTCAGAAGAGGTGATGTATAATAAATGGCTGGATCACATACACTGTCTTCCTTTTACAGGAGACAGACATTCCTGCAGAAAGAAGGTCACGACGAGAGACTGGAAAAAAACATGACGATCTTTAAAAGCACAACTTTCTCCCTGCTGCAGAACTGTGAACAGAAAAAATCATTTCCACGTGTTTTCTTGCTCACTTTGTCAGCTCGTGGTCTGAGAGCAGCTGCTTCAGATGTCTGGAAAGCAGCTTCTTCTCCATGGAGAGGCGAACCCAGGCTCTGGCTTTGCCCACGTCTGTCTTGATCTCACTTATATTCTGAATGTGTCTGCAAAATTAAAACAAGGTTCAGAGATCAGTGCAGTAAAACCCAAAATGCAAAGCCGAGGCTAATTTCATACAGGAAACTCAGGTGTGATTAGTACATAACAGCAGCATCAACATAGTAAAAGTAATATTATTACTTTTTATGACTAAATTTACATGGATGTTGTCAAAGTATTCACACATTTGTCACTTTTCTGTATTTTATGTGAATAGAAGTGTCAAAGTCTAAAATATATCTGTGTCATGTTTTCAGGCTGTAATGTGACTTGTGTTTTTTGAGCAGCAGCAAAGGTAAAACAATATTTAGTAAAGAAAATAAAACTGGAATTTCCTGCAGCACTTAAACACGAGCGAACTCTTTAATGTGAAAGTTGGTCCCGTGTCATCACTCAGCGCCACTATCATGTCTCTGATGTCCAGACACATTTCCTTCCACTTCACCTGCGCCGAACGCGTCTCCTCCTCCACCACCTTCCATCCCCCTCTCTGTCTCCACCCTCACTCACACCAGCTAACCCAGATTTATCTGCCAGTTGTCTCCATGGCAACAGAGGAAAAGTCTACTTTTTTTATTGCTAGCATAAAAAACTATGACCATAACTGGATTATTATGGATTACTAAAACTCAGGATGGGACCTCGTGCCTTCAGACATTAACACAAACGCGTAGAAGGATCTTCCATCAACACAGAGTCAAGCTGTGGCGGTGCCCTGAGATGACCCCCTCCCGTCAGACAGACAGGAGGTCTGGTAATTAGACTGGAAGTAACACACTGCGCCCAACAGACTCACTTTGCATCGTTTCACACAAGCACAGATTCCTCCACTCTGACTGGTCATGTAAACAATCTATAACGAGGTTTGCATCACACCCAAACACACCAACAAAGGTGTGTGAGGGTGCAGGTGTGTGTCAGGAGCTCCGACTGTCTCCGTAAGGGTAAACACTGCACCTTCTTCTCTCTATATTTGTCCTCACATGCACTTCTCCCTGTTTAGTGTCCACAAGGTACTGAAGGTAATTCATTTAATTTATTATAATTTGAATAAAAACAGGAACCCTGTTGTAGTCAGCTGAAAACAAAATTAACATTAAAAACTTTAGAATAAAAATGCTTAAAATCATCCCCATAATGTGAAAGCACAGTAAGAAATGTTAGGTCAGTTAGGTTTGTAATGTAGCATTTTAAAAGGTTTGTATTATTGTTTAGGTTCATTAACTTCACCAAGGAGGTAATGTTGTCATCAGGGTCTGTCTGTCTGTCTGTCTGTTAGCAGGATAACTCAAAAAGTAATGGATGGATTTTGATTAAATTTCCAGGAAAGGTTGGAAATGACCCAAGGAAGAATCGATTAGATTTTGGGGGTGATCCGAATTACCGTCTGGATCCAGAATTTTTTTTAACGATATGGACATAGCACTTTCTACAATATGTCCACTTGGCTGAGGTCTGCGCTCTCTGAGTGCTTTTCTAGTTATTATTTTATACTGTGGGTGTTTCTGGTTCATAGAGAACTCTAACAGCTTGAGGGTGCAGCAGTAAAAGAAGCAAGATGCATCTGCTAAACAGATTTTTGGAGGCCAATTCTAGAACACATTAAACATTAACATTCAGTGTGTAATTAAAGATATTAAGAAAAAGAAGGATCATACATATCTCATATACTGGAAACCTTTAAAGAATCTAAATAATTTATTTGGAATTATTTGTGCTAATGTAAACAATTCATTTTAAAACATCTATTAAAAAAACAGAATCATACAGCACTGATAAAAATGTTTTTTATTATTATTATGCCACAAGGGGGCAGTGTTACTCTCACATTGTTCCAAAACTGCCCAGTGGCTCAAAACGTGTTACACTTCCAGGATGATGTTAAACTAACTTCACTCCTTTTCACGTGACTTTTATGTTACCATAGTTTTCCTCACCTCATGTCCTGAATCAGAGAGATCCTGAGAGGGGGCAGGGCTGACCCACCCCCATCAGATTTCCGTCGCTCAGTTTCATGGATGAAACCTGGTGTAAAATATAGAAAAATATATATGTGTGAAAAGAATAATAAATCCATGAACTGATTTTGTGAAATGATGCAAGTATTTACCCGGAGGCCCCAAACTGCCCGGAGTGGCGTTTTTCTCTTTGCTGTCCAGGTAATGCAGGAGGTGAGACCACAAGGCAGATTTACCCTGAAAGACAAAACGCACATTATTTTTCAGACAGATTAAGTCAAATTAAAGCTGTTAGAATCCAATCATGTCTGCTGCAGCAGTAGTTAAGATAGCCTTTTAATTGGTTTTTTATTTGTTTATTACCTGTTTAACCTGCAGCCCGTGACTCCAGATCCTCTCCAAAAGGTCACAGAGGCTCGCAATCAGAGTGTTCTCCTCAACACCGGTGATGCTGACCTCTCCGTGACCCAGCTCCACAGCTTCTCGACCCATCTTCTCTACCAGCATGCGCTTTGTCTATGGAGAAACAGAAGAAGCACACACTTGTGTTGTTACTTAGAAATAAGATGGTTCTTAATTTTTCCACGTCCCGACATTAATTTGTGTTCAGATAAAAACTAAAGATGTATAAACGCACCAGTACTTTGGTTTTAAAAAATCATTTTAACAAACAAATCTCTGCCAATGAAATGGAATCTGTAAGGAGATACATTAAAATCCTCTAATATTTTATTGAATATTGATTCTCAAACTTTATTATAACTAACACTATGTGGTAGAACCGAGTTTGAAGCAGAACTGATCAGCTAATCCAACGCGTACCTTGTTTCTGCACTCCTTCAGCAACCCTTCAACAAATTTCCAGTTGGTCTGAGCGATCACAGAGGGGGACAGGTTGGACAGTTTAGGCTGTCTGATGGTGGTTCCCAAGTTTCTGGCTTCCTGGATGTACTTCTAATAAAAGTCAGAAAATTCAGTCAGCGAACAGAAAAACTTTCAAACAAAGGAATCTATTCATACACATTACAAAGGTTATATTTTTCTTTTAGCAACATACATTTAAAAACAGTTTGTATCATATCAGCCAAGATCAGTTTAATGGTACTACAGGATGGGATTTTAATCACAGTGTGTCTTACAGTAAATTGTTTTTAAACTTTTAGTCAACAGCTCAGAAGGATTGAGAGAAACGACAAGTCAGTGTCCAAAACAACACAAAAGCAGAAGTACAAGGAAATGATCAGCTGATGAAGCAGAAGGAGTTACAGAGCACACGTGGACATCTGATCTGGTCTGTGGTCTAACAGCACATACCATGTCCACAGTCACCGACTTTAGACAGGGCTCGAAGGACTGCGAGAGCCAGTAGTAGTCAAGAAACAGCAGGAGCTGCGGCTCCGGAAACAAACACTCTACATGCTGTGAGTGTGTGAGCGCGAGTGCAAAGAAGGCAGAAAAACAGAGACACAAAAATAAATACATAAATAAAACCAGTTGTGTGAGAGATGGAAATGCAGAGAAAGATGGAAAAAAGGGGAGTAAAAATAAATAAAAAGCAGATTAAAATATGGTCGTGCAATCTGAACAAAGACAACATGCAACAGACAGACAGGCTGTATGAACAAACCATGTGAAGAATACACCAGGACTTCTCACCTCTCTCTGGTCATTGTCTAAATAAAGGTGCTCAGCATGTTGCTTCTGTCGGTCCCTCCTCCTCCACTGAGCTGGAGCGCTCCTCTTGGCCCATCTGTAACCAAACACATTACTATCAGCATTCAGATAAAACACAGAGACGACATCTTAGAAATTCATGTTGGTCAGAATAATGTTAAATATTGACTTGTTGCTGGTGGGCCCGGTGGAGAGCACGTCGGACTGCAGGCGGGGGAAGAAGCCCTGCTCATAGCGGCCCTGACCGATCTTCATGTCAAGCAGGTGGGGGTGCAGGGCGGTGTGGTCGATCTTTGACACCCTCATTTCGATGGCTTTCTCTGTGGAGGAGATTAAAAGACACTTTCAGCATTTTTAGCACATCACGAGAACTTCACTGTTAAAAAGCCTGACAGCATCAACATTCGTTCTTTTACAGTTTTTCATTTTAAATGTCACCCAACAAGATTTCACAATAAGATAAATTAAACCTTTTTTTGATTATTTATTAAGTTAAATAAAAAATCCACAATTTCTTCACAAAGTTTACTTCACGTCATAAAAAAAATCTGTATCATCTATTTGGGCTACCACAATTTTTGTGAGGTTTTATCTTCCTTTTTGTTTTTCTGCTTCAATCATTTGTCATTTTTTTGTTAAATCACATCTAAAAACAAGTAGACGGAGTATAATTAATGTCAACAGAACAAAAAAGGATATTTAAAAATCAAAGACAAAGAACCATTTCCTCCCAAACTCCCACTGCATGAAAAGAGCCGACAGAAAAAAAGCCTCTGAGTGAATGTCCCTCCAGACAGTGATGTCTGATGCCTCGTCAACACACCCACACTTCAGCTGTGTGATCCAAAGAAACGAGGTGATAAAAGACGTGTCAATATAGATTCTTTAAAGTTTAAAGTATCGGAGAAGGAGAATAAAACAGAAGAGGGTGAGAGAAACATGTCCATGTAACATGAATACCACATGTAGTTCCCTGAAGAGTTCGTTATCATCTTACACCAGTATGTAATCAGATTACCCCAGTTAAGAGTAATGATTACACAATTAATTGTTAGATCTTATTACCAACAAAAACTGTCACGTGTGCAGCGCAGAACTGACAGAGGAACGTTTTTCATTTGTGGGAAATCCTATCAAAATAAAAGCTTTTTGGAGTAAAAATAGAGTGATTACAAACACAGTTAAAGAGCACAACCCCTCCTCTGTGAGTTTACTGAACAGAGTGCACACAAAGTTAATGAGCTGCCACCTGTAGATACTCAACAAAAAGCTAAATATTACGATGGTCGGTCTTGTCACTCTGCAGCCCAGTGATTCTCGGTCCAGGAGCAACAAAATCAGCTTTTTCACATGGTTTTTTAATGGGCTGGTCTGTAAACGAGACAGCAATTACAAAGTCCTTTATAAAAGAGAGAAAATCTCCATATCTGTCAAAAATTTGGGCTGTAGAAACAGATGTTTAACCCAAAATACTGATGCTTACCAAAGCTTTTAGAATAAATACATCTGAGAATTACAAAAGTTTGAACCATTTGTAGAACCTGTTTTTTTTTTTTGTCCTTTTACCTGATTCTTCAATGTTGGTACATTTTTGGTACATGGAGGTACGCAATGTTGGTGTCCGGACATTCAGCATGCGTATCTTTTCCACACGAGCATCAAACACCCTCAGGGTGTGCTCCTTGTCCTCATCATCATGACAAAGAATCTTACTATCAATGAAGGAGGCAAACATCTGAGTCTCCAAGAAACGGGACAGGAATGGCAGGTAGGGCTCTGGTTGGTCAGACAGGAAGGAGGCCTACATACGGACACAAACCAGAGGTGTTCAATGTTACGTAACAAAGACTGCAGCAGATGTTGTTCAATTTAAAATATCTACAACACCATACCTTATCGAAGTTTTGCATCTGATCTCGATTTGTGAACCAAGACTCTTTGTCATGGCTGGGCTGGATGACGAAAACCTCGTAATCGGCAAACATTTGGGTGAATCGGTTGGCGAAGACCTCTCGCACCTGGATGTTGAGATGGTGCATCTTTAGCTCCACCTCATCGCACTGAAACCGCACGTCCTTATTGCTGCTGGCGTCCTCTTTCACCTCCAACTGAAATGCCCCAACATTCAATAATTCAGTTAAACTGTCCGTTTCAATCAAATGTAGCACAAATGACACATTATCAAAAGAAAGAAAAACAAGACTCTGATGAATATGGGAGAACATTGTATATCCGAGTGATAAAGCAGGTCTGACAAACCAGCAGAAGCATGTGGAATGGAACTGAAGGGGGTGTGTTTTGATTTATGAGACAAGTTTTCTGGACAGTTCTTGAGACTGAAGAGGCAAAAATAAAAAAACAGTCCATCATTGTTGAACTGAAGGGACGAGGTTTTATATAATGATCTTCTCACTTCTCAAAACTCACTGCTGAGCAGCAATTAAACAAAAATAATGATTAATAGTGAACTCTTAGCTTAAAAACTAGAGGGATAACATGCTAATCCGTTCAGGGAGAGCTAATGTGGCCGCAAGGATATAAGCTGATTATTCAGTACATAAACAATTCATTTAACTATTATCTGTTTAAAGTCAATGACGTAATGTACTCTTAGAAAATACTAGAACGTCCAGAATTATAAAGTACAGTTAGTATTTGTAAATCTAGCAGTGAAATAATTCCAAGCCAGGCTCTTATTTCCTGTTCCTTTTTGTTTTAGATTTTTCGCTGCAAACTTAGCAGATCTCTTCTGAATATTGAGCTTTATTCCTTCTACTTCAGTTTTAGAACTAAACCCACAGTGTTCATGTCCAATAAATGTGCACTGAAATGCAGATGGGAAGATTAGAAAAGAAGGTGTTGGTGAAAATACTAACATTTCCATGGGGAAACAGGGTTTAAGATGTTGCGCTTTTAAAACACAGAGCTCATCATTCTGCTGAATAAACACTGTTGTCACTCAGGTAATTCTGCAAAGGCAGCACGATATTTTAAGGTACTGAACTCACAGGAAGCCACACACTTTGTAATAGATCAGTACAAACATGCAAATGAGAGCGATGCAGGCAAATCAAAAGTTCTCTGTCACTGACGCTGTAGAGTAAACAAAGTGCAAATGTTTTCAGCTGATAAAATCTTGTTAATGAAATACAAACACCTGAAAGGAACATAAGTGTGCAAAAAGTGTGACGGCTTTTTGTTCTGATATCTGATACGACCAACACAGAGGAAAGACAGCTAACAAGAAAACAACAAACTGGACTCCATATTAATAGAAGTCATCACACTAATATAATGACAAGCTTTAAAAATCAACCTTGAAAAAGGAAAATCTGTTATTACTTGTAACAGAATTGAAAATAACTCCGGATTTATTTTACTTTAGGATTTTATCTCATATATCTGCATCTGACAATCTTGTCAAACCTATGACTAGTTAAAAATATATTTGTACTGAAAATGTTTTGAACTAATAAAAAAAATTTTTTTAAATAAAATGGTAATTATCAGTTTTGATCATAAACTCTACTTGCACATAAGTGATCTGCATGAATACACACTGAATCAGCTGATACTGAGATAAGAGGTGATATGGACCTAAAATCTAATCTCAATAATAACAACAATATAAGTTACAATAAAATATTGGAATTTAATTGTTTTTTGTCTATAAATGTATCTCTGCACATCGTTATAACCTCACAAGCACCAATTTGCTCTAAAACATAAAACTTTATTAATAGTAGTGCAGCTGTTAAATGATGTCAATCCTGATCAATCACAGTTGAAACAAACTTTAAATTATCCCTGGAAGATTTTAGGTATTTTTTAATCACAGTATATCATAAATTACATGATACTGTTCAAATGAGAATATGATTATATCATCAACATTGGTAACAAACTAAAGCTTGTTTTATTAATTGGTAACATTCCTGTCATTCTGCACTGAGGTCATTGCCATTAAAAATTAAGCCTCACTACATGATACACGATCATCCGAGCAGCCAGTTTTTAATTCATGAGATGACGTCGACTCTCACCTTGTCTAGACTGACACCTGTCCTCTTGACCAGAGCCTGCAGCCTGGCGATCGTTTCATTCTCTCTCAGCAGGAACGAGTTGAGAGGTGAGGCCAGGTTGCCGTTCCGCTTGTCGGAGACCATGTCCACGGATCGGAAGCCCCGGTATTTGGGCTGGCTGCCGCTAGATTGGATGTTTCCCTCCGGAGACACGCCGAAGGACATGAGAACCTCCGAGATCTCCTGAATGAACTCTAGTTTGTTGGGAAACTGAGGCAACTCCTCTGGCAGTTCAATAAAGTGATTATCAATGTCCACGAAACACAAGTTAGCCTGAAAGAAACCAAAAATAAAAAACAAGTAGAAACACAAATCTCCAGAACTTCATGTAGGTAAAGCTGGTAACACTGAAACAATCCAGACCAAACATGATACTTTAATCTCTTGCTTTTTCACACATTTCTGTTTGGTACAGAAACTTTGAAGCACAAACACTTGCTACTAATGAGCCAACTGAGCTGACACAAAATGCTGATGGCAAAATCTGCTGGGTTTAAAATATCTGGGTTACCTGAAGGCACCGTGCAAGTTAAATAGAAATAGGTTTAGGTTCTACTTATCTAGAGTAACTAGAAACCTCAAAATAGCTACAAAATGCAGCCAGAAAAGGATTAAGAACCAGGAGCAGCAAATGATCTCGACCACAATTAAAAGCTTTATTGGAATTGTAAATAAAACAATGAAAACATGTTTTAGAGCTTAACATAATGAAGAAAAAGGAAAAATGAACAGAATCCTGAGTTTAGTTTTTCTATGTTTGTTTAAAAACAGTCTAAAAAATTAAGTAGAGTTCGGTTTAAGCTCTTCAAACCACTGTGTGTGTGTGTGTGTGTGTGTGTGTGTGTGTGTGTGTGCGTTTGTGTACGTACTTCCTGTGGCAGCTCTAGTTTGGTGCGATCATCCTGTCCGTTGGAGTGGAGGCCCATGAGATATGGAACAGGAGCGTCCAGGAAGTGAAGGAGTGAGGCGGGCAGAATGGGAACATACACATGCTGCCACTGGAAGGGGAACATTAAGGCTGTGATGCTCTCCGCTACCGTCATCAGCCTTTGGTAATCTGGTTCACACACACACACATCATTAAGGGTTAATTAAGGAAAGACTGCATCCAAATAAAAATCTGTGCATCATTAGGATATTTAAAGTCAATTTTCTAAAACTGAAACATTGACAGCTAATCTTTCAGACTTATGCCAAACAAGTTTTTGTGATAAGAACAAAGAGGAAAGATGCTACTGCATTGAAAAATATACTAAGTAATTCATTCGTTGCATGTCTCCTTCCTCAAACTCCACACAATACAGAAACCAATAAACATCATAAGACAGATTGGTTGCATAAGAATACGGTCTGTTTTTTAATAGGATTTCACCACAGAAACCCCATTCCTCCGTTTACTCATCTGATGTATGACTACAGACACACACGCACACACACACACACACACACACACAGATACACAGAAATCAGCTGCAGTCAAATAATTGGCTTGGACCAAAAGAACAACAGGACTGTTTCCAGCCCCATTGGGGGGGGGGGGAGTAGATTTCACTCAGTCAAATTGGACTAACAAGACATAAAATTGAAAAATGAAAGAAAAATACTTTGATTTGAACTACACTCTCTCTGTTAGTTTTTGTTGCAGTTGGATTGATGAGGAATGAACTGAGATAAAACTCAAGAGGATCTTGTCAACCTTTGTACTGAATCTTTTTCATCTTTGTAAAGTTAACTTTTTAAAACAATAAAGTAGCAGTAAATGCAAATTATTCTACAAAATCTGTAAAATTATGTTAAAATCCAGTTATGTTAACCACAGACACCCTTCAGAAACTTCCTCTCCTGCAAACATCCCCACCGTCAGGCTGTAAAACCACACCAGGTTGAAAAGAACCAGCTTGAGCTTTGTGGAACCAAAATAACAGATTTTTTTTAAATAGATCCCATAAAGCGAGAATCCTTATTACTTTCACCAGCTCCATGTGAGAACTGTAAACAAAAAAGTTAATAAAAAGTAAGTAAACACCCTTGTTAAATTAGGTCAGTGTGATGTTACTGAACCTGTAATAATTACTGCAACAGAAATGAGGCTTAATGAATGCTGACTCCAGTTTAGTCACGGCAGCACAATGCAGCCTCATTAAATGACGAGCCTGTTCTTAAATTAGAATTTAATTTAAACCAATGCTGGTTTTGCTTTGTAATTTAAAACTCGACTGAGTAAAAACATCCTACGGGTTTGATGTTTGAAATCATCTACTGGTGTTTTGGTCTGTTTGAAAGGGGACGTCCTCAGAATGTTGTATCTGGCCTTTAGAGGATTCAAACAACGGGACGTGACAACCAGCTGACCTGCTGGTCTACATTAGATTCCTTTGTCATGACTGCACATAGCAACACTCCATTAGGTTCAGGGTTTCATTCACACCCCAGTCAACTGGAAACATTCAAATATGTCCATCTGCATTCCTGCTCAGTGTTGTTCACACCCACTGTGCAGTGAGCAGCAGCGCTGCCTCTCCTCTTATGGTACCAAAATAAATACGTTTACTTCATTTGGTTATGTCTTGGTCTGCGAGCGAGAACTCTCATCTCTTCGCAGCACACTCCACTTTTAGGATGCGTCCAGAATGTTTTAGAAAATGACCCAACTGAGAACTGATACTAGTTCAGAAATGAAGTGATGCTGGAACTATTTACTCATTGAGTATCAATACAGAGTACAGCAGACTAATTGTGTCCACAACAGAGAGGTGAAACTCAGCCTCAATCTGATCCAACAAGGTGTTTTAAATCTAGGAATCTGTAAACCTAGAAATGCAGGATACAGGCAACTTTTATTTAGTGAAAACATATTTTCTTTTCAAAAGTTCCAACAGTTTGTATGAATATCAGAATGATTTACCTTTCCAATGAATAATAAACACCAATAAGATCCAGGCTAAACAAACTGTGCTGACACAGGGACAGCCACAGCTTTGTGTTTTGTTCACTTTATTTTCATCATCATGTCTCAAACATGTGATTGTGTATTACTGCATCATCTTCAGTCAGTTCAGATCACTCCTTCATGCTCTTCTCCCCTAATCTGCCCTGTCATGTTCAACAGCATGAAGCACATAAAGGCAGAAAATGCCCATTACTGCAGTGCAACTCATCATAATGGCTGACACACGATGTACTTCCTGTCTGTGACTGACAGGAAAGTAACGGACATTGTGCCAACTCTTTTTGTCTTTGTGGAAAATAAACTAGAAAGTCAGAGTAAAGAAGTCCTGATCTATTTATGGCACATGGTGTTCCTAGTTGTTTGCGTGTTTGTAGAGGATCACCCCCCCCCACACACACACACTCAAAATGCATAACAACTGTTCTTCTCAGTGGAAATATCTCAACTCCACACAACAGTTTTCACATGTTCTGCTGTGATGAGCCTCACAGGGGTTGAAGAGAGGCATGATGTCACTGCCAACCAATGATAATCACCCTGCATCACTGCTATCCTCCTCGTCTTCAGGTTGCCTAGCAACATGACAGCTTCCTCCCCCAAAGAGCTTTTCCCTCCCGGCCCCTGCCGTTTTGTAAACCATTTGCCTTTCATTGCAACTGTAATGGATCCAGACACCACAACAGACCCAGCATCCTTAAGTGATCCACAGTCTCTCGAAAAATACATTATCACTGCATTCCAAAGGCTTTCTGTGAGAGAGTGAGTGATGAATAAATGCTGACAGGGACTGAGCTCTGTGATTAGGAAGAATAGGGATTTATTTATCGAAGCAAATTAAATTAGCTAATGATCAGATTCTTGCGGTTTGTTTTGTGCTAGTGTTAAAGTGAAGAGGACAGAGATTACAGTGATTAAAGAGAAAAAAAAGAATTGTTCTTTCATTAAAGATTAATTCAATATCTACATGTTTAAAAAAATAGACAAATTCTTTGAATGTAAATTTAAAAGGGAATAAAGCTAAATCTAAAAATTTGAGATACATCTTAAATGCATGCAGCCACCTGCAGATTTTAGGCTTGAAAGACGAGCTGAAACCTGTTTCAATTCAGTTTTTAACATTCATTTACATAGTTTCAGTAAGTAATGAGTAATAGTCAAATCATGTGATGTGGTCTACCAGGCGAGATGACGTTACATTTCATTTTTCACTATTTTTCCAAAATGTATAATAGCTTGTTTCATCTATTTTACAATAAAGCAAACCACATATTTTATTAGAGATGATTTAAAGTTTCCCTGATGGTTTTTAAACCAAACAAGTAAAAAAAATGACAGAAATAAACAAATTATCAATGATTTAAAAAAGCTCTTCACTGTCAGATATCTGAGTCATTTCCCTGTTCACTAAGTCAAAAAGCTTTAATGTGACTTCCCCCTGTAGTAACCAGGTCTCCAGACAATGTCATGACACTGATATGTCTCCTGGCTCCAGAGATCTGGTGAGATTTCCTTTATAAATAAAGTTAAAAGCATGTTACAAATCATCTTTATCTGCACTCTCAGCAGTGTCAATGCAAGGACTCCTGGGTGCTTAAGTTTATATGAAAGAACATAGTGTAACAGAGGAAGACTGCAACTTACGTTGTGAGTAGAGCAAGATCTGCATCTCAAGCAGAGCACACGTGAACAGCTGTAGAACGTTCTCCACCCCCAGCAGATTAAACACTTCACCAATGGCGAAGTCAAAGAGCGGCAGCTCCGAAGTGCTCGGCCTCTGGCACACGATAGGCCCGTAGACGCCTGAGAACTTGAGGGAACGTCCTGAGGGTGGCTGGGGCACCTCATACAGGATGTTGTAGATGTAGCTCTCCAGGGGTAGGGGCGGGGGCTGTGGGGATGTGACAGCCTGGTGAAGCTGCTCCAATACCTTCCTACAAGCCTGAGCAAAAGCCATGGGTGTTATGAGGCAGATGCACTTCGACACGTATAACGTGTCGCGGCTGATGTCGTACGAGTTGAAGCGCTGCAGGCGCGAGATGGCAGGGGCGGCGTGCAGCATAGGACGAGACTGTGGGAGTCGCTGGTCCTCATGTCCTAGTGGGGAGGTCGGGGTGTGCAAGATGTCGTACTGCTCGGCATTGTGCATGTGGTAAAGAGTCTGCATAGCACTGCAGATCTGCTTGCTAGTCACCTCCTCAAAGAAGGTGAGGGCAAAGCCGTATGTCCGAGAGCCATCCTCTCTGGTGATGATAAAGGAGTGGAACTGTGGCTCCCTGGAGTCCACTTGTGTCCTGAATGACAGACCCTTTGGCATGCAGAGCTGTGGAAGGATCAAAGAGAAGTTTCATCTGCGGTGTTCACATATTCAATCCAATATTATGAAAAAAAAAAAACAACCTCAAACCTATAAACCTTCACTTCTCCTAAAGATGCCTGAGTTAGTTAAGTCAGAAAAATCATACCATGCCAACAGCATCCTGGTCAAACGGATTCCACTCCACATTGTCTGGATAATGTGCTAGGACTTTGGACTTAAAGGTTCTCCGCAGCGGACTCTGCTCAAAATTCTCACCTGGAAGTCAAACAAATAGAATGCAAAAACAAAAAAGAAGCAAAAAAGTTCAAGTTTCCACATGTAGATCAGCAAAAGAGCAACAGTTTGATCAGAAGCAGGCTCAGGGTGCCAGGCGCATCACAGAGGGAAAGAGAAAATCAACACATTTGTCTTTAGAGGAAGATTGTATTGCATCATATAAAGCTGCCATCTGCATCCTGTTCAGATTATCAAAACTGAAAAATAAACCTAACTTTATGGATCTAAATGCTTCACGACAGCTTTAATGGCAGTACAGAGGGACGCAGACATTAATCAGCATGAACTGAGTTGATTTTTCAACCCCAAGTAAAGCAGAAGTGATGCACACACCAAGGCAGTACTGAAACAAGTTATTCAGAGTGTAGGGAGAGAGTAAACATTGACCAAGCAACTCCAGTGCAGGCGACACTGGATTTGTGCGTGAGATACAGATGCAGTGATTGTCAAGTCTCAGCTCGTCGTTCAGCTGCTACTGGGAGGGGGGGGGTAAGAAAACCAGGAGGACAGAAAACAAGAGTGCACAAAGCAGGAAAGGCAAATTGCCATCTGTGCAGGAAACAGTAAAAAAAAAAAAATCCCAGTTTCTAAAGTAAAAAAGAGAGGGTGTGGGGGGGTCCAAGTAAAAGAAAAAATGAATAAAAAGAAAAAAAACACAAGGTGCATCCATTTTAAGGTTGAAGGGTTAAAGCTAAGCTCAGGTTAAGAGGGAAAGCAGTGTGTGTGGTGGGACGGTTACCTTCATTTGCACTCGCCAATTTTCCTCTGGCCCCATCTCTGAATTTAGTAGCTTCTATATACTGGCATAAAGCTACACGACAAATAAAACAAACAAACAAAAGGAATTAAAAGCCTGAGTGTCAACGGGTAGCGCATCACTTCTCAGTTTGTGCGTACTCATCCTCACAGCTGTACATTCAAGGCTTTGATAAAGAGCTGCGTGCGAACACACACACATGCACAGACAGAGGACACTATCTGTGTGTGCCAGGTGGGTATGCTAATTGAATCCAGCTGGTGGGGTTATGATACAAGGATAAACCATTTCTCTGTGTCATAGTTTCATCTTCTCATAGGACATGGAAAAGCACACTGTCATCAGCCATTCAGCTCAAACACAAAGTAACAGAACTGGTTGATCCAGGAGTTTAGCAGAGCTGTACGGGGACAGAGTACTTTCGACTAACCACGGCAAGATAATATATACAAGCTTTTGATTTATGACAAGTTATAAAAGCTCTTAACACAGAGGAAATCACAAGGTGGAAAAAGGTGAAAAAAATGAGATTGTGGTGACTTGGTATAATATGTGCTTCTGATCAACAAGCACTGTGGGTTGGAAACAGTGAATGAATACTGTTACGTCTCAGCCCTGCAGCTACGTTAGATTATCTAACATTTTACATAAAGAAGACCTTTTGTACTCTCTGCAGTGCTTTTAACCTTCCTCCTCATGCATGATGCTTGCCAAGCATTAATGAAACAGAAACGCAGAAAACACATCCATGCAGCGTGTAAAAGCCAAACATGAGCCGAGTGACACTCTGTTCATGTTCTCCTGTCAAACCATGACAGCGTCAAAGTCAAGCAGCTCTCAGGTAAATGATGCTGAGGAGACACAAGGACTTTCCCTGTTTTAAAAACCCTTTCCGCTGGATAAAACTAACTAAAAACATGTAGCTGAATTTTGAACACATAGAATAATCAAATAAAAATATTGAAATGAGCAACAAACAGACTTACACTGGACTTTTCAGTACAGTTAAAGACACCCTAGCCAGAGACTAAACATCTTAAGGATTAAGCAGTTTATTACTTTCATATCCAAACAGCCCACTGGACGGAAACTAGGCCAGACGACTGAGACTACACAAACATCAGTAATCAAAAAACAGGGCAGACTATGACATTATTCTATATAGATGAAGAGGAAACGAAAATCAGTCTCTTATAATTTTTCATTCCACTGTGATGACTCAAGAGTCTGTGTTTAAGCGCTGAATCTAAGGGTATGGAGCTTATCTGATTTTGCTAGAAGCAGATATAAAATGATGGCTTTCCATTGTTTGAGAGTTTCTACATGTAGGTCAGATTCCAAAACCGAGTGAAAACAAACAGAATAAGAAGATGCGAGTGAAACACAAAAGTCTTTTAGCAATGCAACAAACATCTGCAAACATCTGGCTGTATTTTTTAACAAACGCTGGCCTTTTTTACCCAACAGAAGGAGTTTCATGACATTTCCAAACAGTATCGATCAATCTGGACACAAAATCTGGCCTTTGCACTCAAACAGCAAAGTTTGTTGTTTGTGAAATATCAAGCTATATTAGAACAGTGAAACACAGGAAGCCTATTCAGATCATTGCTGTCTGACATGTAAGATAAAAAAAAAAAAAAACAATTAATGTATTTTCAGAAGTTTCAATCAAAAGAAATATACAAAAGTGCTTCCAACTGAACAACCCTAAAAATATTCACAGACATTCAACAGTCTCAGATTTACATTTAAATCTATTTCACATTAATGAATATTATTCAACCATTATAACCTTCCATTGTTTTTCCACTTATGACGAACTTAACTGACTTTTGAGTCTGGCTCAAATGTGACAGAGACAATTCAAACATTCCCACCAACTCAAGTTGTCTTCTCATGGTTGATGCCCATCATCAAACACTTGCCTCTGAATACCTTTTTAAAGAGCTCCGACAGACAACAATGTACACGCTTTTGTTGATTTGTCATGTTTTATAATAATTCTCCAGTGATGCCATGAAAGCGTAGATGTGTAGCAGTGGGAGTAAAGCGTCACAGAGCTTTAGTTCCTTAATCCTGTGAGCCAGGGACCACCCACAGTTCTACACTCCACCTGTTCTCAGAAACCCTCAGTTTACTGTACAAATAGAACATCCATAAAAACATAAACATAGAGGGGTTCTGATAATGAGCAGGGCAGCTCAGTTGCTTTTTAAACTAATCAATTTCACAGCTCATTGTCCTACAAGAGATGTTTTGTGTTTGGCTAAATCATAATTCTTCTACTTGTTTCACTTCGTAAAATGTACAAAAACTGCAACAGATGTATTTTAGAATAATGAAAATTTTAAGGTGAAAGTATGACTTTAAAATCACGTAAAATTAGGATAATAATTATAACGACACTGGCTAATTAAGAGGTTTGATAATGAGTAGGACAAGTGGACAGAACACAAGTATATAAAAAGCCCCATATTTTAACCCTGACATAGTGAACAGACATTATGCCTTACTGAATAAGAGTGATGCAACAAATGAACTGGAACTAGATTGTGATAAATGCATGTAAACAGATATTTAAGAAGAACATTTATCATTTTTTCCTGGTCTAAAAATTTAAAAGACAGAAATCTAAACTTTTATAATTATAACCAGGGTCTGAATCAAATTAAAGTCTTACACAGTTTCACGTAATTAACCATTTCAGATGCTGACAGAACTCACTCGTAAAAAATAAAAACTGCTGGACAGTTCTCTATTAAATTAGCCAATATATTCAAAGGAGCCTGTGAGAATTACACATTACCTCAGGTATCTAAAAACACAGACAATCAAGTTTGGAGAAGCAAGACAATCCCACATGCACCATTTGCCAGTCTATATAAATATTTTAAGGTTGTTTTTCATTTGAATTGATGATTAAACAATGAATCTTAAAACTGAAGACAAATTAAAGTGTTTGGTTATGTTAAAAATTCTGACGTAATAAACATCAGGCAGCAGATTTAATCCAAAAATGCCCTAGATTCACTTTCAGTCAGATTATAAAAGCCTATAACCTGTTAAACTACTGACTATCAATAAGACTAAGCAAGCTTTCTAGTTGAGCCATTTATCCTCATTTGTTTGCTGAGTAGGGAGGGGTGGGGGGGCTGCCTGGGAAATTCAAAAGGATATTTAGCATTTGAATAAGGAGAGCCTGTCTGCAAGTTTACTCGTGTCCCTCAGCTCCCGCTGCTTCCAGTGTTGGCCGAGGCTGAAGGGTCATGCATATGCTAATCAGACCCTCGCTGTACTGCTGAACATTATGCAAAAAAAGGAAGTATTTTTGTTTTTTCATGAATCAACAACCTATCATATTAAAAATGAGTCACATAAAAATGTCCCGTTAAAAACACAGAAGAAACCACCAGATGTGCCGATAAGACTCTTTCTTTCATGAGATCAATCACCAGCTTGCAGTTTTATAAAAAAAAAGTTGAATAACCTGAATAATGTTCTTGTGTTCCCACTGAACTAAACTGCACATTTAATTTCCGTTGTTTACTCCACCTGAAGTGACAATGACGACAAAGATGTCGTATGTTAAATATTTTTGTAAGATGTAATTCAGTGAATGTAAAGTTAAACTAACAAGCAGACAGTTACATTCACAGGTTAATTTATTCTTCTAGTCATGTTATTAAAATCGAATGAAGAAATACTTTTAAAAACAATGCCATTGATTATATTTCAGGTTTGTCTACTAGGAGAATTCCCAGTTTATCAAGATAAAAACATAAAAACTAAGTTGATTTGAAATGTGAAAGATTGAAACTAGACATCTGGATATAAACAACTTACCAGCTGATCAAATGTGGTGATTATGGACTTATCTTACTCTTATAACAATACAAAAACCAACTGATGATTTGACATTTTTAAACAAGTTGCTACAGAAATCCCCAAGTTTTGCATTTTAGATAACTAAAAATCCCTTTATATAATTTTTTAAAGATAAAAGGTTTTCCCAAAGAAACAGAAGTATATCACAGCAAAAGAAACCGTAATCTAACACAGTGACCATCTTCTTTAACTATTCCTGAATAAGCATGTACAAACAAAACTTCTAGGAACAGCACACCTGTAGACGAATGTTTAGCAGAAACTTGTGATAATGGAATTTCCATACCATTTCCTTTTTCTTCAAGTCATAACTGAAAATACTTGATAAGGGCAAGCCCCTAACCTCGTTCTACAGTAAAGAGCATCGACGCGCAGTAAGTAGAACAACATCAGCAGTGTTTGACCTCAAAGCTCAAGGCTGCATGTCTGAGTAAAGTTTCGATGGCTTTCGTTTCTGTCTCTTCAGAGAGACAGAAAGAAAACCTCATCACAAACATGGGGGTTAAAAAGGAAAGCGTTTGTTCAATGAACCCAACTTTAAAGGTATTTTTAAAAGAGTCTTTGAAGGATGAGGATGGAAATGGGTTTTATAATGTATTGTTATGTTGTTTGGGTTAGGGTTGGGGTTAGTACTTCGGCTCTACTTATGATTGTGCTCAGATACGAAACAAAAGAACTGCATTTTTCTTTTTTCCCTCACAATATCTTCAAATTGGTTAACAGGAACTTGGTTGAAGGAAGTAAAAACGAGAAGCTTAGTGGCTGAAAGGGTGATTTCAGATTACAGTATTGCTCTGAGGAGGAAAGAACTTTCTTCAGCAACATTAGCAACTCTGTCGGCCTTTCACTGCCAGCTGAGTCACAATAAATCACATCAGCTCAAAACCAAAACTATATAGAAGGGAAATAAAAAGACAATGTGTCACGTAAGTGAATCCACTCTAGTTACTGAGCTATATGGGTCAGACAAAAAAGACAATAAATCATTTCAAATCATTTGATTTTCTATGGTAAAAATGGCAAACATGGCCGAATTACGTAGATTGTAATACGGTGCCTAGCTTGTCAAAAAGAGCTTAATGTCAGCCACTTTCATGGATTTAAAGGTGCGTCACCTTACAAACACTTAATTCTGTTCATATTGGAAACTAGACTCATCTTTAACAACCACTGCAAGACCTCTGACTGAGGAACAAAATTAGCAGGTAATAATGGAGGTTCTAAAAACAACTCCAGTGTTAAAGGTGTCATTTGAGACAAGTGGACAAAATTTTAGACGTAAACAAGGTTTTTCAGACTAAAATGAGACAATAACTTAAAAAAAAAACTAACACAAAATGACTAAAACTAAAATGAAAGCTACTGACAAATAAGAACAAGAAAATTCCCAAAAGTCACAAAATCCAATCAGACAAAATTTTGTATTGTAAAAAAGCGAGACATGTTAAGAAGATATCCAATCAGAGCAAATCTTTAAGTAGGTGATGCACAGATTAGATCTGTCCCCAGGACAACCATGGCTGTTCTTCAACACAAATATTCTCTATACTTCTGAAACATCATCAAAGTACTGTTCCAATTCAAAGATCCATCAAAGCAGGTAGGCTTCAAACGCCCTCATGTGTAGTTGCGCTGCCTATTTCATCTAGAATGCATGAGCCAGGACAAAGGTGGACTTGGGGCAGCTAGACAGCCCAGGATGCTTTTCAACACCCAGCAACAATGGAACCAGAAAGTAAGTGCATAAAGTTATTGATTTTACTCATATTTTGCCACAATGTGTAATTTAAGGGTGTTTTTAAGCAAAAATACTGATCTTAAAATGTTTGCCAGTACTTTTAACTTCAGTTTGAAGTTTTCGGAGTAGCAACTCCCCAACAGGCCGCCCAGCTGCAGAGACGGCTGAGCGGTTAGAGATTTGCCATGATGAGCGCAGTAATATCTCAACAAGACTCTCTAGAAATGTCCCCTACCTGCTTTGTGTTTGTAGTGAGTAGATGTTGACATGTTGGCACAGAAACTTATTTAGGAGACGCATTGTTGCTTAATTAGAGCAGAGATTCTTCATTGTAACGTTCAGGCAGTTCTCAAGAAGGAGGGACTATAGTTCCAGCTTTAATCCTCTTCGTCTGTGGTCAAGTCCTTCTTCTGTCTTCTCTTCATATTGACTTTTAATTTGAAAATTTGTGATTGTAATCTCATCGTATAAAGAGTACTTCTTAGACTAACAAAGAAAGATAAGACCTGACTGTTGCACAATTGATCTTATTTTGAGTTATTCAACAATCACTATTGTCAGGAGTGGTAACATTTGTATTGATACTACTTCTTTCACAGTGTTTAATCAAGAACATCACACAAATTCCTGTGAATGATGCATCTCTCATTCAGTCACAGCAGACTTACTGTCCACTGCTTTGTTTTACAAAAAAGCAAATCCCGACAATCAAATCACATTTGTGTTTCTCTAAATGTTGTGTATTGCACATTTAGATCTTACATAGAAATATGTGTAAACCTTTTAAACCGCCAAAGTAGCAGAATTGCACCAGCTAACTGAATAAAAATAAAGGCCTTTAAATGTACCATTGCTATTTTTACTATGACCAATTCACAGTGATGTCATTTTAACTGAACATGTATGTGCAGTAACAGATAAAACATTAGAGTAAGAAAGGTATTTAAAATCTGACTCAATGACTGTCAATTTGTTGAGAAAAATTCTGCGGTTAAAGGGTTGAATCATAGTGTAAATATGGATTTTAGTCAATTAAATATATTGTGGATTAAGGGAACAAAAACATAGCGATATTAAGTTAACTAAAACTAGGGATGACAGAATTATAACTAAATTAAAATATGCAGTCAGCATTCAGGGCTTCCCCATGAAATCTGCAGTTACATTGTTATGGAAAAACCCTAACATCATTACATGAAACTGATGGAGCTACCTGATATTAATTGCTAAGCTTAGTATATTTCTGATTTTTAAAATGCAAGAAGCCATTTACAAAACTAACAGACTCCTATACAATTATAATTCCTTACATCAGTGAAAAATAATACCCCCCCACACACAGTAATTAGTCATCTTTCATAGCTTTCAGTGAGTTTTAGAATTTTTGAGGGAATGGAAAACAAATTATTTGTTAATAAGTAGTTCATAAACAAATACTTGACTCAGATTAAATCAGGGCAACTGGGTTAGATCCTGATTCTCGAACAACATATTTGGCATTTTGGGGGACTGCTGCCTACATCAGGACAGCACGTAGTAGAGATATGATGACTGAAGAACATAGCACATGACTGACATCATTGTCCAAATCATCACATCACAAAATGACCTCATCTGCACATTGTTATCTTGGAATTAAGTGATCTCAACATGTTTTATCACAGAATTACATGAACCAATCGTGGCAAAATACCATCCACAACATAACAAATCCATCAAAATAACAGCAGGTTTTAGGAGTAAAGATTCTCTTATTTCAAACGCACATGTTGCAGATCTCTTCTTTCAGTCACCAGCTGGTCTTCAACAGATGAAACCACGATCAGAGGGGTCACAGTCCAGTAAACAAACAAAATCTAGATGTGTCACGACCTGCTGCGATGAGCTGAGACGTGTGTGAATTTGTTTGTGAAGAGAAAGGTGTTCCTTTTAATAACAAAACAAGTACAATGTGAATCTAATGTGGACGTTTGAGGGTACTAATAATGATAATAATAATAATGATGATGATAATAATAATAATAATAATGGGGCACGTGACAGGCTGAACAGAGTGGGCGCCGTGGTCACCTTGACACCTCTACATAATCGTGACAAATAGATTCACAACATCCACGTTATATAGAAAAACGTTATCAGAGTTATTGCTCCTATATTGTTCAAATATTTCCCAATACTATAAAGCAAACCACTAACATTAAGACTCCTAAATATCAGCTGTAAAAAAGGAGGGGACATTTATCGACAACCTTTAAATTTAAATGAGATAAAGATACGCATAACCAGTCGGTAATCCTCTTGGCTCCTTCTCGGGCATTAAAAACAAGCAGGCTGAGAGCAGATGAGCTAGGCCCAGCGTTCTGTTCGCGTGCATCCACCTTAACAAGCAATACTATGATAAAACACCAATAAACCACATTATTGTCAAGAAAAAAGTAACTGCTCAATAAAAACTCAACACGTTTTCTTTCCTTATTTTTCTCCGGCATCTATCCCGCATTTGATTCACCCCAACGGCTAATAAGCTTACCGGACAGTTCGTCGGGTTCCAGCCCGCTTTCGGTGTCGAGACCGCAGATGACGAAATAATCTGCGAACCGGGAAGAACCGGAGCTGAAGCCAGTGGTCATTTTGAGACTGGTCCGGTGCTGCCCTTACCCCTACAACAGGGAGCATATTAAAGGAACTCAGAGAAGTGATTTCTCCCTGCCATTACGTGGGTTACGTTAGTGCAAGACTCGAAAATCTCTACCGACAAACTGCGTAACCGCAGCAATAGCCACTGTACATCCGTTTAGATTCTTTCAGAATAAAACAGCCAGGAAATTGCAAAGGTACTTTTCAAAATAAAAAAATGATAACGTAAAAGTATTTTTATATGATGGGTTAAATGATTAATGATTATTGCATGTGTTTTTGTACTCTGTCACTTGACTGATAAATAGACACATTGTTTCAGCTCTGCTTTTATAGTCATTTTTTATTCAATTTCATAGGCTCTAATTGTGATGTGAGTACAACGCTCAAGCAACATGATTAAATTGCTCAAATTGTTTTGTTAATATTAACGTCACAAAAATTTCTTCTGCGATGTTGAGGAATCTAATTCTTTTAGATTGAGCACTCGTAACTTGTATGCATGTACAAAACTTTGACAATTTTTAATAAACAAAAACATCAATGTTCTTTTTTAAAACATCTGCAGTATTTATTTTAATAAAATTATAGCAAGAGTTTAGCTTCAAAATGTCAATAGTGATTTTTTCAGGTGAACTACAGACTCAAATTAGTATCCAAGTTTTCTGATTTACCCCTTTTTTAATTCTGCAGGAAACTGATCTATTTATGATTAAAAATTACTGATGTATTATAAAAGTATTCAAACTGATGCAAAATAAAACTAATAATAAAAAAGATGTAATGTTGCTCAGCTCTTAAACAGTTTACAATGTTGCCACCTGGTGGCACAAAACCTTCATTTTTGCTTAGTGTTATTTGGACACATGCTTTTTATTACAAAGTAAACATTTAGGTAATTAATTTAAGATTTGGTTTGTTAAAGGGCCTAATGATAAATGCTTTATTTGTTATCTGGACATCATTCAGCTCAAAGAGACACTCTTTTTGAAATATTGGCAAAGAAGACCTAGAAGTTTACACATTTCAGACTAACTTATTGGACTAAAGCAACATACAGTATCTGATTCATTGGCAAATAGAAGACTCAGTAACAAACAATAACATGGAATTCATTTAGTGACAGATTATTATTTTTGACAAGATCAGAAACTTCAAAGATGAAACACACATTCTTAGGATTCACTTATTAGAATTGTATCACTTTAATCATCAACTTAAGAAAGTCAAAAGTCAAAGTCTGCAGTGTACATCATGTGCACAAGCACAGCTCTCCCACATCAAGAAATAAAAACCCAAAGGTGACAAAGGTTTTCCTTGTGGAACATAAATAGATGATGACAATCATTTATTAACCAAGATCAGATCACAATCTATTGGTGGTGCAATAAGAACAATTTGTGTTGAGAGAAAAAAAAAAAAAACATGAAACTTGAAAATGTTTCACTTCTGCTAAATGGGCAGTCTGAAGATTTGAGTAAATCTGTGGTGGAGTATCACTGCGTACTTCTGTACACAAGTAAACTGTCATATTAAAGAGAATTATTAGCATTCAAACAACTTAAAGGACACAAACTAACAACATTGTTTAAATGCAGGCATTCTGTCGCTCTCGTGTTGAAGACTGGAACCAATATAATCAATGCAAAGCTTTTTAACCTCTCGGTCTGATGGCAGTCTGATCGAGGAAACAATGTTTACTCTGGCATTTTAAGAATCAGGGGAGGAAATGAACACAGAATCATGAAGCACATTTTTATCACTTCATTTCAAACCATAAACTTCCAGCTCTTATTTTAATTTGTAACTTTTTTCCATATCAGACTTCAGGCTTTTTAACCACACATAATGCTGTGTGTTGACATATTAAATATTCACTTTCTATTAATTATTAATACTAGCATGACAGTAACCAATATGGATGGTTTGTCAGGGACATATAGCAGAGTTAGAACTTGTTATAACTCCCGTTTCACGCTTCTTGAATGTATATAAACATAAATAGATGGAAGGAAAAGGGACATTGTGTGGCAGTGAATCCAGGCACGTTTCAGGTGAGAACTTGGTAACAAAAGCTCACCTCATTACAATTTCTAACACTCATACAGCTGTTGTTTAAAATGTCCTTTTTTAAAAACTAAAACCTTGCATGACAATTATTGCTGTGACGATAGACTCAGAATGAAAATATACACTTGTTAAAATAAATATTAAGACAGATGAAGAGTTTAGAGGTGCTGCCAATAGAAAGTGTTATTTACATGCTACTGGTAAAGAAACGTAACCACTGATCTAACCACTGAAAAGACAGATGATCACAATAACCTTAATAAGTTACTGATGGCACCATTTTAAATATTGTGAACCAGAAAAGTGCTTCTCTGTTAAAAGCAGAGTGAACTGCTGTTACCTGCAACACGAAAAATAAAAGCATCCTACTCGTAGCACCTTCGTCTGAAAATAAGCAGTGCTTTAAATACAAAAAAAAAGTGTTATTTACATGATGTGCCTGTAATAAAACTAACATAAAAAACAAAACAAAATGTGCATGCATTGCACCACAGCATGCATTTTATGGCCAGTGCTTGTTATACCATAGTCCAGAGATTCCTCCACAAACAGCAGATCAGCAGCTGCTGCAGAGCGGAAGTGGCCGCTGCATGTTCCTGGGCCCGTGGAGGAAAAGGTGCGACTGGGCATGTGGATGAGGTACGGAGGGGTTCACAGTTCTACTCAAGTTTCTGCTGAAGCTTTTTCTGGAAGCAGACAGGTAAGATGGAGAGCACAGCAAGTACTCCGAGCACAGCCAAGGAGTTCCAGGACACGGCCTCTCCAGCTGTGGTCAGTTTGTACAGCGTTGTACCTGCGTTGATGGCTACAAAGGATGGTGGTGCCACTCCTGTCAATCAGCCAGGATGAACACAGGTGAGTAAATAAACATTATCATCATATAAAAAAAAAAGAAATGACAGTGTCTTACCAAGAAATGTGCCCACAAAGAAAACCCCTAACGGCACATTGATGACAGGGGAAGTGATGTTAATGAACCAGTTAGGAAGAAAAGGAGTTATCCTCAGGAAGATGATGTAATTAATTAAATGATCTCTGTGTTTGTCAACCTGCCAACAAGAACAATTAGAATATGAAGTCTGTTATAACATGAAATATAGAGTTTAAAGCAAATGTTTCATTCAATTTTTACTAATGTTAAGATTACAGTACAGCATCTGAATCCTTCTCTCAGGCAACAATTAGGAGATAAACTTTCCTGGTCAATATCTTTGATTGCCTCACTTATAATCATTTTTATGTTCTATGAAATTTGAAAATTTTCAGTTGGCTCTACGTTGACGGCCGAACGCCCACTACATCTGTCGGCCATTTCACCTCAATCAAAACTGACTCATTATTCTCTAGAAAGGTGCTCACCTGCTGGGACCATTTCTGTGCTTTCTCTGTGAGATATTTGTAGACCACGGGTCTGCCCACCAGATACGATAACATGTAACAGAAGGAAGCACCGAGGCCAGAGCACTGCCAGCAGACAAAACACACAAGAAAATACTGAAACACATAGTAAAGAGAGGAAAAATGATTCTTTAACCACAAGGCAACTTATTTGCAGGAAGACATGATGAAGCATTGCACTGAAACCACAACAAGACGTTTCAAATGAAACACTGAAGGTTTTGTGTTTTCACACTTTAACCACAGACTTCGTTTATTGTCACAACAATACACCCATGATTTGTCGCTGCAAAGCGCAGCTTGTTTTTAAACATTTCATATTGTTAATTTGTTCTCACTCACCAAGCAGACTAAGAAAAGAGCTAAGGGGAAAGGGTAGAGATACCCCGACAGGATGCTGAGGAAGATTGATCCTGGAATAGCAAACGTCTGGAGGCTGACAGAAGTGTTAAGGTGAGTAACTTTACAAAAACTAATTAAAAATCACAATAATCATTACTAACAATAAACAACACTAATTTCTATAAGCACTTTGTTCTGTTTGTAATTCTTTGTGTGGGTTTTATCATATTTATTTCTATAAAAAAAAAACAAGATGATAGAAGTATTTTTTTACTTTTTGCACTACTTTAATTCAGGAAAGAAGATAGCTAAAAGAATGTTGGCTAGAAGATGTTTAATGTTTTCATCAAGGATACAAAATATAAGTTGTAAAATAGGCCATCAACACCTGAGTATAGTAGGTGTCTTTGTATTTGGACAACACCGTTCCCAAAGCTTTGGCATCATCCATGTCTTTGGGGATCTTGACTTTTTCCATTTCATCACTGGGAGAAAAATAAGAGAGATTTGTGTAATTTACAAGAAATGTACAAGAATCATGTCCAGTGTGTTTTTTCTCTCCTATTAATCTGGTTTCCACAGTTAAATAATTTTGCAGTTTTTATATCCTCACTCCTCTCAAAAGGCATGATTAAATTTGAGTAATCCAGAAATCCACTTACTCAGAAAGTTCTGGAAAGTTTCTGTAAACCAGGTACATGACCGATGCAGAGCAGGCAAAGATGGACACCAAAATCAGCAGGGACATGCGTGTTGAGCCTCCTATACTCTGTTGAGCCTCTGAAAAAAAAGAGGAGGAAGTTATCCACCAACTAATTAGAATGTTTACTGTTAAAAAAAACGGGCAAACTTGCTCCTCGGGAGTTTTGTGTCATATGCTCATGTGTTTTGCATCACTTCTCGAGGCCCCTGTGGGAACTTGGGCTTTCCTATGAGACAAACCTGTCTGTTACTGAAACATTTATTGTTGCTGTAAATGCTTTCTGAAAAATACAGTCATACACAATGTGGGATTTTGAGTATCCATTAGAGCTCCTAGTTTATCCTGAAAATTAAAAACTTGCTGACAAGCTGAGGGAAACATAAAACATGCAGGATAGTGGCCTGGAGTTAGGCACCCCTGAGCTTATCCTTGTTCAAGGTCGTGAGAGGGTAGTGTTTATCTCCTGTGGTCATTAGGTGAGAGGCGGGGTTACACCTGGAAGGGTCACCAGTCCATCACAGGGCCACATATAGACAGACAACCATTCAAACACTCACACCGAGGGAAAATTTAAAGTTACCAGTTAACCTCAAGCATGTTTTGGTCTGTAGGAGGAAGCCGGAGTACTCAAGGAAAACCCACACATGCACATGGAGAACATACAAACTCCATCCAGAAAGGTTCTGGCTGGTTTTGAACCCAGAATATTCTTGCTGCAAGGAAACAGTGCTACCAACTGCACCACAGTGCAGCCCACATCTCTTTTATGTTCAAATGAGAAATTAAAACTAGCATAAAAAGCACATATTTCTGTTTATAGTGACTAAATCTGATACTGTTTTGAATCTATAAGCAGACAGCAATGTGCCTGATATGCTTTAAACAAAACAGCTGAGGTCCATTCTTTGACCTGTACAATCTCTACTAATGATTACATATCAAGATTATAGAATACACATCAGCTGAGTGAGGGCCCTTCATCTGGGCCTGGAATATTTATGTACGCTATGCTTTATCCAGCTGACTGAAGGCCAGATCACATTAAAATACAGCCTGAGGACTTTTGGAGGGGGTATATCGAAACTAAGAGTTTTGTCTTAATCAGGTCACAGATAACAGTTCTGGGGGGGAAAGCCTTACAGATTTCTACTGTTTTTACATTTTGGTCACATAAATATTTCATATCTCGAGTGAAGACAAAATGTAGTTTTCAAATCGGACGAGACAAGGAAGAAAAGTTTTTTATTTTAACCTTAAAAAGAAAAAATACGAGAGTGTGGCTGGATTATATGTAAGAACGGTTTGCCATATCCTAAAGATGGTTGCTAGCTTACGAGGCTCGCGGGGCTAATCTCTGCTAGCTGACTTTGGATAACATTAACTCCCGTTTGGTCATAAAAAAACAAAACATTTATGCTAAAGGGCTTTTAACAAGATGTTATGTAACAGTAACGTGTTTAGTACCGACATGTTAGTTCCCCTTTAATCTAAGTCCCAAATGGACCACATTCAGTCAACTTACCTTTCAGAAGCTGAGACTCTCTGTCACTCGTCTTCACCTCCGTCTGTGCCGGAGACAAACTGTCCGTCTCGGGTGTTTCTCTCCGTTTTTTGATCATTTTCATTACGGTATCGACAAGCAGCTCAGGACAGCCGGCACACAGTGACGCCGGTGAAGTGACAGTCTGGTGACACGTTACACGGACTGACCTTTAACCTTCACGCTTTCAGCATCACGTTCCACAGCAGCGCCCCCCACAGACAGGAACGTATTATTTCACTGTCATGTTTGTCCTGTGAGTGATCCCAGACTGACAGAAAATACTTCTTTTCATGGACTAAAATAAAATAAGTAAATACTGTAAATGTACAAGGATGTGCTGAGCACAACTTGAGACACACAACAAATTCATGAGTAAATGGATTCCAGTGGTTGGATTTCCTCTTGCGTACATGAATTAATTGAGTCAAATGTGCTGAATTTTGAGCAAATTCCTTTATATGATCAAAAGCCTATTGACAAATTAATGGTGGATTTTGCCCTGAATGAGAAGCTCAACGGCTGTTTGTCGTTTTTTTGAATAGTGCGCATGAGCCTCCCCCCCTCTTCCCCCAACCAGAAACGCCTTCGTTAGAAATTTGGGAAGGAGTCTGCCCTTGTTTGTTTACTATCAGCATTGCTGGAGTTTTTTCTGGAATTGCTACAACTTTATTTCTTCAAACATGTCAGACTCATCAATGGTAAAGGGCTGTTTATTGTTACTCTTAGCAGTACAAGTGTGATTGACAATCTAGTAGCCAATAGATAACGAAACAGGTTCGTTATCTATTGGCTACTTTTTTCAAGACCCACCAGGTCTATGATTTATGAATATTATAACTTTTCCTTTTGGAAACCATAAGTATAAGACCGCTACAAGTTGATAAAATGATTTTAAAGTAAATTTGACATTTAAATTTGCTACAAAATCCTCTTTATCACCTTTAACTCAAAACCCTGGGACATCATGTCAAATGTCAAATGTACTTATTGTACATCTCAAATTTTAGATGCAGTTTGTACTAGATTGGTGAACCTCTGCCGATCTTTACATCTGAGATGTTCTGCCTCTCTAATATATTAATTTTATACTGTCACCATTAACATTATGACTAGTCGTTCTTCCAGTTGTTTTTTTAAGCCTTTTTTTTTGCTGTGGTTGCAACTTTTTTGCACTGAGTTGCTGCCATCACAATAAGAATGAGCTAATACTTTCTATGTGATGGTAAAAATAATAAAAACTAATTTTCAACATGTGATATGTTGTTTGTGACCTACTGAGAGTAAAATATGGATTTAAGAGATTTTCTAACCACTCTCTTCTGTTTTTATTTAAACTATACTGGAACATTAACACAGTATCATAGCTGCTGTTATAGGTTAAGTAAAGGAAAATATTTACTCTATGAAACAAATACTCCCATCAAGTCTGATTGGCCATAAATTTACTCTGTGGTAGGACACAAACTACCTGTGTTTCAAATATAAGAACCATATTTAGTGTAATAAATGACTCCTATAAAAAATGTACAGTACTGTGCAAACGTTTTAGGCAGGTATGACTAAATGCTGCATAATAAGAATGTAGCCTGACCAATCAGATCCTCCTGCATTATGTTCAACAATATGTGCTGTGAACATCAGTTTTTTTCAAAACAGTGTTGGTTACTCTTCAACAAATATAGAGATTTTCCAGGCTCCAGTTGTTCTAATGAGACAAAAATGTAAATATTGCTGTAGTTCAGCTTTAGCAGGATGTTGTTAGTTAACTAAAAAGCTATAGAGTGAAACAATCACGGATTCATTATTGATAGATCCTTCTTGCAGACTTGACCCCAACATCATTGATTATATTAACATGAAGAGACAGAATGCCACAGAAGATTTATAAATATGTCTCCAATTAGTGGCTGAGTTCCTTCACACATTGGGTGGACATGAAGAACTGATGCTGTTTTAAAGTTATAGCTGCTCACATCAAATATTGATTTCATTTAGATTTTTTTCCACTGCCTTAAACGTTTACACAGTACTGTATGGCCTGCACATTTTGTGTTACATGAAAACTTGGAAGGACCCAGAATATCTGTCGTTAGTATCTAGAAAATATTGTACTGCATTAAAAGCTACATTTATAATTATCTTGTGTTTTATCATGAAATCAATCTTTATTAATTATTTAAGCATTTTTACACTATTATCAGAACAATTTTTTGATAAATAATATTGATTATGCCAAAGAAACTACAACTCCCACGGAGGTGCAGATGCAGCCGGATGTTCGTGGTGCACAAATTTGGCGCTGATCTATCCGGGTACTTCATTCACTGCTTCCTTTCGCGCCGGGTAACCGGAGAGCCGTACGTCCATGTGCGCAGTGACTGGGAATTGATAGACCACTGAAATATTCAAATCCGAGCCGTAAATAGAGTTTTCGTGATGGATCCAGATTCTTTGATCGAGGCCCTTCGGGGAACGATGGACCCCAATCTGCGGGAGGCCGCGGAGCGACAGCTGAACGAGGTAAAAGTTGAGCTGAACTGTTGTGGTGATGTCAGTAGTGGCGCGGTCTCAGTTCGGGCCTCGGCCGTCCACACCAGGAAAAAATAGTGCGATCACGTAGGCTTGGCTGTGCCGGATTATCAAATACAAAAAATCTTATATTACATATGTTGTCATCCGAATATATGTTGCCACTTTAAAGGATTAAGCGAAAACGAAGCGGCTCTTCTTAATGGCGATGACACTCGCGTGCCAGTGATCGTCACTAGCTTCATCTGAAAGCCAGCTGTGTTGCTAATGCTAAACAAGCTAAATACTTCCCTATTGAGATATTTTATACTACATTACAGCACCTAATACTAGCATCAGAGCTGACACAATAAATTAAACGGGTGGTTAATTGAATAATAAATAAGCCGTGTGAATGAGGGACGTGTTAGTTAAGGAATTAAACAGCAGGATGTGTAGCTATGCGGCTAATGCCAGCCAGCTAACTTAGCTGCCATAGCTCCGCTACGTTACTGCTGCTCACGTGTCACTGTGATGTGCCCAAAGATGAACAATGTGTTTCATAACAAAATTAAATCTACATGGACTATAATTCAATTTTTGTCATATTTTTCATTGTTATGTAGCCGCATAGACTCGTCGCACTTGTAATATGAAACTAATATGACGCTGAAGTGTTTGAGTTAAAGTCCAGCCGTTAAAGTTAACAGTTAGCTTGATGTCTGCGCTAAATCGCCGGTTAGCTGTCAAACAATCAACTTTTAACGCTTGTATATTTAAATTGGCTCATAAGTAAATGATACAGACTAATATTTGAAGACGTGTTTGTCTTACTGTCTATCGTAATGGCTTGCAGTTAAAGCCAATATTTACCGACGCCCAGCTCAAATTGTGTTGAAATGCGACACTTTCAACATCATCAAATCTCGACTGAAAACTTATTTGTTTGATCCGGCGTTCAGGTCAGTATGAGAGTAGGGTATTCAAATGGTGAATCTGTTTTATTTTGTTTTTCCTAAATGTATTGTTCTATTTTCTGTTTTAATGTATTGTATAGCCATTTTTGTGGTAGATCAATTTTAATTCAATGCATTGATATGTGAAAGCACTTTGGGCATGTCCTTATGTTGTAAAGTGCTATACAAATAAAGTTGACTTGACTTTCCATTACAGTTTAACATTTTCATTAGAAATACTTTTTAAATTCGTGGTTGTGTTTATTCATTTTATAGATGTTTTCATAATTGTCTACTCTGAGATTTTGGATCACTTCTTGTTTCCTTGGTCCTTTATATCTTTGTAGTTTAAAAAAAAAAACAATTTCCCTAGAAATGTTGATTAAAGTTCTGTGAACACTTTTTAAGCACATTTGGGTTTGTGTTTTTATCTATGTCTTGTTCCCAACTTCCAGCAATACCCTTGGAAAATGCTATCAGCAAATCACAAATTGCCTTCTTTACTCAAAACTTCACATACCTTCTCTAAACTTTCCTGATCCATCATTTCCAGACATTGTCTGTCAGTTTCCCTGTAGAATCATGAACAGGATGAAGCAACAGACATGGAAATGAATCAATAGCTAATACTGTTTTTACCTTTGTTATAATAGACTACAATTCTTGAGAAGAGCATTGATGATTGATCTGAAACAGCTGTCCATTGGGTCAGAAGGTTAACACACATTAAGATGAACACAGGAAACGACATCATTTCCAAACAGGAGCGGGTCCAGCATGTTATTTTAAAATCTTGTTTATTGCTTTTGTTTTTGGCATCTGAATAATTCCAGTGATGGTGAATTTGGGGGTAAAGAACATTTGTATTTGGCATTTAAGTCAAACCTTTGAGATCACAGATGCATTTCCACATTCAGTTTCTGATACTCACTTTTTGGCAGATTAATTCGGCCCCAGTCAAGTAGACAAACACTTCAATGTTTATTTTTGACTGTGCTCAGAGCATATTTTTCTTCCGCCCACATACATATTGATAGTGATGGTTCACTTGAATGGTGGAGCTGAGTGCATCCTCCTGCAGCTGGCTGGACCATTTTTATATTGTTTAAATGAAACGAAACACGTCCTCTGGAAAGAAATCAAGTGAGGAATTACTTTATTTCTAAATGAGTGAAAAAAAACCTAAATTCTACTTTCTTGTATATTTTAAATCAGTCAATTAATACGTTATGAAAATACAACCTTGTTTTTATATTTTTGGATTGGGTTTTTAATAAAAATGACATGTTTGTTGATTTTACACCTTATTTACATATTTGTGCTTTTAGTTTTTAATAAAAAAACACAATTTGATGCTATAAAATGATCCAACTCAGTTCAGTTGGGATGTAAAATATTCAGTTTCTTAATGCTCAACATGGTTTTTCAACTCTTCCAGGTGTTTTTTTTAATTCACTGCTTTTTAATCCTTCTTTGCAGGCTCATGCCCAGGTAAACTTCATGTCCGCTCTGCTCCAGGTCACTATGAGTAACCAGCTGGATTTGCCAGTTAGGCAAGCAGGTGAGCCCGTAAACTCACCATAAACAAAATAACATGTCCAAATCTGCTGCATGGAAATACTTATCACAAGTGTTGAATCTTAGATATTTCTGCCTCTACTTTTAAATGAATAAAAAAGAATAACATTTCAGCTGAGAATCGCCTCCATGTGCAGAAGCTGTTGAAATAACCTGTTACGACAGTCCAGTCCGGTAAACTTCTTCAGCTGGTCGGGTTGTTTGTTGGTGATTCTGAAAGGGAGTTTGTCCAAAAAAAAAAAAAGAAGCTCGTCTTTAACATGCTGTGAGTCACTGCTTTTGATGATCACGTTGTCAGATGGACAGTTACATGATTTTTGGAAGATTAAGCTTGACCCACTGAGTTTGCGGTTGCTGTTTCGCAGCCTGTTGTCTTCAGACTGCTCAGCTGAATGTGTTGTGATCTGTGTTTTGAATCTTGCACCTTTACAATGGGGGCGAAATCAGTTTTGTTTGTGTGTAGGCAGATTTTTATTTTCGTTCACGCCCAGGAATCTGTTTCCATCCCAGTTGCTTTGTGGTGTTGTGGTTTAGTTGTCGTGGGTGGATAGGACAGGGTTCATGTCGGCCTTTATAAACTGGATTATGATCACCTCGCCTGTAGTGTAGACCTTTGTGTCAGCACTTTGACGTCTGACCTCACATCTCTGCTCTGTCAGATGCCTCGCCCTGCATGTCACTGAAGCGACCTACACTGTAGATGTAAACCCAGCTCACAGTGGTGCCACATTCAGGACTAGAGATGGAAGAATTTAATTAGTTGTGCAGCAGAGTGCACAGAGCTGTAGTAATGTCTGAGCATGAGTGCACGATTGGAAGTTTAGCTAGTCTACTGGAAAGTGTCCTGACTCACACACTCCTTTCTGTTCTGTTTCCTGTCCAGGAGTGATTTACCTTAAGAACAAGATCATCCAGCACTGGAGTGATGGAGACGGTTCAGGCCCAGAGGCGCCTGTTAATAACATCCCTGAGGTAGACAGGCAGTTCATCCGAGATAACATAGTGGAAACAATCATCCAGTCGCCCGAGCGCATCAGGTAACCACAAACCCTGCTGGCTGATCGGAGCTGAAAGGACTCCAGACTTTTTCGTCCTTTTTCTTCATGTTCACGTCTCGGACTTTGTCACTTTCTAAATCTGAAGTTGCTGTTTTGAACTTCTCAGGGTTCAGCTGACGACGTGTATCCACCACATAATCAAGCACGACTACCCCGGAAAGTGGACGAGCATCGTGGACAAGATCGCCTTCTACCTGCAGTCAGAAAACAGTTTAGCGTGGCTGGGCATCCTCCTCTGTTTGTACCAGCTTGTGAAAAACTACGAGTGAGTCAGAGCTCTAAAAAAAAGGATTAACAAAAAATGTTGTTAAGCAGCAGACTGTAATGAAATGAACATCCTGCTCTTATTTGACACAGATATAAGAAACCAGAGGAGCGACAGCCTCTTATAGCTGCTATGCACATCTTCATGCCCATGCTGAAGGATCGCTGTATCCAGCTGCTCCCGGACCACTCCAGCGAGTCTGTCCTTATACAGAAACAGATCTTTAAAATCCTCTACGCCCTCTTCCAGGTAACATGTGGTCTGATTCACTAGTTGCTAAAGCCTGTGCGTTTCTGACCTTTTTTCTTTTTTTTTTCACCAGTATAACCTCCCTTTGGAGCTCATCAACAGACAGAATCTGACAGAGTGGATGGAAATACTGAAAACAGTGGTGGACAGAGACGTGCCCCCAGTAAGAAGACATTTAAACTCTTTAAACTTTTTTTTTTTTAAATTCAGCCCGATCAGACTGTTCCAACGTTCTTATCTGTGCAGGAGACGATGCAGGTAGACGAAGACGAGCGGCCTGAGCTGCCGTGGTGGAAATGTAAGAAATGGGCCCTTCACATCTTGGCTCGGCTTTTCGAGAGGTACAAATAAATAAATCCAATATTCCTCACCCTTCAACTCTAAAGAGGAAACGGTTCCGATCCTCTAACGTTTCACGTCTTTGTTTGCAGGTACGGAAGTCCAGGCAACACAACCAAAGAGTACGCCGAGTTCGCTGAACTTTTCCTAAAGGAATATGCAGTTGCAGCCCAGCAGGTAAGTCAGATGAACAATGGCTGATATGAGAAGTCTTTTGAATGGAAACTTGTAAATGATTTAACCAGTGTTTGTTTACTAGGTGCTGCTGAAAGTCTTGTATCAGTATAAGGAGAAGCAGTTCGTGGCTCCCAGAGTTCTCCAGCAGACACTAAACTACATCAACCAGGGAATATCACATGCTCTGACATGGAAAGGCCTCAAGCCACACATGCAGGTACAAATACGAATATCTAGTAAACATTTACCGTTTCTGCTAATGCCACGATTGTGTCAGCAACATTGTGGAACTTGTATTTAAAAACAAGCTTATTGTCATTTTGCGTCACCTGCGATCTGAGCATCAGCTTTTATTTTGTCCAAAACCGTAAAATATTCCTCTGCCTGCGTTAAATCTCTGTGTGTGTGATGTTTTTGTTTTTCAGGGCATGATTCAGGATGTGGTTTTCCCCCTCATGTGTTACACAGATTCAGACGAGGAGCTTTGGCAGGAGGATCCATACGAGTACATCCGCATGAAGTTTGGTAAGCAGAGAACGTCAGTGTCTGTAATCTGAAAGGAATTCGGCGCAAACGTGATGATTAACAGCTTCTTTGTTCTGTACCGTCTCCTGTAGATGTTTTTGAGGACTTCATTTCTCCAACAACAGCCGCCCAAACGCTCCTTTTCACTGTCTGCAACAAGAGGAAAGAAGTAAGTTGACAGGAAGTGATCATCAGCTTCAAATTAAAATGGACAAACCGATAACATTTTGTTTTTCACATTCTTTTTGTTTACGTAAATCTGTTATTTTTCACTGTGTTTAGGTGCTGCAGAAGACGATGGGCTTCTGTTACCAGATTCTCACTGAACCTACTTCTGACCCCAGGAAAAAAGATGGAGCCCTGCATATGATAGGTTCATTAGCTGAAATCCTTCTAAAGGTAAACTGCACTTTCAAAAGGCTCGTTCCAATGACAACTTTAACATTTGCACAAATGTTAAAACTCTTACAGTTTACAAAAAATTCATTTTTTTTTTATCTTGGAGTAAAAATGTTAAAAATGTAGGAAAATGTCTGAAAGTTGTTTGTTTTTATTTCTCCTCTCAGAAAAAGATATACAAAGACCAGATGGAGTTCATGCTGCAGAATCACGTCTTCCCCTTGTTCCGCAGTGAACTGGGCTACATGAGAGCCAGAGTGAGTGTCGGATCTCAAGACGTCAGACTTGAGTGATGTCCACCTTTTAACACTGTGATCGTGCTTTAGGGATTTTTTTCCTAACTTGTCACACCACATTGTACGGATTTTTCTTTTCTCTTAGGCTTGCTGGGTGTTGCATTACTTCTGTGAGGTGAAGTTTAAAAGTGATCAGAACCTGCAGACAGCTCTGGAACTGACCCGAAACTGTCTAATCAATGACAATGAGATGCCTGTGAAGGTGGAGGCTGCCATTGCCCTGCAGGTTCTCATCAGTAACCAGGAGAAAGGTGAGCAGCTTCAGGTTGTTGTTGTTTTTTTTAAACTACATTTATCTAACTGGGGTTTTCTATTGGCCGTTAGCCAAAGAATACATCGCTCCCCACATTCGACCGGTGATGCACGCACTCCTGAACATCGTCAGGGAAACGGAGAACGATGATCTCACTAATGTCATACAGAAAATGATCTGCGAATACAGCGAGGAAGTCACTCCAATTGCTGTGGAGATGACGCAGCACTTGGTGAGTGAGGGGATCCAGACAACATCATCTCTTTCATGGCTGTGATTTGCATCACTTACATATGGGACTGTTTAAAAAAACGATAAAAAATCTGTTAATGATTAAACATAAATGACTCAATTAAATGTTTGATCGATCTTCAAAATGAAAATGAGAAATTCCTAATTTTTGTGAATTTAGACGTAACTGTTTCTCTTTTCCAGGCAATGACGTTCAACCAGGTGATTCAGACGGGTCCTGATGAGGAGGGGGGTGATGATAAGGCGGTGACGGCCATGAGCATCCTCAACACCATCGACACACTGCTAAGTGTGGTGGAGGAACACAAAGAGGTTAGCCGCCCACACATGCACGCTCGCCGTTAGCTGACCGTTTAGCTCGGTGCCACTTCATCTGCAGAAGCAGCTCCGGTCTGCTGCGGGGTTCCTGCCAACACACTTACACCACCCACCAACTCCTGGGAACACGCTCTGTTCTCACCGTGTTCGAAATGACTCAGAGGCTGAGGCAGGAGCTAGAAATAGTGCCGGGGCACAATGCCATCATGTCTGCTGATGCACTGCTGGTGCTAACAGCCAAAGTACCGTTAACCATTTGACCATCGCTAAAGATGTTTGATTTTAAAATGGCACAGTGGAAGGAGTGCAGTTCTCTTTATTTGATTGGTGCATTTGGTCTAATGTGGTAAAAATTTTGTTTTTCATTATTTAAGTAATTAAAGAAAGCTTTTTAAAATTTTATTCCATGAAACGATGCTACCTTGAAGTAAAACGTGTGAATTTTGAACCTTTTTGTTTCACAGATCATCCAGCAGCTGGAGGGCATCTGTCTGCAGGTGATTGGCACCGTGCTGCAGCAGCATGTTCTGGGTGAGCATAACCGGTTCTCCTCCAGCTTCCACATTCCACCTGCACTGCACCTGAAACGCTGCCTTTCAATGTGTTGATGATAAACACATGGTAGATGGTTTTACCTCTAGTGACTCAGCTCTCTTTTCTTTTCCTAGAATTTTACGAGGAGATCTTGTCCTTGGCTCATAGCCTGACCTGCCAGCAGGTGTCACCGCAGATGTGGCAGCTTCTTCCACTGGTGTATGAAGTCTTCCAGCAAGATGGGTTTGATTACTTCACAGGTATGCACACAGTCAGACCTGTTGACATTCAGATTGGAGTACAAACTGTGCTTCTGTGAGATTATTGTGGTTTAAGGTCACCTGAGTAAATCATGACTGTTATGTTTCCAGACATGATGCCGCTCCTTCACAACTACGTCACAGTTGATACAGACACCCTCCTATCTGACACAAAATATTTGGAGATTATTTACAGCATGTGCAAAAAAGTAAGTAAAGATAATGCTGCATTTCTGTTGAAGTTAATCGACGTGTGAGGGATTTACCTCGGTTTGTCGCTGGTGCAGGTCCTGACGGGAGATCCAGGTGAGGACCCGGAATGCCATGCAGCCAAGATGTTAGAAGTGATCATTCTGCAGTGTAAAGGCCGCGGCATTGATCAGGTCAGAAGCTTATTTGTTATACAGAGACTCCTGTTTCCATGCTGACTCTTCTAACACCTGGACTTGCTGCTGCAGGTCGTGCCCTTGTTCGTGGGCACTGCTCTGGAACGTTTAACGCGGGAGGTAAAGACCAGCGAGCTGAGGACCATGTGCCTGCAGGTGGCCATCGCCGCACTTTATTACAGCCCCCCTCTGCTCCTCAACACTCTGGAGAATCTCCGCTTCCCCAACCACACTGAGCCAATCACTAACCACTTTATAACTCAGTGGCTTAAAGATGTCGACTGTTTCCTCGGGTGAGACTTTAATATGGTCTTTTGCAGTTCTAGCGTTGGGTTGTGCCTGTTTGTAACAGTTTACATCTGAAGACACAGTAAGAAGTTGCTCCCTCTAGTTACTGCTGTCAATGAGAACAAATAACTAACCTGTTACTCGGGGTAAAGCTGGTCCTTAAGGGCCACACAGTCCTGCACATTTAAGATGTTTCTCTACTCCAACAAACCTCAATCAGATCAGTGTGTTCTTTAATGGGTTTCTGCAGAACATGCTGGAGCTCAGCCTTCTGAATCAGGTGTGTTGGAGCAGGTAACTAAAACATGCAGGACACTGACCCTCAGGGTTGGATGCCACTGCATCGTATTTTGGTTCTGTCTGCAGGTGTTAGTGACATCTAGTGGTGAAGTTTGAGATTCTGCTAAAACATTTGTATTTTTGTCTGATTGCTGTATGATAATCGATTTTCAAGTTTAACACCATCATCAGACCAAGAAAAAAATAATCAGTAGCGTTCCTGAAGAGTTTTAAATTGCCAGATGTTTTGGGGTTTTTCCAGGAATGAACGACTCTTCTGCTAACTGTTTATTTCCTCCTGTCTCAGCCTTCATGACAGGAAGATGTGCATTCTGGGACTCTGCGCCCTCATCGACCTCGAGCACAGGCCACAGGCTGTCAACCAGGTGGGCGGTCAGCTTCTCCCAGCAGCAATCCTTCTGTTCAGCGGTCTGAAGAGGGCGTACGCCTGCAGAGCAGAGCACGAGAACGACGAAGACGACGATGAGGAAGATGGGGAAGAGGAAGATGATAACAGTAAGTCCTTTGTGTTGGATGCACCAAATTCACTTTAGTGCAGTTTTATATCTGATCTTCAATCTTGAGCTTTTTTTTTTAAATTCTTGAAGCTGAACTGGGCAGCGACGAGGACGACATCGACGAAGAGAGTCAGGAGTACCTGGAGATGCTGGCGAAGCATGCGGGAGAGGACGGAGACGATGAAGACTGGGAAGACGACGACGCAGAGGAGACGGCACTCGAGGGTTACACTACAGCTGTAGATGATGAAGATAATTTAGTGGACGAGTATCAGATCTTTAAAGCCATATTACAGAGTAAGACGTCAAACTGAGGATGGAAAAACAAATAAAACAATCCCACCAGCATGTTTGACTCACTCATCTCGCCTCTCTGATGCAGATATTCAGACCCGTGACCCGGGGTGGTACCAGGCACTAACACAAGGCCTCGATGAGGAGCAGAGGAAGAATCTTCTGGATATTGGCACACTCGCAGACCAGAGGCGGGCGGCACATGGTGAGCGGCAGGCTAAAACAAACGAAACAGGGATGCTGCACTAAAGTCTGACAATAAAGCAAATTTTCTATGTGGCATCAGTTTATTTTACTCTTAATTTAAAAAAAATAAAAAATACCTTCTGCTCTGGTGACTTAAACAGCTGGGATGGAAATAAGTTTCGCCATATGAGGAAAAATAAAAGTTGTTGACTTCTGGCTTTGATGCTGATCTTATGGTGATCGATGGTATTTACATGCTGCTTAGTGATTTTTCAGCACAATCCAGGTTTCTTTAGTTCAAAAGTAAACTGGCCATAAATGAGACATTTTAAAGAATTATTCACTAATTATCCTTGAATTTAAACACATGCTGAAAAGGATTAAAGTAACTTTAAGAAACACATCAGATCTCCATCGGAAATAAATCCTGGATGTCTCGATGTTTAGGAACAAAAAGATATCTCATTTAATAATTAACGGATGGTGTCCTGGAGAATCTGGTCCCAGATCCTGATCAGGGCATCACTGAGGTCCTGGACAGCATGGGGGGTGTTATGCACCAGTAGAAGGTCTAACAGTGAATCTAAAGAGTTTCTCCTGATATTCTGTGATGTTCACGATGCCGTCACTCATCCAAACCTGTCACGCTGAACATCTTGTTCACATGAGCTCAGACTGAACCTGCTCTCATCTGGGTGCCAGTTCTGGACCTGCTCTCATCTGGGTGCCAGGTCTGGACCTGCTCTCATCTGGGTGCCAGTTCTGGACCTGCTAGTGCTGGTGTTTTCTGGTAAATGGCAGTTCAGCTACGTGATGCCAGGCAGTGAGCACAAGTCCCTCAGAGGACGTGGGGCCCCCAGGCCACTCGTTAAGTCTCACTAAGGGTTTGATCAGAGACGAGGTCACTTTGTAGGACTCTGCTAGTACTCATCCTGCTGTGACACCAACCCGAGAACTACTGAGGAGTATAAACGCGACCATCACCTGAAATAGCGTCCTGTTTATGAGGTCGTCTCTTTAGTCCACCTGTTGGTAATTTTATTACCGCTGACACTGATTAACAAGCCCCAACTGAACAGGTCAATGTCCCGGATGTTTCACTGACCCGATACTCTGATTAAAAAGTGTTTGAGCATATTCTGGATTTTATTTGAAGTCCATCTCTAGTATTTCCTCGTTATACCGAACCTCTGTTGTTTTTTCATCTCCTCACAGAATCCAAGATGATCGAGAAACACGGCGGGTACAAGTTCACAGCGCCGGTGGTGCCATCTACTTTCAACTTCGGCGGCACCGCCCCTGGAATGAATTGAGTCATCTGTTCTACTTTTTAATTACTCTGTGACTGATTGTAGTGAAGTGAAAAACAAAAAAAGCTTGTGTTGTTCCCTTAAGTAGTGGTTCCAGAACTGGTTCTTCTGAGTCATTCTTCAATCTGTCAAATGGGAAATAGCACCAGAAGATGTGGGAAGGCAACCAAAATGCAACCGATGGCTCAGGAATAAACAAAACAAAATAAAGATAATTAAATACACGAAAACAAGAACTTGAGCAGGATGCGAGAGAAGAAGCTCTGAACAACACGGTCGTCTGGAGCCCTGAGTTTGGGGAGGGGGATCCTGTGACCGCAACTATTTTTGTGTTTTCTTCCCAGTCAAACAAAAAGGGGGGATTTAACAGATCTGATAATGGGACTTAATATTTCATTATCACTGACGTGGCCGACGGGTCATGATAAGATTATACCTCTGGTAGTGGTGAAATCGACGTTACGTTCTGCATAAACAAACACTCATGTTTATGTACATACAAGCCAAGGTTCTTCATTTTTCAAGTAGCCTTGAAAAACAACCAGAGGCGTTTGTAAGGTATCAACAGCTGTATTCATATGTAGCATATTGGATAATTCATAGTACTATGTGATGCCTGATCTCTGTAAATTAATGACTAGCACTTTCATATTGTTCAGGTCTTCTAGCCTTCTGTATCAGACTGCAAATTTTTTAAATTGAAGACTATTTAAAAAACGGGGGAAAAAGAACTTTTTGTTTTTATAATGCTTCTGGTTGGAGTGGATCAGCTGCAGTTTGGAAACATCAATTTAAGGAAACGTGGACGATGCCGGTGGTGTTCAATATGACGAGTGTGAGCACTGAAAGTGTAATGTGGGATACTTTGTTGAAGCATGTACAATTCAACTTATCGTGAAGGTCTGGAGCTTTTTGGTTGGTGTATGGATGAACCATCTATATATACAACAACATATTAAAAAAAGAAGCTAAGGGACTTCATGGTTTTTATTTGATGTGAATTTATTGTTGCAGAAACCAAGTGGAATCAAACCCCCAGGCGTTTGCCACAAGCGTTAAACATGTCATTCAAACATTCAAATCTAACAGATTTCTATCTGGCTGCTGAGGAAGATGAGCGAGCTCCAAGAATCCCTCAGGAAATTGTGGGTTCTTCATTTAAAAAAAACAAAACAACAGGAAGTTGACACCTTTGCTCTGTGACGTCAAAGTGGGAGCAGAATGTTCATGTCTCCAGCTGGAAGTTCAATACATTTAATTAGGTTTTCTGTTGTGGGTTTGACGAGCTACATAAAGTCATAATTATATAAAAAAGGTAGAATTTGAAAGTTTACCAACATCTTCTGTACCTGCACAGAGGGATGGAGTCCTTGGGCGATGGGCGGGGTCACACCTGTGGCTGTTCCATCACATAGAAATGATTCATTCACACAGGGACAAATGTAGAACCACCATCTGATATTTTTGATGTGTGAGAGGAAAAGTGAAAACTGGTGGAGAACATGATGCAGAAAAGTCCCGGTGTGACCCAGATTCTGTTACCCAGACCTGCAGGACAACAAGCCATCAATCAATAACCAATAATACATCTAAAATATAGGGTTTTTAAATGATTGTTCATTTTATCTATTGCTTATTCTACATTTAATAAAGAAACTATAATGAGTTTTATTTATTTATTTTTGTGGAGGGCAATACAACGCAACCTGAGTTCAGGGAGAAGTTTTATTATAAGAAATGAAGCAGTTAAGTTTCATCTCCATAAATTAATTTATCTTCCAGCTTCAAAAAGAACCTCCGTTTTGTTTTTAATCTTCATTTAAACAGCAGAGGACAGATTTCACAACAGACTCGATCATTATTTATTCAAATGCAGAAGTTTGAAGAACCAGATCCACTTTGACGACACTTCCGCTGGAACACCTAAAACATATTAAAGTGATTGAATAATTATCTCTATGAATGAATAATATAATAATTACAGATTATTTGTTGTGAAATTAGGGATTAACGGTTCCCTCGGGTTTTCTGCGGTGTGTTAGGGTAAACAAGTGGAGATCACGTGGTGCAGCCTGCGCACTTCTGCTTCTGCGGGCTTCTTCTTTGAGGAGCGTCGAGTTTGAACTTCACTGCAGACGGACAGACGGACTGAAGGGACAAAATGTGGCTTCGTGAAGAACTTCTAAAAGCCATATGGCACGCATTCACCGCCCTGGACGTGGATCATCGAGGAAAAGTTTCCAAATCTCAGTTAAAGGTGCGTTTTCTCTAATTTCCTCTCATTTTCTCTTTAATTCTCCTGCAGAATCCAAAACTTTTCAATATGTTGGAAATGATGATCCATATTTGATTTCTAAAATGTTTAAGCCTCCCTGGTTCATAGTAAATTTTCATAACAATATTAAACAACAGTTGTGTGATTTTGACAGTTATATTTGATAGCTAAAATATGAGCTTTTTGTTGAATGTAACAGGATTTGTTCATAGGAATCAACAGAAAAGTAAATTTGATATAAACCAGCTGGTATTTTGCACGAGAATGACTGAAACTGACATCAGTACAAGTCCTTTAATCATGAGAAATAGACTTTTGAAGAACTAATTGTTATTGATGCCTGTCTGAGACTGAACTTCTCTATAAATTATAATATAATATCACTGGAGCTTTGTTTAACATTCACACCTCTTTTGGACTTTTACTGAGCTTATTCTGGACATGTAGGTTCTGTCTTACAACTTGTGCACAGTGATGAGGATCCCCCATGAACCCATGGCCTTCGAAGAGCATTTTAAAGATGATAATGAAGGTCCTCTGTCTAATGAGGGCTACATGCCTTACCTCAACAGGTACATTCTTGACAAGGTAAGAACTAAACGTTTAGCTGCACGAACCAACAATTATATATGTTTACAAGATTTATCAGAAAACGTGATTTAAAGAAGATTTAACTAAATATTCAGCAATATTTGTAAAATAGAAATAAGTGGGTGAGTTGGGAGGAAAATATTATTTGGAAAATGCAAGAAAAATATGGAAATAGTTTCAATTCTCTCAAATTGTAGGGAACCCCCCCGCCCCGCCCCCGGCCTGGATAAACCCAGTAAACAGGTCTTATTTTAGTTTTTAGTTCACATTTAATGAACTTTTGGGGCTTTTCATTTTGTTTTCTGTATCTAAAAACACATCTTTAAGACTCCTTCCTGTATCCTGTTTGTTTGCTGGGTAGATGGAGCAGATTATTTTGTGGTATTTAAACTCAACCATGTGATTTTAAATCTGATTTCACTGATTATTTGTGATTCCAAAACTGTTTATTAATGTTATTTTCAACCAAACTTTGTCTTATCCAGCACTTTGGAGTCAATGATGTTTAAAAAATATTCAAATTTTTAGTCTGTCAGAAATGCTGGTTGAGCTTCATCACACAGATTAAGATGAGTAATATTCTCAGACAGGAAACAGTTACAGGTTTGCTGATAATACAGAGTTACTGTGTGTACAAATTATCTATGCTAGAAGATTCTAATGAAACATGTGATTCATATCTGGTGTGTTAAACCAAATACATCTGCTGAAGTTGTTGAAAGGTCTGTGAGCTGCTCAGGCTTCGCTCTTCTTACTTGCGAGGCTGTTTTCTGGTCTTTTCTCTTGAAGGCTCTGACTTGAATAAAAATGAGGCCTTCACTGACCTCACATTTGCACCTCACATCCTGCAGACTTCTAAAAGGAGACAAACAAAAATCCCCTGCTTTGCATTTGTAAACACACTCACCATTTGTGCAGCTGACAGAGATTTGACTCCGACTCATTCGCAGGTCAGGGAGGATTTTGATGTGATCGAGTTCTACAGGATGTGCTGGACGCTGTGTTACAAGAAAAACATCCACACTCAACGTCTGATCATCTCAGACAACGACGCCTTCAAAGTCTGGTGCATTTTTAACTTTCTGTCTGAAGAGAAATACCCGCTGGTCATCGTCATTGAGGAGGTGAGAACGGTGATATCTAGGAATTCTTTACACCCTCGTTAGACGGTTCACAAACGGATAAATGGAAACACGTGCACGTATCTTCATCCGTGTGACAGTAACATACAAATATAATGTTATTCATTTAATACTTCACAGTCTTTAATAAGGAAATTTGAATGGATGGATGGATGGATGGATGGATGGATGGATGATGGATGGATGGATGGATGGATGGATGGATGGATGGATGGATGGATGGATGGATGGATGGATGGATGGATGGAGGATGGATGATGGATGATGGATGGATGGATGGGATGGATGATGGATGATGGATGGATGGATGATGGATGGATGATGGATGGATGATGGATGGAGGATGATGGATGGATGGATGGATGATGGATGATGGATGGATGGATGATGGATGGATGATGGATGGATGATGGATGGATGGATGATGGATGGATGGATGGATGGATGGATGGAGGATGGATGGATGGATGGATGGATGATGGATGGATGGATGGATGGATGGATGGATGGATGGATGGATGGATGGATGGATGGATGATGATGGATGGATGGATGGATGGATGGATGGAGGATGGAGGATGGATGGATGGATGATGGGTGGGGGGATGGATGGATGGATGATGGATGGATGGATGATGGATGGATGGATGGATGGATGGATGGATGGATGGATGGATGATGGATGGATGAGGATGGATGATGGAGGGATGGATGGATGGATGGATGGATGGATGGATGATGGATGGATGGATGGATGGATGGATGGATGGATGATGGATGGATGATGGATGATGGATGGATGGATGATGGATGGATGGATGGATGGATGGATGGATGGATGGAGGGATGGATGATGGATGGATGGATGGATGGATGTATGATGGATGGATGATGGATGGATGGATGGATGGATGGATGGATGGATGGATGGATGGATGGATGGATGGATGGATGGATGGAGGATGGATGGATGGATGGATGGATGATGGATGGATGATGGATGGCTGGATGGATGGATGATGGATGGAGGGATGGATGGATGGATGGAGGGATGATGGATGGATGGATGGATGGATGGATGGATGGATGGATGATGGATGGATGGATGGGTGGATGGATGGATGGATGGATGGATGATGGATGGATGGATGGATGGATGGATGGATGATGGGTTGATGGATGGATGGATGGATGGATGGATGGATGATGGATGGATGGATGGATGGATGATGGATGGATGGATGGATGGATGTATGATGGATGGATGATGGATGGATGGGTGGATGGATGGATGGATGGATGGATGGATGGTGGATGGAGGGATGATGGATGGATGGATGGATGGATGTAGGATGGATGGATGATGGATGGATGGATGGATGGATGGATGGATGGATGGATGGATGGATGATGGATGGATGGATGGATGGATGGATGGATGGATGGATGATGGATGGATGGAGGATGGATGGATGATGGGTGGATGGGTGGATGGATGGATGGATGGATGGTGGATGGATGGATGGATGGATGGATGGATGGATGGATGGATGGATGGATGATGGATGGATGGATGGATGGATGGATGGATGGATGGAGGATGGATGATGGATGATGGATGGATGGATGGATGGAGGATGGATGGATGATGGATGGATGGATGGATGGATGATGGATGGATGGATGGATGGATGGATGGTTGATGGATGGATGGATGGATGGATGGATGGTGGATGGTGGATGGATGGATGGATGGATGGATGGATGGAGGATGGATGGATGGATGGATGGATGGATGGATGGATGATGGATGGATGGATGGATGGATGGATGGATGGATGGATGGATGATGGATGGATGGATGGATGGATGGATGGATGGATGGATGGATGATGGATGGATGATGGATGGATGGATGGATGGATGGATGGATGGATGGATGGATGGATGGATGGATGGATGGATGGAGGATGGATGATGGATGATGGATGGATGGATGGATGGAGGATGGATGGATGATGGATGGATGATGGATGGATGGATGGATGGATGGATGGATGGAGGGTGGATGGATGGATGGATGGATGGTTGATGGATGATGGATGGATGGATGGATGGATGGATGGATGGAGGATGGATGGATGGATGGATGGATGGATGGATGGATGGATGGATGGATGGATGGATGGATGGATGATGGATGGATGGATGGACGGACGGATGGATGGATGGATGGATGGATGGATGGATGGATGGATGGATGGATGGAGGATGGATGATGGATGATGGATGGATGGATGGATGGAGGATGGATGGATGATGGATGGATGATGGATGGATGGATGGATGGATGGATGGAGGAAGGATGGAGGGATGGATGGATGGATGGATGGATGGATGGATGATGGATGGATGGATGGATGATGGATGGATGGATGGATGGATGGATGGATGGATGGATGGATGGATGGATGGATGGATGATGGATGGATGGACGGACGATGGATGGATGATGGATGGATGGATGGATGAGCACTAACTGCACAAACAAATCGTTTTTTAGACTATATTGAATCATTCCTCTTTACTTGAACTTTACGTTCAACACAAATCTTTTTTCCGTCTCTTTAGGTGGAGTATTTGCTGCGAAAGCTGTCGGAGGCCATGGGAATCGGGTGGAGTGAGGAAAAGTTTACAGATTACAAGCAGCATCAGAACAAAAAGACCTGCTTGAACGTCTGGGGGCTGATTGAACTGGTGGGACTGATTTACTTCAGTAAGGATCTGGACCGCAGCACTCTGTCTATGGGCATAAACGAGGTGTTTTCTGAACTCATACTGGACATCCTCAAACAGGTCAGACATGTGATGGGATTTCTAATTCACCGTGTTTTTGATTAAATTTAAAGTCTGATTAAACTGTTTGTGTTTGTCTTTGCGGTCTCAGTGAAGAACCCACAGCAGACTGATGAAGTAACCATCTGTGTTTATCTCCCTGCTGTGTTTGAAAGGGTTACATGATGAAAAAAGGCCACAAGAGGAAGAACTGGACCGAGCGCTGGTTCAGCCTTCGACCCACCTCGTTGTCCTACTACGTCTGTGAAGACCTGATGGAGAAGAAGGGAGACATCGTCCTGGACCCGAGCTGCTGTGTGGAGGTAAACGGTTCAGTCTTTTATTTTACTATGACTAATGTTTGTAATAAATCCCGTGAAAATTACAATTTTCTTTTCCTGCTGCTAACGTTTTTAGAGATTCTGAGAGATTTTCATATTTTTTATCTCTTCAAGTCTTTGCTGGACAAAGATGGGAAGAAGTGCCTTTTTATCATCAAGTGCGCCGATAAAAGCTTCGAGATCAGCGCGTCGGATAAGAAGAAGAAGCAGGAGTGGATTCAAGGTAGCGGGTGGAAATCCTTCACGCCTCCTCAACTCGTCAGTCACATTGTCATTGCTGAACTTCGCTGATCTCGCTGTTTCACGGCAGCTATCCAGACGTGCATCCAGCTGCAGAGGCTGGGGCTGTTGTCCCCTCACCGTGAAGCCCGGCTGAGGCGCCGGGAGCTCCGGCAGAAGCAGCAGGTGGAGGAAGAAGACCTGGCGGAGAGGATGAGGAGGCTCCAAGCGACCAATGACAGCAAACAGAAAGAGCTGGAGGACATGAGGATGGTCGGTCTAATAACACCAATATAACAATCCTCAACGAAAAGCGTGAACACGTCAACAAAATTATTTTAATTAGCAAAAAAAATCTGTGTAATTGAGTTATCAGATCTAAGGGTGTTGTCTCTGTCTACTTATTTTTACATACTGCAGTTCAGTGCAGTAGAAACACCCAGAGTGAAAACAGAAGTAAAACTTTCTATGCAAACAGTATCAGTCAGGGACACCTGCACGTCGGGGACAATGAGGTGAATGAACTTCATTCTTCTCAAGCTACAAAACACTATTGTTCTCACTTCTCCTTTTAATCTGCCCACTCATATTTTTATTTATAAACTCAAAACATCATTTATTTCTGCAGGAGCATTTCTACACTGAGACCTTTTGCTAAAGGTGTTACCACAGAAACAAACACACAGACCCCCCAAAACAAAAAGGCGCCATGTTAAATCGACTTCCATTCCAGCAGAGCGGTCATTTTTTCCTGTATTTTTGTTCTGCAGAAAGTAGAAGAAGCTGCAGCCAAAGCAGCACTGGAGGAGCTCAGAAGGAAGAAGACCCAGTTGGACCTGCAGGATCGCTACAGGCTGGACTTGGAGAGGGAAAAGATGGTAAATCCTTTCTGCTCTGAGAACAACTAAATACCTAAATAAATTAAAAAATCGACAATTTTTTTTGTCTTTAGAGGCTAAAATAATCTTTTATTCTCATGATTCTGACTCATCTTTTGTCCGAGACGAGCCAACGTGTTAATCATTCTGTTTTAGATGAATCATGAACAACGTGTGGGATGAAAACATTTCCTTTAACGAGACTGAAATCTTTTCATCAACACACAAACATTAACTTCCTGTCGATTTGAATGAGATCGCGTGTGATAAAGCAGAACGCTGATCGTGTCGTCTGTTTCAGGTGCGACAGCAGATGGAGGAGCAGGTGGCTCAGAAGTCCAGCGAGCTGGAGCAGTACCTGCATCGGGTCCGAGAGCTGGAGGAGATGTACCACCAACTTGAGGAGGCCTTGGATGATGAGAGGCAGGCCAAGCAGGATGAAGAGGCCATGAGAAAACTGCAGGCCAGGTCTCACAAACAAACAAACAAACAAACTCCAAAACACGTACCTGGATTACTGAAGTAAACCAGATAAATGAAGCTTCTGTCTCTTCCAAGCTGTTAATAGTTAGCTAATAGTTAAGAGCTAATAATTACCCGAGTGTCCTGGTTACACTCTGTTGGATTCAACAGTCATTCTGTATTTATTAACTTGTGAATGATCCAGTGAGAGTTAATCAGTCTTCTGTGTTCAAACACCTCCAATCTGAGATGTTGGTGGGTTTAATAAGAAGAAATAAAAATGGACTTAAACGTACATGATGCCTTTCATGAGATCAGAGGGAGGCTGATGTAGAAGATTCAGCTGAAAACAAACAGGAGAAATCCAGTGAAGAAGAAGAGGAACTTTATCAGGTTTTTCTCTGCATGTTGTTTCCAGGTTATGTTCCGTCAGCAGCTTTCCTTTTAAATTAGGATCAGTACTGTGCAGGAACGACTTGTTTTAGTCTCATTGTTAAAGAGGCCCTTCCATTAAAAACGTTTTTTCTGAGGTTTCTGTTGAATATTTTAGCTCCACAGGTGTTCTTACCTTCATAGTGGGTGTGAAAACAGGTCAACAACTTCTCTTTCAGTTTTAATCTCTCAAACTATGCAGGTGGTGATAACACCCGAGTTCTCCCGAGTCTGAACGGCCTGTATCTGTTTCATCACAACTCCTTTGTTCGTTAGTTTTCATCAGCTCCTGCAGTTGAAACCATGCCTAGCATGCTGCTGGCTAAAAGCTGCAGCATAAGATGTAGCAAAGGAAACAGTATACCTTGCTCTCATAGGCTAGTTTGTTAGCCAATCTGAGTCCAGCAAATTCGAATAATGAATATGAACGAGCTGCCTCGGAAGGAGCCGGAACCACCCGAATTTTAATGCAGATAGAATGAAAGTTCTGTTAATCAGTGTTTCCTGATGTTTTTTAGATACAAAATGTTTCATATTACAGGTTAATACTTAAGAAATAACCACAAAGTCCTGAAATCTGTATGAAATGTCCTCTTTAGGATCTAGTTTGCACTCTGTTTGGACTTTAGAACTTCAGTTGTTGTTCCGTCTAAAAGACCAGAAAAAAATCCTCTGATCCCTTTCAACCTGGTCTCTATTAATACTTTTTTTTTTGGAAAGTAATAGCTTTTTTCTTAATTTGGCATCAAAGAGTCTAAAACCTTCGAAAGAGTGTTTTTAAAAAAATCTTTTTCTACAGTTCTCAGGATGGTGCCTCATGCATGCTGTAGCCTACTTATGTAATTCTGTTGTTTGTTAGAGGGGTGTAGAATGAAAATACAGCATTTCCTTTAAAAATTATATTCGAAGTAAAATATTATAAAATATAAATTTTGATGGGCACGACGTTGGCATTTTGTTTACATCTACTAGCCAATAGCTGGCGGAGCAGCGGGTTTGGTGAGGAATATTGCTCGACCTGAGCATCGGAGCACATGACGGGGGGGGGGGGTTACGAGCCTGGCACCCAGATGGCTGAAGGCAGGATGCTGTGTTATGCTGTCCGTGTTCCATATTCCACATTTAAATGACACGTGATATTATTATTATTATTGTGTCTCTTACTGACAGGCTGCTGGAGGAGGAGGCAGCGAAGAGGGCGGAGCTTGAACAGATCTACCTGCAGCAGCAGAGGGCGCTGTCTCAGACCGAGGCAGAGAAGGAGGAGCTGATGGTCGAGCAGCTGGCCAAAGAAAGAGACCTGCAGGCAGCTACGCAGCAGCTGGAGAGACTGGAGAAGGAGCGTCAGGGAGCGCTGGAGCAGTACCAGGTCAGGACGCACAGCTGGACCAGGTTTATGAGAATCTCTCAACCTGATCAGGTTTATTGTATATGCTTCCATTGGGGTCTGATTTAAAGAAGTAAAGGTTTTCTTTACATTTCTATGCTGATGACATTCAGATATATTTTCTTTTAAAGGCAGCATGTTTTTAACGTTCCAGATCATTTAGAATTAATTTTGAAAGATTGTTTTTGAGGTTTTTAATGAACTGGCTCCGCGTTTCGTCGGTAAATTACAGACACAGTCGCACAAACCAAAAATCCAACAAGGTCGTTCAGACAAACAACCAAATTCAGACACAATGGTTTTAGATGTTGTTGGATTTTAGTTCTGTTAGCTCACTTTTTATTTCGTAAACTGATAAAATAGCATAGTTTAGAAAAGCACAAATAGAAATGTAAAAATAAAAAAATATGAAAAAAATGTAATGTGATGCGAGCGTGATTTCTGCCGACATCTCTCTTCTTCGTGTGATCTGATTCCATCTGAGTATTTTATTTCCGCGCGTCTTCAGGTGGTGTCGAGGAAACTTGAGCGAGCAGCTAACAAGACCAAGACGTGGAAAGATAGAGTGGCCAAACATGAAGGGCTGGTGCGTCTCATCCAACCCGGTACGACTGAAGATCTGGATTTGACATTTTATTAATTGTTTTGTTTTAATTTAATGTCCTGATTTGAATTCAGGTTACAGGAGATAGACCCGTTAGCGTAACAGGTTTGTAGGCTCATCGGGGTAAAAAGACTTTCATCTCTTTTGTTTTAGGTAATAAAGAACCTCAGAGGATGACTAACTGGGGTCCGGCGTCGTTCACTGACATGGAGCTGGAGCTGAGGAAGAAATCGTGGCAGGAAAGTAAAAACCAGGGCGCTCCGGCTCAGTGAACGATTTTCATCTCCAGATGTGTCTGAAATCAGCCAGTAGAAGTTCAAAGGTCAAATAAAAGAATCTTTTTTTTTTTTTTTTGCAGGGTGTAAATTCATTAAAATGAACCTGCTGAGCAGCAAAGCAGCTTCAAACCTGTATTACTGATTTCATCTTATATAAACTTTCACTTTCTGTTTGTTTTGACCCATTTTTCTGTTAGAAAAAAGTTCCTGTTCATTTTTATCCACCCACGTCAAGAACAGTGTGAACATGAAGGAAACCTTTCAGCTCTAATCTGTTTTTATCTTGTCAAAATCTAATTCTCAAAGCCTCGTTTTACTTCTGTGTAACACAGTTGATGTACATTTTGGTACTTTCCCTACTTAGATGGAATAAAAATAATTAGATTATATTATTTAGCATCAGTGTTGATGACAAATCTGCAAATACAAATAAGGTAACGATCACTCAGGCAAAGAAGATGCAATTTACTTGGGAAAACAGCTGTTAATGGCGTGTGCAGATCATCAAGGACCAATTTAGACTGAAATAAGATATTAGTTCTTTATTTTTGATCACTGTGATCAGTTTGGATTATCGTTGCACCTTTAAAATACGATTAACTAATAGTAGTGTTACTTATACGTCTTTTTTTATGTGATTTTACAAATTTGTTTATCACGTTTTCTAGGTTTAGCTTCGGTTTTGTGGTTTGATCTTTGCTGATTGACGGATTAGAACGGAAACACGTCGGGCTGGTTGTTTATGTCTCTTATAACTCTGAAGGTGTCGTTTTTAGTTTTAGGTAACGAGCTGTCATAAAATTTGTTCTTCTTATTCTGTTTTATTTGACTTTTGTTTTTATTGTTTGAACTGAGTTGGAGGTAAGATGGCTGGGAGTCGATGGAGTTTGCATGTTCTCCTTGTGCATGCGGGAGGTTTTCATTGGATAAACACAGCAAGGATAAAAGGATGTTAAAGTCTTTAACATTTAGCAGATTATACATGTCACATTTTAAGTATTATAGATCCTAAGAACTAATATTTTAATCACATTATTCAAGAAGTTTTTTCAGGATCATGAATTCGACTCTTTTTATTTCAGTACGAGGAGGTTTCAGATTTTTTACAGCACCTAAATGTGCATGAAGAATCAAACAAACCTCTTTATCTGCTTGAAGTTCAGGCTTGTGCATCTGTTTCAGATCCACCAGATGTCACCCTGAGAACAGAATCGGATTAGATATGAAATAATCAGGAGTCGGTGCTGCTCTTCTAGATTCATGTAGAAGCTTCCAAATCCCAGAAATATCAAGAAAGTAAACAGATAAAACACCCTGCGTGCACAGAGTCTGTTTCCTTTTAAAACAGCTGGATTTAAATCCTTATAGAAGGATGTTTCAACCTGTTTCTATGCAGTTAATAAGGCCACACAGATAATACTAGGATCTAATAACTCGGAGTATTTTCGGGGGTAAAATTTCACATTTTTAGTCCTTTAAGATTTCTTCATAGAAAACAGTATCTTGTCTTCCTCCTTTTGTTCCCTCATCAGTCTAGAAACACACTGATACAAATAAAATGTCTTTTGCTCCAACATCTCGAAGTCTGATTCATGAATTAATAAATGGAAAATGAACTGATTTATTATAAGATTATAGATCTTCCACCAGAGGGCAGAAGACATGTTTAGCAAGCAGCAGGTTTATGATGAAAGTACTAATCCTGTTAAAGAGGCGGAGCTCTTAGAAACAAGTGAATCAGATAGAACATTTATCTTTATGTATTTAAGTTCTGCACTTTGAACTCAGTTGAATCATCTCAGACAGCAATGATTATATATGTTTCTTATTTTCATAATGAGAGACAAAATGTTGAACCACCGTGTTCGCTTTGATGATGCTGATAATTTAGTGTAATGAGAAAAAAAAACCATGAAATTTAATCTACTTTAAAAGAAATCCTAGTAGGTAAAAAGACAACCAGCTTGATTCTTGAAGAGATTTTGGTTCTTGTTGGATGAACTTCATCATTTCTAAATGAAAAGCTCAAAGTTTCTAGTTTTTAAGCTACAATAAGTGAGTTGTCTTGCAGATCTGGATTTTTGGGGTCTTTGTTCAACTGTTTGCATGTGAGATGTTTTGGTCAGATCAGATTCAGGTTACTGAGAGTTGAAGCCCAGCGGAACCTTATAATGGAAGATGGCTTCATTTACTCCTCTCGATCTTCTCAGTCCAAAATATGAAGCTCTCTGTCCTCTAACACTTCAGACAGTCCTGCCGCATGTGGAATGACAATGTTTTTGTTCCTGTTGTCTTCTTCTTTGCTTTAGTTGACTTAATGAAGGCCCAGTTTTAAGAAGGTTCTTGTTTCTGTTCCTTTTCTTTGTTTTTTTGTCGTGGTGAGAATATTTTCAGTCCGATGACAGAGGGTTCTGATGACAGACGGTTTGAACTCTCTGGACTGCCACAGATACACAAAGAGGAAACACCACTCAGATCAGACTGCCTCTGGTTTCAACTCCTGAGAACTTACAGAGCAGTTCTGATTCCTGTTTGATAACATCTCACACTTTCAGGCATGTGACCAGAACCAAGTCCGGTTGTCTTTTACTAACCTGCTGGACCTGGATGACTAAAAACCCTCACTAGAATATTTAAAAAGCTTCTAAACACTTCTTGTCATCTCTGTAGTTCCATCCTGTTGAAAAGCACCTGGGTGTGTAAGCTGACACCACTGCAGACTGAAAATCAGCATCATTACATCAGTTTCCACACTATCAGATCAGATTTGTAGAGGGATTCTTCTTGCCATCAGTATCAGAGAGACAACGCTTGTGTGGCACGTTGGCAGATATAAAACTCCACTTCAGTGTTCCAGCTCTAACAGAAGGAGATAAATTACTCATGATGCACGTGACACGCAGCAGTGAAGTTCTAATGTCAAAACAAATCAAACTTAACAACAATAGGTCTCTGTTCTCTCACGTACACCTCACCCTCGTCTTCCTCACCCTCGTGTTTCAGTTACAGTGAAACTGGGTGGACTCGTCAGCTGTGGGCACTTGTTTTGTCTCGCGTCTGAGATCCTGCACACTGAACGTCTCTGCTTCTAACCTGAAACCAGCATCTATCAGTTCTTCTTCCTCGTTTTCTTCTTCTAGAGAAGATCTGAAAGCAAAGTGAGAGTTCATGCAGAGTTTAGGAGATAAGAACCTGCATTCATATTAGTGTCCTGACACCATGCACATACCTCTCCACCAGCAGGCCACTGATAGGATCAGATATAGTGACAGATCGCCTAAATGTCTCTGCTAATCCTGTAACCAAGGATGAGAAGGTTTTATGGACCTCTTTGTTTGCTTGATTTAAATATTTTTTTCACCGCAGTTTGTCAGGAATTTTTGTCCCAGTATCTGATAAACAGATTTGCTGTTCACATTTCTTCTCTAAGAGGTATTTATATCCCAGAATCGGAGAAAATCTGGTCCTATTTGTTTCTTTTTTTTACTCTAAAAGACTATTCTCAGAATTGGGAGTCTCTCATCTCCGTATCTAAACTGCAAGAACTCTCCAAATCCCAAAATATGTACGTGTGTCTCACCCCTGCCTCATGTGCAAGAACAGAACCCTAATGCCTGTGACCAATTCATCTGGTTCTTGTCCAAAAAAACATCCTCATCCAAACTGGAACATTTTATGGGGCAGTTAAAAAAAAAATGTCTTGCAGATGCCGGATTTTTCTGGGTTGGACGCGTCTCTGCTGTGAGTTTGCAGCGTTTCGGGAGTCGGAGAAAAATGCTGGTCACTTCGGGAAAAAAAGAATGACTCAAACTGTTCTGAGGAAACTCTCATGCTGCCAACAGTCACATGTTTCACTGTGCTTCTCTGTTCATGGATGAGCAGATGGTATTTGTATTAGCTCATACATGGAGTGTGTTGATTTATACATCCATGCATGCTGGTAGTTGATGTCATCCTCATTTCTGGGGTGGGACTCAATCATGTGTGCAATTTGGTTAGATTCTGGAGCAGGTGCCAGCAGAGAACCCCCCCCCACTCCCCTCCTGCAGCTTCAAATCACATCACCCACATCACTGAGGCACCAAGGAAATGCTGCAAAACTTACATCCGTGCAGCCACAAGGTTACTTGGATAATAGGACTTAGAGGACCAGTGAAATAAATTAATATCATGTGTCTCTGGGGTAATTTTGGGGGGTCTGCAGAAAGGTCAATCAGCTTATTTTTCAAGTTGTTCTCTGCAAAAAGAAGCATTTAGCACAGCTGTGACTGCGCTGAAAGAGCGCCGGGTCCAAAAAACAATCAGATACGTGCGTTCTCAAGTTTGCAGGCTGCATTTGATTCGTCTTTTCTTAATGTGAGAGCAGCACGCTCCCATCCATCCAAAACAAATCACTGAACCTGGACGCAGACCGCTGCCAAGTTCCACAACATTACTATTACACAGAACTGGAAGTTAAACACTACTGACTTTTGGGATGATGGAAGCTTTCATCTGTAATTTGCTATCAGAGACAAAATCAGGTGCAGAAGCAACGATGCACCTAAACTCACGTCATCAGTTACACAACAGTAAAAGTTCTTTCATCTCCTCATACTTTTATAACACTCAATTTATATAATTGTGGTTTGTTCCTGTCAGATAAATGCAGCTTTGTGAAATTAATAATCGGATAAAACATCTGTTGGAAAAGAAAAAGATTCCTATCATTCCATTCCACCCAGTCCTGCTGAATAACATCCGCTGCATCCCTCTGCTTGCGAGCTTAATCTCCGTACCCAAAGCAAATATGTTACATATGTAAAGAATGGACAGAGGTCTGCCCAGATGTTTGCCTGATGCAGCTTCACACCTGCTGCAAGAACGTGGCAGCTGTGTGGTTGTACTGTGAGAGAAACACCCACAACATCCCTCTGAGAGAGAAACCCAGATCTTCTTCTGACCCCGACCTTTTCTGCAGGATTGAAGGCGTCGCGCTCCGCTCAGCCAACCAGGCGCCTCACGAGATGAGCTGAGACGTTTGCTCGGTCCCACATTCAGAGCTGGCAGCGTGAACACCCGTCATCATGACTGCTGGCTCAGAGAGGAAAAAACCTACGGAGGTGTCTGATTACCTTTCATTGAGAGAAAAACTTTATGAAACTTGAAGGTTTTCATAAAAAGGCAAGAAAAACACAACAAGGTGAAATAGTTGAAGTTTTCTGCTGGTATCAAATGGCTCACTGAATGAAACCGCAGCCACGTTAACAGCTCGGCGAGGTTGTAATTTCAGCTCAATGAAAAAAGGTTTGCATGAAAAATCTGGTGCTAAACTTCAGAATAACTGAATCGAAAGGACCTTTTGTTATGAGATGTCCTTAAAGGAATGAATTAAAGAAGAACACAGAAGTTTATAAAAAAACAAACAAACAAATGATCCTGTTCAGTGTTTAACAAGATAAGGTGCAAATTTTGGGTTAAAAAGTAGCAAAACAAAACTAAAAAACAAAAACAAAATAGATTGTTCTTCTGGTTCCTGTGTCCAGTTTACATACAACATCTGGAAAAGTTTGAGCTGAAACCACTTTTGCAAATGAATCTTAAACTCTCGAGGTGGTATTTCTCTAGAAATTGTCAAACATTCCAAAAAACATTTCATCCTTGTTTCTGTCCCTGGAAATTTGTTTCGAGAAAAAAAAAAAAAAAATTAAACAAGAGATTGTTAAACATCAGTTGAATTGGTGAATGACTGAGTGAAAACATAATAAGGTTGTGTTGTACTTTAGATGTATTCTGTAGTAATTCCTTTGGACACTAAATTCCTCAGTAAAAAACAGAAAAGAAATCCACAGTGATAAATCTGTGGTGGAGTGTTTTTCATAAACAGTTTTCACCTGGACTCACCTGATTTATTTCGGTTTTTCTTAAACAGCACATCTCAAAGGTCAACTAAAAGAGCTTTGTGTGATTTACGACTCAAAACCACGTCATTCTCCTCATATTCAGTGTTTTTGCTGCACCACCTGTCACTTCTTCTCCTCTTGTCAAAACAGCTGACATCTGATTCTTTGCTCAAAATGAATAATGTCATAGAAAGCAACCTTTTTTTTTTTTTTAAATGTGCTAAAGTAGCTGCAGGTCAGAGAAGAATTACACGACGTTGAGAAACAAAGATGAAAAAGGTTTTGATCTCTGAAGTTTCGTCTGTGAGAGGAAGAAACTCTCTGGTGAAGACTTCAAGACGTTTTACAGGCTCAAATCAATATTAAAAGGAAAAAACGCAACAAGAATCTGTATAATAACATCCATCTGCTGTGACCTTCTCAAAGGTCAGTCAATCATCTTCTTCACCTGTTTGTTTTTTTTTTTTTTTCAAGGTTTCTTGGAGCAGGTCATTGGGCTAGAGGCGGGGTCACACCTGGACAGGATGCCAGTCCATCACAGGGCCACACAGAGACAAACAACTAATCACATCTATAGAGGGATTATCAGTCCACATCACTACCCGCTCTAGTGCGCATGTCTCATGCAGAAAGCGCTAGCTTTCCAACAGATTTGAGCTGCAATCGTGTGCTGCTAGTTCGACAAACCGTTTTGATAAAAACAACAAAACACGCAAATTTACAGAATTCCATCAACTCGCACCCATTTCAAGGCAAAAGAAACGTCTTTGGTTGAAAACCGTCAGAAGAAGCATCTGGAACGAAATGCAAAAATCTGCAGAGATCACTTGGGCCAATTTAAAACTGCCATTCACCTGTCATGCATGTTTTAGGTCTGTGGGAGAGAACATGCAGCACACGCGCAGGGAGAACATGCAACACACGTGTAGGGAGAACATGCAACACACGTGCAGGGAGAACATGCAACGCACGTGCAGTGAGAACATGCAACACACGCACAGGTAGAACATGTAACATGCACAGGTAGAACATGTAATACGCACAGGTAGAATGCACAACACACACAGGAAGAACATGCACTGCATGCACAGGTAGAACATGTAACACGCACAGGTAGAACACGCAACACACACACAGGAAGAACACGCAACACACACACAGGAAGAACACGCAACACACACACAGGAAGAACACGCAACACACACACAGGAAGAACACGCAGCACATGCACAGGTAGAACATGTAACACGCACAGGTAGAACATACATTGCATGCACAGGTAGAACATGCAGCACATGCACAGGTAGAACATACAACACACACAGGTAGAACGCACAACACACACACAGGTAGAACCTTCTTTTTGTAAAGTAACAGTGCACCCTCCTGCAGCCATGTCTTACATATAAAAGTTTTTGATGAAGGTTTGAGACGAGCACAATTAAAAAAAAGAGGAACATGCTTCAAGATCTGTTTCTATCTCCGTCTTTGAGAACATTCCGATGTGAAAGTTTTGTTAAAACCAACTTCTAAGATATTTATAACTGACTCCATGAACCAGACCATAAAAACACTCCCTACATTAACTGTTGAAAATAAAAGAATAATAATTATTCCCATGACCCTTTGCTCCACATCACTGCTCTATTGCAGGAGCCTTCATGCTAATCTAGAACGTACATAAACAGAATCAAGTGAAGATCCAGATGAGTTTTAGTTTTGCCTTCGTGACCGTTGACATCAACGTTAACAGAATTAATATTTCTGTAGTTTTAATGTCCTGAAGAACTAGGCTCAAACTTAAACATGGAGAACAATCTCTTTCAAGTACGTCTGATTTATTTCCAAAAAATTTAGTGTCATCACAAAACACAGTACAAAGATACAGTAACACAAAAAAAAAAACGCCTTTGACATCTTTGAATTGTTTCTTGTGCTTTTTTTGTAACGATAAACTGCACAGAGAGCGACAACGGGTGCAACGAGGACTTGAAAACAACGTTTATATTCTTTAAGAGTTTAAAAAAAAAAACAGCCTGTTTGGACAATCTCCACAACAACAACAACAACAAACTCATGTGAGTTTGAACTAACAGGCCACTCGGGTTGTTCTTTTTTTGCACCAGTAAAGACGTAAAATAAAACTCAGTCACATTGGAAGTTAGAAATTCTGCACATGTAAAATCAAACACCACAAAACGTATTTACAAAATAAAAGCATGACACCACCGAACTTGCACGGTAACACTTTTAATAAAAAATAATAATAATAATAATTTACATTGCATGAGACGCATGTTATAAAGGAACACTGAACAAAAAACATCATGTATTTAAATAGAAAAACACGTTTTTAAACTCACTGTGCAAATTATCTGTCATGATGACATGTGACATGTTTGAGCCTGGCTGTCTGTCAGAACATCTTAATTGGATAACAAGTGCATACTTTTAGAGTTAAGTGCAAACAAATTGTTTTTCAATGTTGTGCATTAAAATCAAAGTTTTTGGGTGTTTATATGTTTCTCTAAGCAGCGATAACTTTATCTTTGTAGTAAAATATCTGATAGAAAAGTCTTTTATTTTTCGATATTTCAGTTCTAAAATACACAGTTTGACGGCCAGTGATAGAGCTTTGATAGAAGAGTTTTATAGTAGCACAGTCTCCTAAAACTTCAGTTCATCTTTGATTCAGCCGCATCAGAAGGGAGTTGAAGGCGCGGTGACGACGACGGCGAGCAGCAGGGAGAGATGGACAGAAGTCATCCTCCGCTAACCAGGCACTTCGTTCTCTGGGATCCCCAAAGTGAAAGCTGAGCGGCCACTCGCCTCCAACGTGGTTCGACTCCAGCGTTCAGGCGTCGGAGATGCAGTTCTGGATTTTGTCCATCCACACCTGAGCGCTGGAGGCGTCTGAGGCGCAGAAGTTGTAGACTCGCTTGCACGTTTTCAGCTGAACGGCGTCAGATTGAAAATTAGAAGAGAAAAAGATTTTATCTAAAGTTTCTGCAAATTTAAACTTCTAAACTCGAAAATTTTGGTTTGAATTTGATCTGAAGAACAGATTTGCACTTGATATGAAATCTAAGAAAATAAAACAATCTTTGCACTTAAGTGATCTGTAAACATGAAAAAGATGCAAGAATTCTGCATGTGATGAGCTTCAAATCTCATCCAGGCAGATATGCGAGTGTTGATGTACTCACATCAAAATAAGCCTTTTCACTGATGTGTTTGGGGGCCCCTATGGTGGGCGTCGCCGTCATGACGGACTCTACGTCAGCCAGGTCGATGTGGCCTCGGCAGTTTGTGTCCTCGTCGGTCTCGTAGTACCTCAGCTGTGAAGACGTGACTGTTAATCCACCGGAACAGAGACGAGAGCTTATTAAAGTTGACGGTGGAGAAATCGGCTCACCTGGTGTTTCGTGACGTCCAACACGAACCAGCGAGGCTTCCAAGCTTTCAGTAGAGCTCCACGTTTGTACAGGATCCCCTCGTAAGACCTGGAAAACAACAAGGAGTAAATGATTTAAATACCATCGATGTTTCTGGTTCGCTGTCAGAACATTATTTGGAATCTGAAAAATAAGAAACGTGCAAAAAAAATGACTAATGATCGATACAAAGTAGTTTTTAATGACCGTTTGTTCAATCCAGAAGAAAAGCTCCAGATTCTGGAGCCAAGAGACTGTACTTTAACCTCGCTGTAATTGTCAAATTACACACCCAGATTTTGACAGAGCACATAGTATTCTGATGAACGTGACACGCTGCATACTGACGGGATGAGTCATCTTCCATATCTGGACCGGACCCTCGACAGCAGTTTGCGAAGTGAATCAAACTTGTGTTTTTCTCATTAGTTCTGGAGCTCGGGGAGTTCAACGCCCACCTGTTCTCCTCGTTTTTGGGGGTGAACTGGTTGTAAAGAGTGGCGGCGCGGCGGTTGATCCCGTTGGCCGTGCCGTGGCCTTCGCCCAGTCCGCCGTCTGGCAGGTGCAGCATGGAGCGTCGCTGGAAGGCCTGCAGGCTGGATGTAGGAATGAGACCCGAGATGGACAGCGACTGCTTGCAAAGCTGCAAACGCACAAAACCACAAAGAGAAATCAGATTTAAACAATCGAAGAACTAGTAATTCTCTTCTTGCCACGTGAGGATTTTATTTCTCTAACACACATTTCCTTCTTGCTTGAGATCTTCCTGTATGCTGAGTCGGACCCTTTCCAGAGTTGTCTGCCATTTTTCAGGTGTCTGGTTCAGCTCACCCTCCAGCCTCTCGAGGTCCTACAGCACCAGTAAGAACAAACACGTTTACAAAAGTGGCAAGAATCATTTCCAAATCTGTAAATTGTCTTTGGCCCTGAACTCTTACAGCGAGGAGTTTGGTGATAGCGTCGGGCTGGGCGTGGCTCACGCTGCTGTAACACGGCCAAACGATCCTCCTCTTACTGTTGGAGGTGGTGTCCATCTCCTCTGAGCTCTCTGACCTCACAGCCATCATCCTCCAGTCGTAGCAGGGTCCGGTGGACAGAGTCTCCTCAGAGAAGAAGTCCCATTTATTCAGGCTGGGGATGCTGACGCAAGGCTTCAGGATCACCTGTAAGACGCAGTAACGCATATTAAAGACCCACTCCAACAAAAATCATGCTTTTCATGTTGTTAACATGATCCTGTGGCCTTTTTTTACGCTAGAAGACGTATCTTAAGAAAATTAAGTTCAAAACTGCATTTCTGAGTGTTTCTGCATTCAAATCTTTGGGAATCAGTAGCACAAGCTCCTGATCCGCTAGCTTACAGCTAGCAGTAGAGCCAGCATAGTAAAGCTCTCAGCAATGGAGGGGGGGGTCCTCTGTACCAACGATTCCGCCCACAGCGCATGAGCTACTGCCGCTATGCAGATCTACTGCCTAGAAAACGGTTTTGTGATTTGGGGTAAAAACACCATAATCCTAATTTAAAGACACTGAGACACTATAAAATGACTCAAAAGATGATCAGAGACAGACAGACAGACAGATTCACCTCACTCTCTGAGGAGTTGTAAAGATAATTGAAGAAGATGGGACTCCTTCGGTGCATCCTGTTGATGCACTCCCAGATGCAGATGCCTCTGCGCGCCTGTTTATCACCTTTATCCTCAAACAGTAAACCTGTGAAAACACACAGGCGGAAGCTGATGAGAACGTCCACCTGCTCGCTGCACTAAAAACACAGTTCATTAAATATAACAGTGATCTAATAAAAAGGTAAAGAGCATGAAAATGACAGAATCTAAACATCCTTGTTGTTTAGCAACCTAATGTTTCAGCATGATTCCACATTTGCAAACCAGCAGGAATCATTTGCTGCCATTGCAGGTTTATTATAGTTAACTGCAGGCGTTGCACACAGTTACAACATTTTGGACTGCACAGTCAGCTGCAGAGGAACACGAAGGACACGATCAGACTGGGAAAGATGATGAAATTCACATCTCAGCTGCAGGAACCATGCAAAAACCTGAATGCATCATTAACTTTAAAGATAATATACAGTTTCACTTGTATGCATCACACATTCTCTTTTTTCCACACTATTGCAAAAGTAATGAGTGAAATATGAAGTCAATAAAAGGATGCTTGAATTTAGGAATATTGAAGATTTCTTCTCAACTTGAACTCCCTCATGATTTAAACTGTTAGGCACACTGACCGTGTTCTAAGCGCTCGTAGTCAGAGTCCAACAGGAAGTTCTTGAAGCGGTTGGAGATGTGGTGATAGGCCAAGAACTTCAGATAATACTGATTAAACTCAAATTCCAGAGGATGTTGCTCCAAAATCTGCAAGGACATTAAAACAGAGTGAGACAGTTAGAATCTGTGTGTGTGTGTGTGTGTGGGCTTGTTTTTCTGACCTCCTGAGGACCCGTTTCCTGACTTTTACTATCTTTCTGGGGTCCGAGGGTTCTTGTGGGGACCGAAGCCTGGTCCCCATGAGGGGGACTCCCCTTTTTAGGGTTAGGGGTTAGTTTTATAGGTATGGTGTGAATAGAGTTTTAGTTAGTCTTAGGGTTAGTTATAGATCAGTAATGGTTAAGGTTAGTAAAAGGGTTTGGGTTAGGTATAAATCTAGTTACTAAAATCAATGGAAGTCAATGGACGGTCCCCATAAGGATAACAAAACAAACTTGTGTGTGTGTGTGTGTGTGTGTGTGTGTGTGTGCATCTTTGTGTTACAGCTTCACTTTTCTCTAGTGTATAAATTAGAAACAGGAAGGAACGTCTCTTGTCCCAGCGATGGGTCACAGGTCAGTAATATCATCCCTACCAGACACAATCCAGACTAAAACATCACGACTGCAGCTCCATTGTTCCCATCCAGCAGTGTGAAGTGGCCAACAGGAGAGCTGAGTATCTGAGGCCACCTGGGTCTGCTGGCAAAAACAACAGCTGTTTGGGAGATGAGGCTCTTCTATTTTCAGCTCTTGTCCGAATCTCTTCTTCCTTGTCTCGTTTATAATTCTCTACACCCCCGAACTCATGCCAAACTATCTCTGTGGCCAAGCCTGCAGTTTGAAACGATAAATGCAGAAACTATTTGTTGATGTCACTCAATGGGAGTGGGCCTGCAAGACCCCAGGAGACACAAAAAACCCCGCAGCATTCTCCTAATTTAGCATTTCAGAGTGGACATGATCCATATGTGCGAGTTTCATTCTGAACTTGACTGCCACCCCCCCGAACCCTGAGGCACACCCGAACCACCCCCCTTTTTTCTTTCCTTCAACCCCCAAAACTGTTGTTTTCCACACGAGGCTCTAAACACGCTGGAACGTGGACCGTGAATCAGTGAAACAGACTCTGACCACTGGGTTTAGACACCATCTGGGCTGCAGCCTCCTTGAACGCTGCGATATGCCGTGACAATTAGATATCCAGTGTTGAGATGTGCTTAAATAAACCATCATGTACTTCATGACAGCTTAAGTTTTTTCAAGAGGAATGTCGTAAGCTCACGCAGAAGCTATGAAGGATTTTAAAATGATGTTGCAGCTGAAGGAGGAAAAGAGACTGCAGCTCACCTGATGCACACAGTCCAGGAACTGCAGGAAGATGGGGGTAAAGCCGCTGCCCTGGCTGCTGGGATTCAGACTGCTTCGCTGGCTGAATTTGTGGCCAAATGAGAGCCACTCTTTCTCCAGCAGCACCTGAAAACCTTCCAGAGTTCGATAGAAAGGATCGCTGAGTAGCTGCACCAGAGACACCACCTAAAGGGAGAAAACCAGGAAGATGTTACCCAAAAAATATAAGACAATACAAAAAATACAACTGATGCACAGCTGCAACCAACAACATGTTCCAGAAACAGTGAAAAACGTAAAAGTAAACGTAAAAGTATTCCTCTCTTACTTATGGACTCCTAAAGTGCTACAGACATGTCACACTCTCCAGATGTGACAAACTAATAAAATAAAAGCACCCCAAAATAAAAATAAAAAAATCTCCCGTATACATGAGATATTTTATGGCAATGAAGTCACTTAAAGTTGTACAAATTCCAGATTTCTGAAGCCCATTTTAAAACCAATAAAAGTGAAAATACTTTTATTTTGAAGGTACTTTTAAAAGGTAACAAGAGCACTGAGAATATCCAAAAGATCACAGTTACTATTTACTGTAAATTCATTTTTTAAAGCAGGTAAAAGAAATTTAAAAAGTATGACTATAAAAAATGTTCAATCCAACCAATCACAGTGCAGTTCTTAGGAGATGATTTCCTAACTCCCATAATTCATTATGTTCCATAATCTCAATATATGACAACAACATAATGAAACTCCAGAAATTCAGTGATGCCTTGAAAGATTTTCTGGCCACTTCAACATAACTAATGAGCCCCAACATGTGTGGAATGAGCAGGAAAAAAAACTTCATGGCTTCCCCTGGAGGTTTACAAGAACATCAAGCCCCAAGTGGCCAAGAAGTCCCCCAGAGCCTGGCCAATGAAATAAGCCCCTCCCCCTACAGCAGCAAGAAGAGTGGGATTAAAAATGAAGCATGTGTATAAAAATGGTAGATTAAACTAAGAACAGCACATACAAAAGAAAGAAAAGGCAGTTCTGCATCCTGTCTGCTGGGTTTCTATGGTCCCTGAACTGACCATATGGATCCCATTTGCTGTAGCACGCTGATCTGGTCCAAGCCTGCTGGAGCCGGTGGCCCAGGGAGAAAGATGCTCAAGGCCGAACAGGTCAGCGTGGAAAATGTGAGCTCAGAACGCAAATACGCAACAGAATAGCTAAAACAATCGATGAGGACTAAATATGTTTTTTGTTTACATACCGATGGAATCAGAACCACAAGTCAATGATGTCAAGCTTTGAGACTTCACATTGTTTTCTGACATCTACATATCAGTGAAAACAACTGATCAAAAGATGAGAGGAACAACAAAAAAACCCAAAAACGACAGATTTATGATTCACACGTGTCGGATCTGGAGGTGCGGCGTGACGAAACTCTCATTCCTGCTTTCAATCGCAATAAACAGCATGGGAGCAATAAAATACAACACTGCAGGATTGTTCAGAGCACTTCCACAAACAGCTGTCACACTTTTCAATTACAAACACTAATCAATACATTTAAAGCAGTAATCAGAAGATACAGATCAAGCTGTGAATCTTGATCCACTCAGTTTAATATTCACATCTATGCATCTTCTTGTTTCATGCATCTTGCTCACTTGTGTGGTGATGTCCCAGCCGTCCTCCAGGCTGAGCAGAACAGATGAGCCACTGTCCAGAAGCTCCATCAGAAACAGTGCCAGCTGCAGGATCTTGTGAAGCTGTTGAAGGTTGACACATGTGCATGTGAACAAACGGGGCACGAACATACCGACAGATACACATAATTAAATTCATCCTGAATAAAATGCCATGTTTGGTTTACTTGTAAACTACTTGCTCAGCACAGCTTGTTTCCCACAAATAGTATTTTTTTGAACAGCGCGTGCCCGTTGTGAGGCTGCAGGGGGCCAATCAGATAACCAGCATGCTCTTATCCCATGTTTCCCTTGGGAACAAGGCTTCAGAGTGGATTAATTCACATAATTTAACCATGATGTGAATCTGATGTACAGGATGAGCAGCTAGAGTGGACAACTGGGTCATTCCCACAGACCCAGGACTGGAACTACTAACTGGCTATTAGCACTGGTTGAATTATTTATAGTGTAAAAGCATTTTATAGACAGTTTCTGACAAAATCGAATAAAAATTTTAGTCAGACTCCCAGTGAGTTTATGACTGTAAGTATATTAAAGAAGTGTTGGGTGTTTAGTCACCTGCAGGATCCACTCAGAGTCCTCCAGGGCTTTAAGGAAGGAGTCCTCAGAGTCGGATGGGGGGGCACTGGTAGCGCAGGCCCTCAGCAGCTTTTTAAATGAACCTTTTACCTGCCGAACATCTGTGAAATCTACCGGCACCAGCTCACAGTTCAAAGAGGAGTCCAGTCTGAGCCCCTGCAGGGATTCACACAACATACAATAAACACAGACAGTTAAATGCAATTTAGCAGTTAAATGTTGGTAACATTTTGGAGTAATGAGGTCAGTTCAGTAGGATCACATTTTATTTCTACTTGTCAACATTAATAAAATACATAAATAACATTTTACCTGATATATATAAAAAACCCAAACAACTAAACTGTTATCATACCTATTAAAACACCTAAATAACAAGTTATCTAATGAATAATACTGTATGTGATTATGTTATAGCGCAGGGTGCCTTAAAGAGGCCATTTCATACACATTTCAGGACTTTGTGGTTATTTCTCAAGTATTAACCAGTAATATGAAACATTTTATATCTAAGGAAAACACTGATTAACAGACCTTTCAATCTATCTGCATTAAAATTCGGGTGGTTCCGGCTCGTTCCGTCAGGCTGATTTGGCTGCAGCTCGTTCATATTCATTATTCGAATTTGCTGGACTCTGATTGGCTAACAAACTAGCCTATGAGAGCAAGGTATACTGTTTCCTTCGCTACGTCTTATGCTACAGCTTTTAGCAGGCAGCATGCTAGGCGTGGTTTCAACTGCGGGAGCTGCAGAACACTAACGAACAAAGGAGTTGTGATGAAACAGATACAGACCGTTTGAACTCGGGTGTTATCACCACCTGCGTAGTTTGAGAGATTAAAACTGAAAGAGAAGTTGTTGACCTGTTTTCACACCCACTATGAAGGTAAGAACACACGTGGAGCTAAAATACAGAAACCTCAGAAAAACCGTTTTTATTGGAAGGGCCTCTTTACCACTACTGGCTACACACCTTCACATCATTATGACCTCAACGACTAAAATATTCATTTGAAAAATAATCACAACGATATATAAATGTTCTGTATGTTCTCACCCGCAGGTGGGACTTTTCTCCGAAGATGTAAAGGGCGGCTTGATGTTTCAGGAGTTGAGCCTGCAGACCGCTGCTCCCTGCAGGAGGCGCCAGATCTTTCTCTGCCAATCTGGCGCCCACATTAGCCAGCGGCTGGTGCTGACTGAGTCGGCTGCTCGAGCGCAGGCTGGCCCACATGCCTGCAGAACACACGTTTACAATCGTTAAACGCACACGTACGTGCGCGGGAGCAGGCTTGTTTGGGTGTCATTGAACTCCACATGCTGGATGCATGGACGAGCTGTCAAATTAATCAAGACGGAGTAACGAACTACACATGCAGACTATGTTCACATGCACAGCACTTGAATTCGATTCATTTAAAACAAGTCAGTGTCTTCTGTCCTCTAACAAAGCAGATGTCTCTGAATTCCGTGAAATTAAAAGCAGAAGTTTAAGGAATTTTTAGCAAGTCAACAAGTTTAGAAATGATTTCTCTGAAATTTGGCATGCAGCAACTTCCAAACAGTGTGATTCACCATTGAGAAAAATGTGATTTTTTTTTTCTTTACACAGTAATCATTTTCAGATCTCCTAAAATGTATCTGTATAAACAAATTTGATTGAAATTTCCTTCAATACATATAAATGTTTGGGCCTCGTAATCCAAGTTTATACTGAAACTGAACCACTATTCACAGACGGGACGAGTCACGTAACGGTTTACACCTGATGACAAAACAACCACATGACAACAAAATGCTGCCGTCAAGCTCAAAACCTCAAAGTATTTACAGGATCTATACGTAAACTTCACACTGGTGCTCGTTTGTGGCCTATCTGAAGCTTCTGGCGGGATCCTGGGGATTTATTTTTGTGAGTCGTGATGTGTGCGTCATGACAAATGGCTTCCTTTCCCTCCTCATTCTGGACACGGCTCTTACTGACCACAGCCATGCTGAGCCAACACAACAACAATGGGAGAGACCACATTAGAGCAGCCAGTCTGGTTTGTGATAAACCACAGCTCCCAGAGGAGCAGCCACAAAGTCAGCCATGATTAGTACAATGTTCCACAAAGTCTTTGTAAGTGGTTTGAAGCACGGTTAAATGCACTACTTGACCTGGTTAGAGAGCATTCATGTTGTGGGTTAGAGGAAGCAGAAACGTCGAGTCTTTGACGGACGTGTTAGAAAAGGAAGAATGTGCTTGAAGAGGACCGGAAGAGAGAAACAACAGCTTCACTGTACCTTGATCCAGGACTCGCTCCTTACTGGCAGGTTTTGGGTTTGAGTGAGTGAATAGTTTATCTTTGTATTCAAGCACTGGTTGGTTGGTTGTTTGGCAAACGAGAGAGGATGAGGGCAAAATTAAAGTCAGAATCATAGTAATGATCATCATAAAAAACATGCAAATCAGGAGTTACAGCAGATTATTGATTGGCTCACAGGAAACAACAGATTTATGATAAATGATCCAAAGAATGATGGACATGCATGAATTTATGATCTGAGGTTGATGATCGCAGGTGAAAATGTGGAGTCGCCCAACTGAGCTCTCATTTCTTATTCTATGTGATGTTAATTCACTTTAGGAGGGACGATTTGCCATCAAATAAATAATACATAGTGAATACAGTGATGAAAATACTAATTATTTTTACTTCGTTATGGTATTTTCACTGACGGGAAAAACATGAGCACAACGTTAATTTGACCTCGGTTATCTCGTGTACATTTCTTGTCAATTTATCGAAGAAACTAAACACCCACATCCATGATGATAACCAACGCTGCAGATTTGTGAATTAAAGCAAAATAAAGAAACAAAATCTGGGAGTGAAACACTCGTGTCCAAAAAGCTACATTCAGACTGATGTGTCATCCTTTTCAGTTTACTAAAAATACGCTGAGTCAGTCTGAAAATGCTTTTGTGCCTCTGACCTTTAACTGAAGCCATGACTAACACCTCTAATATGCACAGACTCAGAAGCAAAACACTGCACAAAGTTCTTTAGTTTCTTTTCTTTTTTTTAAGTTAGAGTTCACATTACAACATAAACAGTCACAGCGATGTATCACACTAAAAGTACATGAAGTTTTCATCTGGAGAACAACATTACTACCGTGTTGAAGTGACGGGAACGCGACAGGACACAACAAAAACAGCTGATTCCAAGAAAAATATCAATAATGTTTACGTTTTGTATTAAAAATAAGGAGATGACACATTAAATACAGATAGTGTAAATAACATCCACTCAAATAGTTGAACTGTGCTCTTATTTTCTCTTTTTTTCTAGTGTTATCCTGCTTTCCTGCTCGTTTTTTTTTAAACAAATGTGGGGTTTAGATTACAGTCTCTAGAAGGACATTTTTGTAAGTATATTATTTACATCTAGCCTGGTTTCTTTTCAAAGAATCAGATGATAATTAACAGCCTTAACGTGACAGCGCCTGTGTTTCATATTTCACCTTTCAGCAGGAACTCACACGACATTATATGAAAAAAACCCCAAAACACTCACCTCCTCTTGTAAAGCTGTTGGAGAAAGGGATGTCTAAATGGACGGGAGCCATCTTTGATATCCTGGATGTCTTTCTTTGACTGCCTGAAGGCAAAACATTGGCACAAACACACAGGATGTTACAACTAGCATCACATAACACTTTAGCATCAATATTTGATGGAAGCTGTTCTCTCAGTACATTTAGAATTGCTATGATCAGCTGTTTGCCTCAAATAACACCGAAAAACTTGACTAATCTTTTTCTATTTGAAGTCATTTCTGATCTTAAAAATTATAGATTAAATAAGAACTTTAGTGTTTCTGAAAAAGTTTCGGTGCTGCATATTCAGGATACAGAAACAGGAAGTCAGAGGTGAATGAATGAACCGAGCAGAGACCCAGGCTGGCCTGTGATTCTGACGTAACCTTTTATTGTACAGATTTCCTTTTAAATCTGAAAATAAATCCTTTCTCTCACTCACACACACACAGATAAATAGGTGAAAAGTAACTGCTGACCAGGACAAACACAAAAAGGAAGAAAGTGAATACTTGACAACAAAGAAAATAAAAAAAGCTGGAGCAGAAAAACAGAAATAACTCCATAGAGTGCAAATGTGAAGTTTTTTTTTTCTTTATCGGAAGAAATGAACTCTAAGTGGCCTCCTGTCCTTCTGAAAACAATGTTTTTTTCCCACGGCATGACCAGCTCCCCCCCCCTCCCCAAAGATTCAGGTCAGGTGGGGCCGCAGGCAGATGTGGAAGAATTTATCTTATTTATTTCCACAGTAAAACTTCTTTATTGCATCTTAATATTTATTTAAAAGTTAATTAATTTACTCATCTGTAGCTCTAGTGTTATTTTTACTATTAATTACTCTCAATTACTTTTATCCAACTATAACCACAATCTGTATTTATTGATATTGTGATTTTCTCAGCTGAGATCAAATCATAAAACAACAAATATTTGTATTTTTTTAATGATTGTTGCCAGCTGGAGTGATACATCACTCTAACCCTCGTGTCTACCAGTGTCTGGGTTCTTTCTTACTTTCATAGATAAGCCAGATTTATTGAAGGCATACAAACAGTTGGTAAATATGGCGTCTACCGTGTGACACAGAGACAACTAAAGGTCATGGTTTGGCTCGGCCTGTGGGGGTGAAATAGGAAAGGTGTGTGAGCAGTCTGAGAGGTTCATATCAGGGGAACAAAGAGTTTAGCTCTGTTTGGTTTAAACGACCCTTTCTCATGCCCCTCGCCTTGACCAACAGCCATCAGTTTTAACTGATAACATTACTGGCCATCGTCCATTTACATGCTACTGTGTGAGCAGACGAGCTGACGGGGCTTCAGGAGAAGATTCATCATTAATACCAATAGAAAAGAAACTGTAAATAAAAAATAAGAAACAGAGGATTTGTGATTTCAGTCGTTTAGTAGAAAGTACATCATTATCTTTAAGTACCTGGTGAGAGGCCGATGAGGGAGCGGTTGGACAGGGTGTCTTTTCCATTCATTTTAAAGTAAACAGGAATGGAGTTGAGGATAGCTTGCAGGTACTTCTCCTGTTCCAGACTACTAGACAAGTCGGAGGAGGACGCTGGTGCTAAAGGAAAAACATCACAATCAGTTTTAATCACACTGTTCCACTCTTTTCTGTGCTTCTCTGAAAGTAAACACACCTGTTGAGGTGGGATTCTGTGACTTGAACAATCCCACCATGCCCTTGCCGTGGAAGCCCCCGGAGCGAAGCAGCACGGCTTTGGTTCGGGGATGTTTCCAGCACACAACAGGAAGGCGGTTTTGTCGGTAGCAGCGGGCTACTTTGTGTAAACTGCTGTCTTGCACACCCTGAGGAATGACGAGCAGTCCGGGGTAGCTGATGAGAGACAAGCGAAAACAAATCTCACGCATAAAATGTTTATCGTCAGGACTCTACAGGTGACACAGAAGGCAGGGAGTTTACCTGCGGCACAGAGAGTAAAGTCTGTTTACAGCCGTGATCCTGAACTGATCGCCTGATCTGGAACGGGACGTGCTGACGGTGACGGTGCCCAGGCCCAAACGCTGGTAGTCACGGAAACAGGACTGCTCCACCAGCTGCTCCATGGTGGACTTTTCTGATGCTCTCAAAGTGCTGCTGGGAGGCGGTTCACCTTCATCTGACACTAATTCAAACACAAAACTCTTCAAATATATATTTACATTTTTTTTCCCTGGTGTATTTTTTTTTCCTCTCCACACAGAAACTCTAAGATTTAATTGTGTCACTCTTCTCACCGGATATGTCATCGTCTTCATGCCAGGTCGACCGGCTGCCTCTGTCGATCTTCTTAATGGAGCTCTGGCTGCTGCGGCCCATGGTGATCTTTCCAGCCCTCTTTGCTCCTTTGACAATAGTTTTGGACAACGTTCTGCCAGAAATAATTAGTCAGGTTAAGAAACAAACAAACAAACAAAAAAAAAATGTATTGCTTTACAGAAATACTTCATTAAACATGGCTCGTCATTCTGTAAAATAGAATTGCAAACCTTAAGCCAGTGTTTCTTTCTTTTGGTTTTGGAAGGATCAGCTGAGGAACTGTTTGTCCTGCTGCGAAAGCAAAGGAGCTGAAGATGGACTGAGGGTAGCGAATTCTCTGTAGATGCTTCCTGAAGATCTCCACCATCTCTGAACTAACCTCCTCATCAAAAGCCACTTTTATCAACTGTAGAAGTCAAATGTTTCACAGATTATTCATAGAAATAAACAAAAAAAATCAGGAATGACCCATAAAATGTTTTATAACATTACATCTAAAGAGTATAGATACATGCTTCACTGAGAATAGTTTTTCTCTTTGATTCTGAGAAGCTTGTTACATGAAGAGGGAAAAGAAACTAAAACATTTTTCACAATTAACCCTCCAGTATAAAAATGCCCATTAATCATCAGGATTGGCTCTTAAAAACAGCAATCAGGGCTTTAAAATCTCCCTGTTGGGTTCAGGTTAGATGACACAGGTGGCTTCGACATGACTGCTGGTATAAAATCCTTCTGATTCATCACAGCAATCACAACTGGTTTCAATCTGAAAAAGGATTTCCAAATTTGCAATAATCCAGACATGTTTAAACAGATTATGTAGTCTGTTGAAAGCGTAGCCAAAGATTTATCCAGAGTGAACGGAGCCTTTATCATTTTTTCTATATTAGGAAATATTGAGCTAAAGATGTTTAATCAAGATTTGGGACTGTTCAGTTAAACTCAGTCCATTAGATGTAGTCTGCGGATCTCTTTGGTTTTTAATTTGAAACCTGCTTCCTGGCACAGAAAGTCAATGCAGACACTGTAGCTGGATAAGTGCCCTTAAGTTGCATTTTTAGCAACTGCTCTGCAAAATTCCTTGTTGTTTCTCCAAATTATACATGACTACCTTGTTTCTAGAGACTCTTAAAAAGGAAATCGTGCAAATCATCATTTTGATAGACTCTGCATTGAAAGATTTGGAGACTGTATTGAATTTAAGCAGCACAATATTTTGTATCACACCGTCTACCTGAAATGATGCCGAGCGGAGCTGCAGGCCTTCCTGCATGCTCTGCTGCAGCTGGTTCTGGATGCTGATCTTCTTCTCTTTGGTCAGCGTTGACACTGGAAACGCTCTGATAACCGCCTGTTCCCCCACTGAATGAATACAGGAACAAAGACAGGTAAAGTTCTCACCTGACAGGACAGAGCTGTATCAAAAAGGTCAGTCAATAAATAAAAAGCCTGTTTAAAGTACGTGGAGCGAAACTGTTAACTCAAACTTTTATTATTTATTTGTTTAAGCATGTAAAAAGTAAAAAAAAAAAGTGACTTTTTAACTTAAATTCAAAATCAGAGTTGGTTTGATTTTATATTTACCCAGTGGATCGTGGGGCATGCCTTTAAAGATGATGCGATATGTGGTGAGAAACAGAGCTCCCTCTGCTGGCAGGATGTGGGGGCCCCCGAGGGCCTCCTCCCTGCCGTCAGGGTCCAACAGCACCCTCAGTCCCTCTGACATCAACTCCTCCCCCGGAAGCAGCGATGGACGCAGAATCTTTGGCTGATGAGAGAAAATAAATCCATTAAATGATACACAGGAACTGATGGACGTCTGCAGGCATGTTCAACTTTAAATTGAGGCATTTTTCACTGACAGGAAGGAACTCACAGCAGAGGACTACGAAGTAACATCTGCGTCACTGAAATCAGATTCAGGAAATAAATTTATCATCATAATAGCAAATCAGAGCACCACATGGGCCAGTTGGACGGCTTGAAACTTTACATGCAGCTCATTGACAAAAAACACAAAGCCAGCAAACACACAAACCGTCACGTAGCATTTTAAAAATCCGCATCCAAAGAAAATAACTCAATTTCTCAACAGACGGCAAATTTCCATATCTGCCTTTGAAGAAAAAATTGAAATCTACTTTGAGAGAAAAATGGGTCTGTTTGTATTGTTCACTGAAATGAGTAACTATTGATTTTCCCATGATGCTTTACACACGTGGGATTTAACTGACATGGTGATGTTTTTACACGTAGAAAAAAACCCAGCTGATTTAGAACATCTATAGACACAAAATAAATGTGTGTAATGTCCCATTAACTTTGACATGTATTACAAAAAAGCGTTACCAGTCAAGTTTGAACATGCCAACTATTTAAAAGAAACCAGTAGGCGTCTACTTTTTAAGAAAGTTAGTGGGTTTTGCATCTCACTGTAATCAGAGTAGAGAGCTACAGTACATGCAGCAAGACACACATGCCTCATAGTAAACAACCCCGTGCGCTTTGTCAGGAGAATCAATAAAACTACATGACTGATTTTTAACCAGCGTGAGATGTGACTAGCAGTCATGTCTGCACCCTTCGCTGCTTCAGCTCCTTCTGGCCTCTGGAGTTGCTGTTAAAAACACTCATTTGTTTCACTATTACAGATCTGACAGAAGAGGGACACTGGATCATTCGAAGCCTTTCCTGTTAAGGCCACAGCCGACCTGAGGGACCTGAGGTCTGGCTTGGAGATAATTATAGCTTCCTGATTTTGTCCTTGAATGAAAAGCGAGACTGCGTATAAAAGTCCCAATGCACATCGCTCCTGCTGCAAGCTCAGCTACTTATTACAGCTTGTCAGTGTTGCTGCTGCTGTTACAACTACCGTTCAGACCAGAAATCCACAGGTGCTGCTGGTAGCAACATTTTGAGCATGTTTTTTGCACGATTCACACAGTTTATAGAGTTTTATCTCATATCAACACACGAGCAGCTAACAGACTTTAAATCAGAGCAATCTGAGCAATAAACTAAACATTTATTTTATTGAACACTATTGTTGTTGTCAATGTTTTTGGTCTGCAAAGCTGCATCTTCTGAAACAATATCCCCTCAAAAGCTGAGACCAAAAGCACAACAAGAACTGGACACATCACTTCTGAATAGACACTTCATAGCAGCTGCCGTGCACGGTGGTGGAAGCATGATGATCTGGGCTTGTTTCACAGCCACAGGACCTGAACACCTAGCAATAACAAACTTCTCTGTACCAAAACATTTTGGATATAAAGCCTTTGCTGAAGTGACCAGGACTAATTATCAAATAGTTTCCTTTACCTGGTTTCTCATTGTATAAGTCTGAGCTCAGTGAGGAACACCACTCACCTTCTGAATGGGAGGTAACCTTCTGCTCTCTCTGTGAACTGCCTCCAAAGCCTCCATCTGCATTGCTACGATTCCTGTGGGTCAGTAGGTGGGATCAGCATGTCCAAGGTCATTCAACTAGTCAGGAGTTTATGAGCTTGAAGCTCAGAATACAAACTTCTTAGAGGAAATCTGTACCTGGAATCATGCTGTGCAGGCTCTTGATGTGTTCCTGGGTCACCCCACTCTCCGTGCACACCTTGTCGATGAAGCGGGCGACAAACCTGACCACAGAGTTCGCTGCATCGCTGTTCTCCGAGTCCTCAAACCCACTTTCTGTGTCAAAGCTCTCCGCCACGCTGCCAGCGATGCTGCACATTATATAAATGATGACACAGTGAAACTGAGAAAGGTCAAAGCATTGAGAGCGGCGCGCTGACAGAAATAGATTCAATCATGGAGCCAGATAAAGAACAGAGATGGGGAGAGTCATTTTTAGTCTGGCATCAGCAAAGTGATAATAGTTTGGATTGTTTTATCTGAGGAGCGTTTCGAACGAGACAGTGATGTAATCTTTTCTTTGGATGGACAAGCACAAAGTGATGAAATGAAATTTTCTGTTTTCTGACAGAAACAAACAAGTTTGGGGTGAAAATGGAGAACAAAACTCAAGTTTCCACATAAATAAATTCCTGGCTGAAACATTTCTGTAATCTCATTACAATGAATCGAACAAAACAATAACATTGAGTTCTCTTGGCCAAATATCTATATAAAAACAACATGTTAACCAAATTTTTAAAACTGAACAAACTGTAACTTAAATCTGAAATCAAATCTTGTCTTTCACAGTTGTGTTGGAAACAAATTTTGAGCACTTTGGCTAAACGCCTTTTGGTTTTGAGGGAACACACACACACCAGGTTCTTTTCCATGTTTAATTTACTCTAAAGTTACTGCAAAGCGGGAGGAAAATCACAGAGTGCATTTTAGGACACTTCAGAAAATTTTAAGAGTTATAAATGTCTGAGTGAATGAAAAAGAGCCTCGATCTGTTTAGTGCAGCGGCAACACGAGTCTGCAGGATGGATTTGGGTTGAAAACTGAAAGGCAGCTGCACTCTGTTTGGCTTGAAAGTAAGATATCATGTAGACTGGAGTTACTCCACATCCACCCACATGCTTATCATCACCTTATTATAAGTAATTCACATCCTCGTGAATCATGAAATCTTAACTCAATGTTTCCTTCCAGAAAAGACTGATTGTTCCACCTTTTATTTTATGATAAAGCTTGTATGTTTGAATTTTGTGTTGCTTTATGAGAGAAAAATGCGAATGTGTTTAAAACAGATGAGTTTTCTACAGTAACAGAAAGTGAAGCGATTCATGCAGCCATGTTCCTGACCTGTTTGTTACAATGCTGTTACTGCCACTCTCCCAGTCAGCAGCAGGTGCGGTGCGCAGCAGCTTGTTCTTGCTGGTGTCCAAAGGAACTAGAAGGTAAACCATGAGGTTGGCATAGTGGATTGCCTGGCTGAACACAGTGTTCTCCTCGTTCTTCACTAGCTCCTGTTGTTTCTCCTTGCTCAGACTGGACCATAATCGCAGCTGCTCTGCAGCCAGGTCCATAGCAGTCTGCTCCTCCTCTCTACCTGCAGACGGCGTGGAGCCCAAATCCTGCAGAGGTTGCAGCAAAAAAGATCGACTTTCACAGTAGATTTCACACCAATCCCATGAAAACTGTATCCAGCTTCTAATTCAGCTGGTGTTTTACCTTTAACCTGATGCCGATCTTTTCTTCTGGGGTATTAAGATAAAGGGATCGGATCTGACTCTGGACTTCACTGTAGAAAGTAGCTTCCCAGAACTGATGGTTGGTCCAGATGGGATGATCCTGGATGCAGGTGTAGGCAAACTGGTTCACTCCTGCAGCAAGCCTCTGCAAGACAAAACCCTAAAGTCAGGACAGATTAAGAAGCCCCCCCTTCACTATGAACCCACTACATTCTTCATGATCAACTAAAACACTAAAACAAATGTGAAAAACCTCCTTCTGAGTGCTACGATCTTAGTACTCAACAAACAGGTTTTTCTTAATTAAAAAACAGCTTCTGGATGACAAAAAGAAGAAGATGAGACCAATAGAAAATTTTTGTTTAAGTCTGCGTGTGTAAGAAACTACATCTCAGCCTGATTCTGCATGTTTATTTCTCTCAGCGTTTTTGCTTCGAGAGTTTTTAGTAAAATCAATTGTGCAGAAAATGTTCAGCAGAAGGAGAAAAAGTCAGTAAACAGATACTGAAGCAGCAAGGTGCTCCCTCCAGTATTTTGTGTCAGGATGTATTTGGAGACAAAGTTCTTATTTTTCATTAGAGTGGTCTGAAGAGTAAATCAGCTGCTGCTTGCAAAAACAGCCACTTGAAGAGAAGCATAAAAAACACTTAGCTAAAGGCATTAAAGCTCCTTCATATTGTGCAGCACTAAACATCCAGTGAGACACATTGAGCAATGCCATGAAAAAAAAAGACATGATGACCTCAACAGAAGCAACGTTTGTATAAATGACCAACCACAAAACCAAACTTTCACCATGCATCCATCTCCCAGCAAAGCCTGAGGGCCACATGCGAGACTCGGGCCTGTTATTAGATTAGCTTCTCATTTCTCTCCCTCGAGCCTGACACACTCCAGTCTTGTCTATTATCACCTCAGAGTTTGCTTTTGAAGAATGAGAACTTGGTGGGGGGGTTACTGTAATTACAAGAGACAGAAGAAAAACAGCTTTACTCCCACTGTGGTGGGCTCGACGCCAGGAGAGAACCGAGCTGAGTGCTAATGCCCACACAGCAGCAGGACACACAGCTCTGGTGACAGGAAAGCCCTACTAGATCTGACTCATATTCCCACTTCGTAGGTGTTAACACGTTAACCAGTTATCCTTACGCTTCCTGTTTCAGCCAAACTCAATCAAGAACATTTTGTTATTGCAGAAAAAAATGTGGGGCTAAAGTAGAACCTTTTCTAATATGTATTAAAAATAAAAATATCAATGTTTGTTAAACCCTCCCAACACTATTTATGTAACTATAACGTATGTAACAAAAGCTAAAGCTCCAGCTGAGCCTTTCATGACATTAGTTAACCAAAACAAAATTAGTTTTTCAGGAAATGTGGAATTTACAAGGTGTGCAAAGAGAGACTCTGACATCCTGCTGGCTGGTGACGCAGAACAAAAAGAAACACATGCAAATAATTGTAATTATTCCAAAATAAATGACTAAGTTGTTTAAAACTTTGGAGAAAAAAGGGTGACAACTGATTTAGCAGTCATATAACAAGACTTGAATGTTCCACACACATACTTTTAAACGCTGTGGTTTTGAGACATGATGACTTATTATCAGATCAAAGGATTCTCTACAAGCTTATTTTATGAATTAAACATATTGTTGACTATTTTCATCTCAGTCACCTAATTATCATTAAACAGAGGACAGCTGAAATGTTAAACATAATTTAAATCTCACAAACATATTCTTTAGTGACAGGAAAGAAGTTAAAGAGAACAAAGTTATCAGTCATACAAGTCCTCTCGCAGACACAAGTCAACAGGTCAGATCCGACACTGATCTGACACGCTATTGGCCAGAATCAGTTTTTAATTTAGGTGGAAAAAATGTAGGCTGACACACAAGTCATCCATTTTAGCTTTTAAACATTCTTGGGCAAGATACCAGATCACACACTTCTCCCTGATGTGTTCATCTCTCTTGGGGAGTAAAAAGATGTGTTATAGATAACATGGTGAGCAGAATAAGAAAGTGCTGTACGCAGATCGGGTGCAAAAGAAACAATGTCCCCAAAAGACCTTACAGACGCCAATGATCCACACAGAAAAGTGTGATATAAATGCATATGCTGATTTATCTCATATTAATAAGAAACTCAGTTGTCACAGTTTATTTGGTTTTGTGGAACATGAGAGACGTGTTTTGATTAAAAAGCAAAAAGAGTTTTAAGTTATTTAAGTCAAAACTGTTTGCAAGATTTGCCCAGTCAACTGATTTTAAATTGCTCTGAACCTCCAAACCATAAACCCACCTCGTCTCGCTCTGTCTGAACGACTGCTGCTGAATATTTCCAGCGTGCCAGAGTGCAGCCTCGCAGTACATCATAAGCCAACACTGAGATGACATTAATGACCGCCTGTTTAGATTAACAGTTCACTCGGAGAGACAGATGATTAATCTCACTTTGCTATTCGAGCAGCCTTTAAGTGAATATGGGAATTTGCCGACAGCATTGCTGGATAAACCAATAAGAGCAAATCCAAAGTGGCTTTAAGAAGAAGCTATAATACAACCAAACCTCAAACTGCATAAGATTACAGACTTGCAGCCTAAAGAATGTGTGGACCCCCACCACACACTGCAAAATTAGGTGATAGCAACATAAAAAAGGGCCATAAATAATTTCAGATAAATATTGGGATACATGTAGCCCCCCTAGATACCCATCATACTTTTCTATCAGCCGAGTGTTAAGTGTTTAGCAGCAGATGTTACGTGGGTGTGCGTTAATGTTTGTGAAGGAGGCGTGAGCGTGTTATTTGTCAGCGCTGTCTATATTCAGCCTGGCTGTACTTTTCTAACTTGTCGGATACACTTGGGTCAATTTGACCGAGGTCGGCAGCTCCAATTAATGATGGTAAAAGGCATTCAAAAGGCAGATGTGCAAGGAGGAGGACTAGGAAGGACAGAAGAAAGGAAGAAAGGAAAAGGGAGGAAGAAAGGAAGGTAGGCAGCAGCGATGGAGTGGAAAAGGAGGGGAGCGTGATGCTATCAAACCCATCTGGCTGTATGCAAGCAGAGTGGAGGAATGTGGGGTCGAGAGTGAAAAACAAGAGTGAAAACATCCATGGGGGGGGGGGGGGGGGGGGGGGGGGG
>SSNP01000018.1:4812159-5021406 GCA_006937955.1 Pachypanchax playfairii | reverse complement strand
GGGGGCAGAAAGGAGAAAAGTTTGTATATGGGTCAAAGGAATTACGCTATCAGGTTTTGGGATCTTGTTTTGAACTCTGGAACCTGATCTAGAGGCTCACATTAGGACTGACTATGGCCTGTAAACATCCATCAAGGATCGCACAAGCCTGCCGCATCTATTAGAGACGAGGAGATGACATGTGGTCTGAAACAAGTGCATACTTGAACCGAGACCCTGAGTGAAGACTGCTGTATCTGTGCTGTCGCAAGCCTTGGGGCAGCGACGTTATTTACATGTTTTGGAAGAATTTACAGCATTCTTGAACTGTTGATGCAAAGCAGCCATTATTTCTGGACAAGTCCTCGGTGAGAACACATTCCTGACGAAAAAAACAATCCATCTCCTCACTTCTGCAACTCTGTTCTGAAGAAGTTTATCCAAGCGTCAAAACCACGTAAAAGCCTGCTTTCTGATACACTTATTTATAGTATTCAGTCACGTAAAGCGACCGAGAAAAACAAGTTGATAGTCACACTGATAAACAGACCTGTCAAGGCTTCCATAGGCCTTAATTGTGCAAAAAACAAATTCAAGGGTAACATAAATGTTCCGAAACAAAGTAAACACAGACCCGACGGGTCAAGAGCCATGTTTCACATACAGAGTTCAATGTGTACGCCGCCATCCCTTCGGAGGACAATGTGGAGTTCAGCTTGACAGAGCGAGCTGACAAATCCTTTCATGCATAAACTTCAGCTAAAAGAATGCCAACAGTCAAGTGTTCATGTTGAGTAATTCATCCAGGACTGTGCTGCAGTTTTTCACCACTTGCAGTATTTAATCTGTGTTCATCTCCAGTTTATAGGAAACACAATAGGACCCTGTGAAGGACTGAATAACAATAAATTCAAACGTCTATGACACCTGTTCATCTTCTGATGAATCTACTTAATGTAAATAAACAATGTCAGAGGAGTGAGTAAAGATGCACTGTATAAAAGGATGATTTATTACTGCCTTCAATGCAAAACAACTGACTGCTGAATCTGAGTTGGGTGCTGAAAGCCTGCAGACACAAGGATTTTCTCTCCCTGGCAGACTTTAGGATTATGATGACACAGCGTGAGCTCACCAAAACCAGGCCAAAAATACCAAACAAAAAACTTAACCAATATCTGACTCCTGAACTTGTAGTATGAGCGATCCCTGACCAGAGAATCTCTTACCCAATGATTGGAAGGCTACAGCACAATAAAAGCAACAACAACATTGTATCTCTCGACAGTAGAAAAAAGCAGCATTGTTGTATAACCTGCATTTAGGTAATATAGAGCTTCCTTCAACTCATTTCCTACTGGTGAAAGATCAAGATGGTTGCTGAAGGACCCACACAGTGAAGCTACGGTGCAGACAGGTGACACATCATGTGAAATTGTTGATGACAAATGATAACTGGAGCAGAGAAAATGTAAAAAGCAGAAACAAAAGCATTCCTACAGACAACTGGATACAGGTGAACACAAATAGAAGACACTACAGGAATGGCTGAAATACCAAGTCAGCTTAGGAGTAATGAGAAAATTCTACAAACGTTAAAAAAAAGAATGGATAAAACTGAACTGAGAACTGTAAGAATTATAAATAGAGTATTAATACAGCTGAAACCAAGACATGAGGCACCTGAAATCACAAAGAAAAATAAGAGAATTTATTCAGTGTTGGAATATTGTGAGTTACATGATAGATTTTGTGGAAAAATTGATGAACAAAAACTGAAAGTGACTTCTGCTGGTGGGAATCAAATAAATCCTATTTAACTTTCAACTGCAGTGGAGCTGATCACATCCTACTGCCGGTTACACACTGACTACTTACAGGTGCTTCACAGAGCTTTACTTTAGACCAGTGCAAATATCCCCATACTGTCTGGATCAGCTACTTCTTAGAAGGTTCCCCTCAAGCTAGGAAAACACCAACCCAGACATAAGAGCTAAAAAAAAGGCTCTAAAACCAAAGATCTGTATGCTACAACTGCTACAGTTCCTGTAGTGCAGACAGGGGACTTCCTTCAATGTAACAATAACAGAAACACTTTCTGTGGGTTGAAAGCACCTAACGGTTTGACTTTCTTTACAATAATCAACTGAAAAAACTGGAAAAAACCCTTTCATTTCAGTTTTCTAGTTCTATTTCTAGTATCAGATCCTTTTTCCTGCACAACACAGAAACTGTATCTCGACAGTGATGTAGAATTAAAAACGTTATATCCAGTTGGGCTCTTTGATAACTGAGCTGCAACAGTTTTGGCTATTTTGGCCCTAAACAACAGCAACTGAAAGTTTGCAAAAAATCATAGCCGCCACATGAACAATTTAATATAACTATACATATTTTTTACAAGAAAGAAAGCAGGGTGAGTGCTGTAAGACAAAAATGTAAACCAAGTGCATCAAGAATGAAAATAAAGAGAGATTTTCTACAAATAAAAATCCCTAAAATGCTTTTGATTTAGCTAAAATAAGAGACTTTTTTCTGTAATTGGAATCATTGGAAGCAGAAAAACTTCAATTAACTTACAACAAAAAATTAAAAACAGTGTTGAGAAGGAAAGGATTAGGATTTAAACTAAAAGCACAACTCATCTATCAAACACGGTAAAGCTAGTGTTATGGTACGGGCACGTGTGGTTGAAGTAGAAAAAAGCATGCAAAAAAATTTCACAGAGAATTTAACCACAAAGGAACAATAATTGACAAAATAAAGCTTTTGCACATTCCAGGTCTGTGTGTTTATTTTAAGTTACTTTATTCAAAATATTGACTCAAGCCTCGCTCGGGATCAGTATTTATCAATCTTCACCAACACAACCTCAATAAATCCTGATGTTTTATTAAATTACATCAATAAAACTTGAGTTTAGGGTAATAACTTTTATATAACTATTTAAATATGATCCGGATGCATTATAAAAGGTTAAAAAATTGCTTGAAAAAGGATAATCTTAAATATTAAAGAGATGTACTAATGTAAATATAAAGAAATTGATTCTATCGGTGAGATTCTGATCCTTAGGACCAGATTTGTTGAGTCTAACTTGAAGATGTTTTGAACAGCTGAAAAACATAAAAAAATATGTAAGAGTTCAAATATTTTTGAACCAAAAGTATCTTGTTGACATTTTAAATTTAAAAAACAATTGCCTTTAATCTAATCTTCATCTGAACTTTCAGTGTGATGGTACATATTATTTGTTTGCAAAATAAAGGCATTCCAGTTATGTAACTTGTCTTGGGTTGAGATGCTAAAAAACCCAAAACATTGATTACAAATGCTTCGGAACATGTGAGATGAGGCATGTCAGGAACATGCGTGCCTCAGAATCCCAAACCAACATGACAGCTGCTACAAAGATCCACTGCTGAGGTTTGTTTTTCTCACTTTTTGTGCGTCACTGCAGAAAAATTAAACCCGTCAACCAGAGATTAAAGATACTCTGGCAAGTTCCTTCCTGACCTAACTTTACTTTCTAGCCTTTGAGTGTGGCAGTGCTTAAAATATGCCAAAAGTTCACTCATCTGTGAGTCACAAAAACAAAATCATTTGTTTCTGTAAGCTAATCTTTACATAAAAACAATGTTTGGTGAGTCATTGTTTAATGACTTTAGAGAAACAGACAAAACATCATTTTCAGAGCTGAAAGAATGAAAGGAAATAAGAAAAAGATAAAATATGTCTCATCATCAGCCAGAGGCGTGTGAACAAGTCCAGTGGGGAAGGACAGCAGACACGATCCCAGTACTGCCCATCAGGCTCGCTCTGGTATCTGACAAAAGGCCAATGTGGACAGTTGTGTCTGTCTCCATAGCAACAAGCAAGCTGAGCGGACCTGTTGTGGAGAACACCGAGCCGCCCCTCGCTGATGTTATGATTTGGAAACCAAAGGCCATGGCCTGTTCTTCACACTTCATGCTGCTCTGAAAATGTACATGCTGAAAGGTCAAAGGTCAACAACGAGACAGCTGGCATTCGCCTGGCTGCTTGCAGTGATGCAGCTTTACCTTAACTCTAACCAGGTCTGGGTTAATTAGGTCGAGTACTTGTTTTGTAACAGCTTTTGCATAAACACGTTACATAAAAAAGACATTTTTGCTAAATAAACTGTCAAAAGTAATTTCTGTCATTACTGAAATTTTGGAAAGACGTGCAAAGATCAAAGTAAAAGTTCCCTTTATTTGACAACCTGTAACATTAGAGGTTTCTCCACTTAAATCTTTTGTGTTAACTCAATACAACCCGATACCAAAACATATGCAGCAAAAGCTGATATACTGTTGGTCGATCTGCCAGATTGGCAACTGGTACATTTTTGTGTTTAAAGAGTTTCTTACCCTGTAAAAGGCTGTTGACAGGGGCAGCAGTGCAGCAGCTACTGTATACTCCTCTGAAGTGGAGCAGTCCTGCAGGAAGAACAACAGGGGGAGAAGTGAGAGGAGGTGAAGATCTCATCTGAGCTACAAAATTAGCACAGATCTTCAGAAGATGTAGTAGATACAAAGGTTTATAAGTAACAATCAATCAGTTTAGTTTAACTTTAAGGAGAATTCATTTCTTTAAGAATATTTAAAATAACATGTTTTCTTTCAGGGTCTGACTGATAACCAGCTGTGAATCTGGAATGCAGGGATGTGACCTGGGGGTGATACTAAAGGGGCAAATCTCCAGTAAAATGTGTTATATAAAATCTGGGTTATGCTCAAGAAACACTTGCCAAAAGCCCCAAGTCTGGTCTTCTCCGTTATTAGAACATGTGCTTTCAATAGCCTTATATAATCCCTGCCTTCACACAATTGTCAGAATGATTTTGCTTTCAATCCATTAAAAATTTCAGGGTTAAAACCAGATTGCTGTACAAGTTTAATTTGAATCAGTGGCAGTGATTATTTACGCTATAAAATACTAAAACAGAGTATTGTTTTTTTACACTCTGCGTTGAGGTTCTTTTAGTGGAGTTTTTGACTGGTTGGTTCAATACAAAGGTATTCATTTGAATAGTCCACTAATAGGCTTAAATGAAAGGATTTAGGGGCCTGAAGTGAAGTTTTCATACAGAAATCACATCTAAGTGATGACAGCAGGAGAAAAGGAGAAAAATGCACAAGTTAGACTCAAACATACTTCACCCACAGGAAATTAGTTCTTATCTCTGGTAAGCTGTGTTGGGATTTATTTGCTGAACATGAATAGCCACAGGAAACTGGATTCAAGACCTTGATGCTGACCTGCTGTCGCACCTCCTAACCCCCAGTGTGACCCCACAGCCACAACCCAAACTATTTCACTGATTTTATTATCTTTTAAGAAACACAAGTTCATATCTGCGTGTTCCCGAAGCTATGCAATATACAATCAGAGTCCTTTATTTTGGTGGAAAATAGAGGCAGAGGAATGCTCTGATAGTGGTCTGCGATGGGGGGCCTCTGTTACCACCATTCCTCAAAACATACACGCAAGAATGTACAGAGGGGAGAAAATGCAAAACACATGAAAGGCTGACCCCCCGTCGACTGAGCGGCATATTTTCTGTTTGATTTTTTTTTTCTTGTCGCTGGTGTTTTTTTTCTTCGGACTTATTTGGGCTGATGTAAACTGTTCCAGCTTACTGGAACGGCCCCAAAGCTTTGTTTATCAGCATAACAATGCTACAGGTCAAAGGAGTTCATGGACCGAAGTAAATTAGAACAACAAGTGGAAATGCAAAGACAAAAAATAAATAAATGTGTAACTGGTTAACAAACCAGCATTACTGTAAAATAATAAAAAAAAAAAAAAAGAGCGGGACGACAGATGAAACATTAAGCTCTGAACAGATCACTGCAACAAAAATAAGCTTTTTATTAACAAACCCCTCCTTTTATCTCCTGAGAGCAAACAGAGGAGATAAGAAGCTGCACATTAGCTTTGGAGGTCAACTAACAAATCCAGCAGATAGCAGTAAAATGTTGAGATTAAGCTGAATGTGAGATGGTAAAAATACTGTATTTGGGATTCACTTATACCCCAGAGCTGAACCACGAGCTGCACTGCAGGAGGAACAAACATCAACTAGTTTGGGATTTTTTTTAAAGGAGAGGAGATGGTCACTTCACACGTCTGCGTGTGAGGACACCCTGCTGTCTTCATTTCCTCCTATTATTTAAAAGGTGTCTCACAGTTTGTTCCTCCGTTCTTATTCAACTTCGGACACGTATTCAATGAATCAAAAAGGAAAAAAAGGAAGGTTTGCAATAAAAATAGCAGGATGTGAAGAAATACGAACCTCCTTCATGTGGGGGAGCACTCAGCGCTTTCCAAATATGCTTTAAGATTAACTGGCATCTGTGTCATAATGTTACAGGAAAATTGTAATTATAACCAAATAACTTTTATTGTGAATCATAAATGAGAACAGAAACAAAGTGGTTCTTTGCCTAGACGAGAAATAAACAGGTTTTGCTATCTGATTAACACCTGCAGTACCACGGATGTTAGAAAAGCTGAACATGGGGTGATATTCGGCACGGTATCCCAGTGACCAGTGATCTTAGTCATGTGAAAATGTACTGAAGTGTCTATATGTTATAAAGGAAATGATGACAGTTCAGGAAAGGGATGATGGGTACAGACTCAGTGGGATGGGCCTCCACATTATTACCTCTGCCTTCACCAGTTCTTACTGGTTGATCATCGAAAGCGTTGACTTTTTTCAAGAACATCTGTCTTTTAACATGCTCTGTTCCACTTCATACCTCATTGAGCTCACAAACTCTGTACTATTGCATCCCCTTCACGTGGACCTCCTGCCTTGCCTTCCCCTCCTCTTAGCAAGCTGCGATCCAGAGTGTGTTTTCGTGCACCATCATGAGGCCCTCGGCCATAAGAGAGCGGAGCGCAGAAGGCTCATAATCCTATCTGACAGGAAATGGTTGAGATGCCACGACACATCCACAGCAGGGCTCATTCCCCCCACATGGCTTGCACAATGTTAATTTCTACAAGCTGGAGCACTGACCTTAGTGCATACACACAAAGAAAACAGACAAATGATCGTGCCATTAACTGAAAGACCTTAATGAGATCATTACCATGTAAGACTCATGGCAGAAAAACAACTCAAATTCTGGTTAAAACTGATGAGTAATCAGAAGAAAAAAGCTCTAGAAACCACTGATTTCAGATTAAAAGCCTGTAGCAAAAAAAAAAAAAACAACTAGTGACACACAGCACCACTTGATTATAAACCCCAGCCGGCAATAGGCAATAGTGTATAACACACTGTAGCACATCTCAGGACCGTGCTGCTCTTTCAAAGATTGCAACAGACAACGGGATTATTAGCACGGAACGACAGCTTAATGATAAATGTTGTGTTTGGACTCCTACTGGTGATGTCACTGCAAATCGATGTGTCACATGCGCACCTCACGCCAAAAATTCTACCAAGGACACATGGTTTAATTTCACAAACAGTTAGCAACATTTTCAACAGCTCAGATCATACACGCAAACACAGACCCACTCAGAATATCTTCTTCTTGGCTATTTGGCGTTGAAAGAAAGGTCAGAGTGCAAAATATGAAAGTAATTACGGGCCTGGAAATTTACTATTTATATTCCATTCACAAACCACTTGAGACTGATCACTCCCAACGGAAGTGAGGAAAAAGAAAGTGAGTTACAGATGAAGAAATTAAATCCAGGAACAAATCCCGGGCATGAAAAACGATTATAAATCCTACGCTTGATTAATATTTTACACACATCCGAATCCCTCTGAGCTGACTGTATCTTACCCCACGTTTCACTTTGCAAAAGTGCACACCGCATCAAATCTCTTCACCATGTGTGAAATTATTACTTCTTTCCACAAATTCAGCAGCTTGCCAAAGCAAATCAAGAAAAGGGAGGACATTCTTTCAAATTCACCTGGAAACTTTTACTTTTTAATGCAACTCTGCAGTGATAACACTTATTTTAGGATTTGTTTTGTTGAAGAAATATTTATAGATAGAAATTATTATTGGGAACATTTATAGGAACCATAAAACAGCAAATGTCAACATAATCTTCAACGTGAAGCCAACGGTACAAGATCAAACATTGGATTGCATTTTTTTCTGAACGTGTTTAACAATAATCTGCTTCAAAGGATCTGTCTCGGGCCAAAAAGGATGGCAGAAATACGACTAGAATCTAGCTTTTTATTGCACAGGGTGCCGTTCATCATTTTGCACTAAGCAAAATCAGTTTTCCCTTCAATAATGCCAAAAACTATAAATTACAACATAACATTGTTATTATGTATAGTTAATGAAGTAATTTAAAAGAATCTTCTAATTTATTTAATTTGCTGGAAATAAAGACCATCAGTATTTGTGTGTATTTACAGTTTTTCCTGCATGTAAACAGCCCATCTCATTTTGCACCTTTGTATAATTGTGGAACAAATAACACGTCAAATTGACTTGCATGTTCTTGGTGCACAAAGATGATGGAATGAAGCAGCTTTAGGGAGGGAAGAATGTGTGGAATCTGAGGTCGCTCCATAAAAGCAGAACTCAGTTAGAACCCTTTAAGATTAATGAAATCTCTGGAATGAGCTGATTCAGCGTAGTAAAACGAGAGGAACTACCAATAAAAACCTGGCTGCTCTGTGTGAGTAAAGCTTCAGCGACGCTTTACGAGCTGCAGAAACAGGAAAGATGCTCTTTCATGGGGGGCAGCAAGAACAGACAAACATCCTCCTCTGATAAACAAAGACCAAGTTGTTTTTTGGTTTTACAACTTAAGAAAAATGATTTTCTGCATCCTGATGTGTAGTCTGTGTAGTTTTTCTGTTCACGTGTCTCATCAGTTTCTGTGATGTGCAGAACATGATTTGCACCTGAGCCCACACACCTGAAGGGCACAGTTCATCATCCGAATGATGTAGTCAAACTGTTTGTGGTCCAGTATGGCTCGATTCTGCTGAACATGAAGACTCAGTTCATCAGTGAGACACTGACGGGCGGCTTTACCTTTCAGAGCTCGCAGTGCAGCAGGCAGAGTCTGTTCAGATAAAGATTTAAAAAACAAGGTTTAAAAAGAAAAGAAATACCAGAGAATGAGAAAACTGACAAAAAATAAGATACATCTGAATTTATTTAATTTTAATTGCAAAAACAAAACATTTTGGGACATTATAGCATTAAAGTGTTTATCTGACCATTTGGGCTTAATAGACATGAAGTCACATGGATTCTTAAAGGAACATTATAGATGCCAAACAGGCCAGGATAAATCTTTGTGTTGTGTAAATGTAGCTGGCAACATGTTGCGCAAGAGTTATTGAAGTTACGGTAACTCTGGTATTGTGGGGTTACAGAGAAGTCAAAAGCAGAAAAATCAGGATTTTAAAATACTTCTAAATTTAAATTGAGAGGAAATATGTCAATCAAAATTGACTTGAGTTTTCAAGGGTTAAACCTGAGTGTCTGTGTTTGCCAGATGGGAGATAAAAAAAAAAAACCAATGAAAGTCATTTGCTGCTTCTTGGCAGTTAGTTGGACTGCTGTAACACAGAAAGCAGATGCCTTTGGCTTAACGAGTTCATTTAATTGGTTGATTAGCTCCTCTGATTAAAGACCGTGTGCATCACCTTTTCAGTCTCCAGGGTCTTGCTCTCAAAGATGAAGGAGATGCAGTTCCTCACCACCTCGAGTCTGCGAGCGCTGTTAAACACGGAGCCACTCTTACCCATAATGGACACTGGAACAGAGAGATGACTTAAAGGCAAAGCTGGTTCAAAGGCATTGAACATTATAGAAGTAGGAAATGGGTCATACCAACAAGAGGTCCCGCAGGTACCACACACTTCTTCTCAGGTCGTGTAGAAACAGGTGTGTTACTGTGTTTTGCTACACTCTCCTGCAGCATCTTCTCCACCTTTTCATCATCAAGCAGGGGGAAGGGAATCTGGTGCATGCGCAAGTGGGATCCTTCGGACGGCCGAGGCACTTTCTGGAATGCCATGTGGGGGTTTGGATTCTCCTACAGCCCAAACAATGACAAACAAGATGCATTACAGGAATACACAACTGTTTTTATACAAAATCGACAAATACATAGGAAGAGTTAGCTAAATGCAGTAATACGTGAGGTCTTACATTTCTGTAGAGCTGCTCAGAGAGATCCCTGATGTGTTTCTGCAGTTTGGAAGGGTTGATCTCCTCTTCCTTAAAACTGTCAAAGTCTAAGGCCACCAGCTACAGAACATAAAACAAACAAAAATTACACTGTGAAAAACAAAGTGCCCATTATAAAATAAACAGATCACAAATTTTACACAAGGTTTTATTGGGAAATTCAAAAGATTTGGATGCCTGGGTTTTTGTAATTTCTATTGCGAGCAGGTAAAAAACTGAAATCTCATTGAAAGACAATGACTTTTAAGCTAATTAAGGTTTAATGCCACTATTTGAGAAAGAAAAACACTTCAGATGTCCAAAGCTTTAATTTCTCAATTGTTGCTTTCAAAAGAAAAATAAATAATTAAATAAAATGAACAAAAATAATGCAAAAGGTAGGATTTTATACCTTTTGGGAGTAATTCCAGTTTATTTTCAAATCTTTAAAACCATTTGTAACAAATTGCTTAAATCTCTTGTTTATGATCTTTATTCTCTGGTTACAGCTGGTGGTGCTTTACCTCATCAAAGAGATCGCAGGCTCGGTAAGGTGGACCTCTCTCTGAGACAAAGCCGGCGAAGGCCATGCCATCCAAAACCTTGGTCAGGAAATCATTCTCAATGAGGCCTCGCTGGCCCAAGAAGGCAGTCTGGAACATGTCAGAGTTTAGAGAAGTTACAATTCCACACAGATGGAGGCAACACGATCTTCTTCATATGGATATTATTTACTGCAGACTAAAAAACAAACACAGTGATCACAGAAGATTTTTTTTTTAAAGAATATGATCAAAAATATCTTAAAATATCAAGGGGGCCATTTTTTTATATTGAACACATGGATAAGTTATTTTGCATGAAGAAGAATGGAAAATAAATCAAGTTCTAAATGAATCCATGCAAATGAATTTAATTTACTTGTGTCATTATTTGTGCTTGCGGGTAGAGGAGATAAAACACATTTCACTCATGCTTTCCCCACTCAGGGATTCCAGGCAGAGCTTTTGTTGATAATGTGATCCATGTGGGGTACTTTGAGGAGTATGTGCTAATGGGTTACCACGGAGACACCACAGACACGAACAAACAAAAAGCCACGACACGAAACAAAAATGTCAATCTAATACGTTTCATATGGCACGCTGCCGACCTTTGCCCAAGGTTACGCTTCTTTGTGTAAAACTTGCACAAACAAAAGGACAGCATCAACGAGGAGTCATGAAACACATTTAACATGACACATTATACATCCCTGAAAAGTTTATCTATCAAAGTTTATGTGGAATTCCAACCACATGACTGGATTCTTGGCAGATAAAAGGAACAATGTGTGTTTTGAGGAGCGGTTGCTTAACAAGTTTAACCTGAGGTCACGTGGTGGAAAATTTATTTACTTTTTTAGGTGCAAAATTTCATCCCTGGAATTTCCATATCAAAAATTTCTTACCTTGTGAAAGTGAATAACAGGTTCAGAATGGATGCGGATGAGCTGCAGGCATGACCTGTAACCCTGGAAGAGTTGTGCAAACAGCCTGAGGAAGACAGCTCTCACCTCCTTGTCCTGGAACACACAGATAAACAACAATATTACTCATCAGACAGTTAGGCCACAAATATAGTCTGACAAGTTATTTATGCAACAGGTATGTGGTTTGTTTGATGCTTAATGGGTTACCGTCAGTGCTCTAACACGGCCTTTTCTCTGATAAAAACATGTTTTTGGGGAGAACAGTCAGTTCTCTTTCTGTGGAAAATCACTCCTCACAACGAGGGCATCGTAGTGATCGTTATTGCAGAGAGGAGTAATGATGCTTGCTCACCAACAGTTTGAGGTTTGAGGGCGCCGTGCGAGGGGGAGGGAACGCGCTGTCAGCGATCTCCAAATCTGGGTGCAAAACCTGGGAAGAGATTTCCTTCCATTGATTCCATTCATTTATTTTCATTCACAGCTGCTTCAGATAAATCGAACAGCAAAAAAAGTGAGAAAAACATACAAAGTCTCACACCAAAACAGTGTTTTTATTACTATACTCATAATAATAGTGTCATTTTGGAAATCAGCTGTTGTCACATACTAATTTCTTTCATTATCATGTTTGATCTGAAAACAAACAGCTTATTTTAAATATGTGAGTGTGTTTACCAGGGACAGAGTGGTCTGGGTCTGGTGTAAGAGAGGTTCAGGAAGGAGGGACAAGTGGATGCACTCAGGAATCTTTATTGTTCCTCCATCCAAGTCAGCAATAATAACGTCCAACTGATCAAAACATGAGGCACGGCAACACATCAGCTGCACCGTCATGGTAAAACATGTGCACAGTGTATATAAATCTGTCCTTAATGCAAAAATCGTTTCAAATTTCTCTTAAGATGTCAGTTTTCAACAAATCAGCACGTGCACTCACCAGTTCCTGGATTTCACCCTGAAACATGGAGTGCACGCCGATGATAAAGGGAGTGGGTGAGCTCAACACCTCCAGCAGTCGTGAAGGTAGAATTGGGATGTATGGGTAACTGCGTGCACAAGAAAAGATTAAAAACTTGTAAAATGCAGTTTTACAAAGACATCAGCTCTGGGAGGACAGAGCTTCAAATGCATGTCACTAATATTCACATATTTTGCAATTAAATAATTTACAAACTGGAAATTTTACATTAGCGTCATCCTTTCCCAGAAACCTGGCCTGTTACATGGACCACATGCCCAAAAACCTTCATCTGACTGACACGTATTTCATGTCAAGTTTAAACACATTGTCTTCTTATTGCGCTCGAAGCACAGAGTTGCTCAACAGCAGGTTCAGATGGTATTTTTTTCTCCTTGTTTTGGAGGTAGGCTTGTTTTCAAAAAGAAAAAACTAATAAATACACAATTAGTGAAGTTAAATTACACAAATACAGTCGCATTTACAGGTTAATTACCTTTACATACAGTACAGACCAAAAGTTTGGACACATCTTCTCATTCTCTTTGGATGAAAAGATGTGCCCAAACTTTTTTTAATGTACATGTATAAAAACAAATGATTTAACCATATAATTACAACTCAAACCACACGGGACTTTCTCACTCTGTCTGAGAGACACTCGAGATCAAAGCAAAGCTAAAGTTTACAGAGATTAGTCTATCAACTGTAATACCACCCAGTGATTAGCCACATCCCAAAAAAACTTCAGTGTCCTTTATAAACCAAACAAAATAAATAACAACAACACGACACATACATTCATTTTAACAGAACAACAACAACAGTTGAGCTGACAAGACTGTTCTCAAACTGCCATCAGCAGAAATTTTGTCAAGTGCCTTGCCCAAGGGCTTTTTGGATTGTGAAAAGATGAAACTGGGAATCTTTGATTAGTAAACAACCAGCTGTCAGAACTGAGAATGATGAAATAAAAATAACTGGCAGTCATTGCAGGTAGACACCTGTCGAGGCAGCAGCAGCTGCTGCAGCAGCTGGATCACTGCAGCTCACTACATGCTTCTCTTAAGCAAAGATGCTGTTCTATACATAATAATGTTGTAATGACAAAACATACTGGCACTGCATATTGACCTTTAGCTACACTAATTTCTAAAGATCAAGATCAGCAAAATAAAAACACGTATCAGTCGACGTCTTATTACATCTCACTCATACGCGTTGATAACGTTACACCAACAGGGGTCTAAAAACTCTGACCCCCAAAGGAAATGCTCTGATTGGTCAGAGCTGTTTTGACAGCAATATTAAAAGGGGCGACATCATAGTCTGTTGGTTTATCAGTACATGTCTACACACCTGTTTTATTACTTTATGTCAAGACTGATTCTTAATAAAAATGAAGAGGAACAAAGAGCCTTCTTTGAAGTTAACAGCAGCCATTAAGCTGTTAATGGGGATTGTGAAATAAAAACAAATGTTAAAAGTTGCTTCACAATATGAAAAGTAACATATACAAGAAACTTAAAATAGGAAAATAAAAACAGTGACATGAATTTCTAGGAAAAGTAATGCTGATTAAGTGTTTGAGAATCAAGCTGCACAAGGTTTTAAAAAAGTCATCTAGTGTTTTCTTTAGTGTGTAAACTTATTATACAGCTCAGTCTTCTCTGAAAGGAACAAAGAGCTGAGTTAATTATAAGTGAGACCACAAAATGTGGAAGTTGTAAAAGTCACAGTGTTGGTGGAAAATCACATGAGAATCTGCCCGATACGCGAGGGTCAAATACACACGCACGCACACACTCACCTGTATTTAAGGGGAAACATGAGGGCTTCCAGGGCTCGGCACGCCTCCCCGAGCCTCTGGTAGCTGGTGGAGTGAAACAAAACCTTGTGTTCGGTCAGAACCGCACAAAACAGGCTCAGAACATTTTGGATCCCTGAAGAAAAAAAGTAAAAGAAAACAACAATGATTGGGTATTTGTCAGAATGTGACATTCACACTGTTGCAGATCATTCATCATTCACCCTCCCCCGCTATTTATGGAGGATTTAAAACTTCAAACACAGTTTACAAACAACAGACAATATTCATTTGATGGGGTTAAGAATATCCATGACAGCTGCAGGACGGCTATAATTTCAAATAAACAATGATCTGTCACATTTATTCAATCACAAATGTAGGCTGCTCCTGCTAAATTTGGACTGCGTTAAGATTTTTGAAGGTGGTTTGAAATTTGGCTGAGCAGGGCTGAAAAAAAGAGACCACTGCCAGCGTAGGATCTAAAGGGATGAGATCTGTCATTGCATCTTCATTTTAAAGAAAAAGAAGATTGAAATTATTCTGAAAAGTTTCTTCATTTCAGTAAATTCAGTAAAACTCCACAAAGAGCTGGACTCTGGTTTTTGCGGCTGTGTGTAAAGAACATTATACTACAAATATTTGTCTTGAGCAATTTGAATTCAAGAGTGAAAATCTACCCAATTGTGAAACTTTTTCAGGTTTCTTAAGTCACCTTTTGCAGCCTACACTGATCTAAAATAATAGATCTAAGAAACTCTAGGAATAAAATTTAGAATCACTGCATTAAATCTGCAACTTATCCACTACAGTGTAACAAAATATGGTTTTAATTTTAACAACTAAAGTGGGAAACTTTACATTAAACCCCTTACAAAAGTCACTTCTGAAAACAAAAGGAAATAAATTACATGCTCTTGTACAGTATAAATAATATTTCAAATACCAATGTGACAATCAGAATAATTTCTAAGTTTATAGTTCCTGTTATTGTTTCCTATCAAGCGACTGACAGAATCATTCATCAAACATTGGAGTGATAAGGAAAGAGGAACCCTGGCAGACATGTCCGCTCCGCTGGGGGCGCTGGGTCTGGATGTTTGTCTGCCTGAGTGAAGCATTTCAGTGATAAACAGGAAATGTGAGGCTCAATAAAATCTCTGTTGTTAAAGTCATCGGCTTGAAATGATGTTCATTTTGGTGGGATGTTCTTCTATTATATGACCTCCCTAAACAACTAAAGGTTTGGAGAATCACCCCCGGGGTTCAGGTGTATTCTTGTCTTCTGGAAACAGCGTCACATTTCCGAGCAGTAAATAAAAAGTGACAGCAACAGCCACGGGAAAAAGAAGAAACAAAGGCAACAAACAACAAACAGCAGGGCTGTTGATGACCGTAGCGTCTCCACTCCGCGGGGTGGTGGTGGTGGGGGGGTGTACTTCCTGTGCAGTGTGACATGTTTAATGCACATTCCTCTCTGTTGACTATGTGACCTGAACGCTGACCTGCATGTCTGCACGTCCACCCTTATATGGGCATAAAGATGACCTAATATGTGGAGCTGAAACACTTCTCCTCTCTGACTGCGTGCAGATCATCAGCTGATCTATGAAAGTTTTCCCGTCCATCAGCGTGAAGTGAAATCTGCACCAAAGATACAAACTGGTGGTGAAATCACCTTTTTTTTGTCTGAAAATTTGTTTTTGGAGGATTTTTTCTTTGTTGTAACAATTTTTCTTGGCAACAAATCTTGTCATGTTAAAGCCTGATTATTTTTTCTTTACAACGATGCCACATAAGGGAGGAAAATGTATTTGTGGGTTGAGCAGCAGAGCTGAATCTGTGGGTAGCACCCATGAAAAACATGCCATAACTTCTCTGCTAGTGTCAAACAGCATATTCTGCTACTGTCTCAGTAAGGGGAAGAACCACACACAGTCACAGCAGCCTGGCACTGCCTTCACATGCTGGTCACCAGCATGGTGACACACTGCAGCAGGATTGCATCCCGTTCTTTAACCAGTATTTGTTCCAGATTGTCTGAGTTGAGAACCATCAGCCATATCTTCCAGAAGATCTTGACAGCAAATCTGCAGAAGATTGTGGTTCCTAAGTGTTGACAGGGTGAGGAAACGGTCTTTGGTGGTGTTTCCATATGGGACACCCAGTTCGAGGGCCTGTCTCTGACATCCCATGTTATGTAAAACTATGCCTTTGATTTCAGATGGTGTAAGAGCTCAAGTCAAATAATCCTGCAATGTGGTTTTGTAGAACTTTAGCTTGAAGTTGCCCTGGCCAGGGTCCTAACCAGATCAGTCAAATGTGACATGCACAGAACAGACATCAACTCAACACTGCAGCAAAGCTCAAACTCACAGGTGATGCTAATCATATGCTTGCTAGTCAGCACCTGGGTTATCAGACCAGTCTTTGGAATTGGCAGAGAAGTTTACAAAGGGAGGGGGCATCCCACGTGCTCACTTCTGATGCTTCAGTTTATTTATACAAACGTCTTGCACATGCATGCTTGAAATATCAGATTCTCTTTTTCAATCAGTCACAACTTTGTTTCATAGGTCTTCAGCCGCCCCCCGAGTTTCCAGGTGGGTTCCACACACATACAATGACTCTGTGATTATTTTGAGAGAAAATCTGTCTTGCAAAATTTTGGAACATGTTTAAAATTCCGGCACTATGACAGCAAGGCCTTGCCCTGGAAATCAGCGGTGTCGTGTCATGTAAATGTAGCTTTGTGTTTGTTGCAGTCATGTGGTATCGATTTCCACAACAAACTGATGTATGATTAAAAAGGAATAATTGCTTGTTATTAAATAACATTCTACTCTGAGGAGATGAAAAGCCACAATGTTTCTACAAAGTATCACAAAAATGAAGCATTCCTGCATAATGTCACTCACTTGTTGGATAATGATGAGAATGTTTCCCACATGCATAACGGCTCTTTACAGATTAATGACAGCAGGTTCATGATGGCTGACCAGCAGTGGAAGGATATTATATCAACATTGTTCTGTGTGTCCAGATTGACCCTAAATACCTACCCTCCATGTAACCCCACTCAAATATATCGTGCAAGTACCCCCCGTCTTGTTCCTCATTCTGTCTAAACAAAGAGTGGATGGTGTTAACGCGCTCAGGAAGCAGAGATCACTCGAAGCACATGCTTTTGATCAAATGAGGCTAAATGAGGGGCCAACTTTCCATCACTAAACAAATTTCAGGTGAATTACATTTCATTTTAATCTAAGCCAACACATGCATGCTAAATAAGTGAAATAGGACCCAGCCTTCAAAATGTCTTCAAATATGGTGTAATGCAAAAATAGTTCTGTTTATGATTAAAGTCAGATAATTGGAGGTTAAGGAGAGTGATGGATAATCTCTCAAAACAGCTAAACTGAGCAACGTGATTCACTGCAAATCATGTATAGCCTATACAAATCTTTTCATTCTAAATTATCCACACTTGTGTAAGCGCTTCGGTGTAAACCCTGAAGGAGGTAACAAATCTTTGTCACGTGCTCATTCTGGTTGCTGCAAATTACTGTAAGACTTATGGGTCAAAGCAAAGACGGCAGAGTCTTTCTTCAGAAACAGAGTGCAGAATAAACAAGCTCTCAATGGCTAAAGGCGAGTCGCCTGACTTACTGCACTGAAGTTTACCATCATGTGATCAGAAAAACAGCATTGAGTCTCTAATGCAAGTGACGCAAAAGACTGTATGAAGTTAGCTTTATGTCCTTCAAGTAAATAACGTGATTTTGAAACAAGTTTTCTTGGAATACAAACGGTAATACGTCCAAAACTGACAAAATCAATAAATGAACATGAAGCAACATGACATTCAGACAGGTTCAGATTTTTTTTTATGCAGAATTGGGACACAAACGTGCAACAATCAGGTAAAACTGTGTCATATGAACCCACCGAGCTGCTGGAACAGCAGGGCGACACTCTTATTTGTGACCGGCAAGTTGTCGTTGAGAGGCGTTTGGATGAGCTGTCGGTCTCCTGCTCCGAGGCTAAACAACTTCTGTGAACACAAACAGAAGGAGAAGACATGTCAGAAATTGGGTCACGGTAAATTTCCATGGGTTTCGCACTTACATAGTCAAGCAACTGACAGTTAACAGTTCAAATTTACGGTTGGGCGCCTTGTTGTTGCAACAACTAAAGACGACGCATGCCATTTGGGAACACTCACCTACTGCAGGAGACAAAATGAACAACAACCTGAGGAGCCATTTAGCTGAGATAATAAAGAATCCTTAAACAAGATTGTTGTGTATGAATGTACAGTGGGGCAAAAAAGTATTTAGTCAGCCACCAATTGTGTAAGTTCTCCCACTTAAAAAGATCAGAGAGGCCTGTAATTTTCATCATAGGTATACCTCAACTATGAGAGACAAAATGAGGAAAAAAAATCCAGAAAATCACATTGTCTGATTTTTAAAGAATTTATTTGCAAATTATGGGGGAAAATAAGTATTTGGTCACCTACAAACAAGTAAGATTTCTGGCTTTCACCGACCTGTAACTTCTTTAAGAGGCTCCTCGGTCCTCCACTCGTTACCTGTATTAATGGCACCTGTGTGAACTCATTATCAGCATAAAAGACACCTGTCCACAACCTCAAACAGTCACGCTCCAAACTCCACTATGGCCAAGACCAAAGAGCTGTCAAAGGACACCAGAAACAAAATTGTAGACCTTCACCAGGCTGGGAAGACTGAATCTGCAATAGGTAAGCAGCTTGGTGTGAAGAAATCAACTGTGGGAGCAATTATTAGAAAATGGAAGACATACAAGACCACTGATAATCTCCCTCGATCTGGGGCTCCACGCAAGATCTCACCCCGTGGGGTCAAAATGATCACAAGAACGGTGAGCAAAAATCCCAGAACCACACGGAGGGACCTAGTGAATGACCTGCAGAGAGCTGGGACCAAAGTAACAAAGGCTACCATCAGTAACACACTACGCCGCCAGGGACTCAAATCCTGCAGTGCCAGACGTGTCTCCCTGCTGAAGCCAGGACACGTCCAGGCCCGTCTGCGGTTTGCTAGAGAGCATTTGGATGATCCAGAAGAGGATTGGGAGAACATCATATGGTCAGATGAAACCAAAATAGAACTTTTTGGTAGAAACTCAACTTGTCGTGTTTGGAGGGGAAAGAATGCTGAGTTGGATCCAAAGAACACCATACCTACTGTAAAGCATGGGGGTGGAAACATCATGCTTTGGGGCTGTTTTTCTGCAAGGGGACCAGGACGACTGATCCGTGTAAAGGAAAGAATGAATGGGGCCATGTATCGTAAGATTTTGAGTGAAAACCTCCTTCCATCAGCAAGGGCATTGAAAATGAGACGTGGCTGGGTCTTTCAGCATGACAATGATCCCAAACACACCGCCCGGGCAACGAAGGAGTGGCTTCGTAAGAAGCATTTCAAGGTCCTGGAGTGGCCTAGCCAGTCTCCAGATCTCAACCCCATAGAAAATCTCTGGAGGGAGTTGAAAGTCCGTGTTGCCCAGCGTCAGCCCCAAAACATCACTGCTCTAGAGGAGATCTGCATGGAGGAATGGGCCAAAATACCAGCGACCTCTGTCATTGCCAACAAAGGCTATATAATAAAGTATTGAGATAAACTTTTGTTATTGACCAAATACTTATTTTCCACCATAATTTGCAAATAAATTATTTAAAAATCAGACAATGTGATTTTCTGGATTTTTTTTCCTCATTTTGTCTCTCATAGTTGAGGTATACCTATGATGAAAATTACAGGCCTCTCTGATCTTTTTAAGTGGGAGAACTTACACAATTGGTGGCTGACTAAATACTTTTTTGCCCCACTGTATAAAGAAGGATGTTGATGCAACATTGTTTTTAATTTAATATATCAATGATTTAATTTTCTTAAATCACGTTATTGTATTCTTGTTTCTGACAGCGAGGAGTGAAAAATTCTTACATTAAAAAACAGATCCTGATGTTTTGATGTTATAAAAAAAAGCCTTTTAGCTGCTTTGATGACAGTTTAAAAGTTTTGCACTTTTCCACTGATAGGAAACAAAAAACTCCTACATTGGAGTAGAAAAACACTGATTGTGGCTGGACAACAATCTCTGACACCACCTGAACACAATGTTCCACACTGGCTGCAAAACAAACATAAATCATGGAAGTGAGGCTCAGACATCACTTTCACATATGATAACTGGCTCAAAGAGTCTGATATGGACCATGTTTGGACCCTTGACCCTTGGATTTGAGGCTCTCTTGTGATAAACACTCATGCAGCAGAATTGTGAGGTGTTCTGCAGGTCAGGTCAGACTCACCTGAGATCCACCAATGACAGGAACCTGGAACGCGAAGAGGTTGGACACAAGACCCTCTAAAGGGAAATTCAGACTGTCGATGTAGACGGTGTAGATCAGCCCCAAACATCCCTGTGATGACAACGAGCATTAAAAAAACTAAAACAAGGATATTTAAATTCTACTCATCATTCAGGTTGATTTAATTGTATTTTATTGGTTTTCATATTTTGTTGTTGCAGAGAAGCTAGCATGGATGACATGACTGATTCTAATCTGTAAAAACTAAGTAAAGACATTTTGTCATAAAAAGTTGTTTTTTTTTTAGTTTATATTTCTAATTTGCTCAACTTCTGACATTTAATCTAACTTGACCTGTTGCAGACGGTACAAAGTAGTTCATCAGGATTGCAAGATAAAGAAATAATTTCACAAAAATGATCGGAATTTGTTCGGAGCAGTCAGACAAATATTTTTAATCAAGATGTAAACATACAGAGTTTTATTACCCGGAATATTTCGGGATAATCCAGCCTGGACACAAGAATGAGACTTTTTGGTGCAAACACTTGAGCTGGTTGGATCAAGCTGTCCTCCACTGCCTCCTCATCTTCATCCCCATCAGCTTCGATATTCTTTGATCCCTGAAGCATCGTGGGGGATAAAAAAAAAACACAAAAACATTCAGACCTTGAACTTGACTGTATAACTTAACGGCACTGAGCAGCACTGAGCTCCTGGTTTTAGCTTAGAAATACACCATATCTGTTGTGTTCCAACAAGCATTGGAAAAAAATACCCACACTGCTTTAAGAACACCAGGACCGCGAAGAACCAGAGATTAAAATAACCCAATCAGATGGTGGTCACATTTCTTCATTATTCTTAGAACTTAGTTCAATTATTAAACCAAACACATTCCTGAGCTGTCTGTCGGGACGCTCCTCTAGATCCACGTGAGCAGATAAGGATGTCAGTTTAGAAAGTAAAGACCGTCAAAACAGCCTCACGTTTCCAAAGGATCTTAAGTGCTAAAAAAATGGAACATTGGAACGTGTGTTTTTGTGTGCAGGAACGTGAGGAGGCCAAACAGCCTCGGTCTAATGATTAACATGAGCCTGGAAGAAACTTCAAGTGATAAATTCTGTTAAATACTAAAATAAAGAAGTTTAGTCTTTGGTTCACAGCATGCGGCGTCCACGTGTCTAAGTCAAATGTCTTTTTTATCACAGACAAACATGTCTATTATTGTTTTGACCCAGTATATAACCTAAACTGCTGATAAGTAAAATGCTGAAATCACAAATACAAAGCTGTTTTTCCGAAAAAAATAATAAAACATGGCTGATCTTTTGTAGCTGTAATGATGCTCATTAACACTTCAAACACAAAACCCCACGAAGAACTGTAACACAGAACAACTGCTTTCTGTGGCTTTTTCTGACAAAATAAAAATTCTAAATATCTTTAAACTACCTTCTTTCTGAAAACAAGAAAATATTCATAACCAGAAAATACAGAGTAACACATTGTTATTTCATATTTTCTGTCTTGCCAAGTAAGAAATTATTGTTTTTTAACTCAACAAGTATTATTACATAATAATAAAACTATATTTATGTGGGTTTGACCTGCACGTATAACTTAATAACAATGTAAAAGAAAAGAATAAAACATTGACAGAGGCTGAAGATTTTGTTTGGTGTGCTTTTTAAAGCTGAGCAGCTTGACAAAGCCATAATGACCTTTGCAAAGATTCTCAAGAAAAGCCAACAGTTGGTCTCATTTTGGTTATTTTTATCCTTTAATGTGGCCAATTACAGTAAATCCTTTCTACTCATGATGCTTCTGATTGCACAAAAAATGTGCCTGTTTCAGGATAAAGAACAAAGTCTTATTTTTCTACTTGCCACGAGCTTATGTGGAATACTACAGAACCAATTAGGAAAAAAAACAAAACAACCTAAATGAGTCAATCACATCTGACTGAAGTGGACACATTTTTCATGAATGACAAATCCTCCAATCTTACTTGAAACTGTTTTGCTGATCTGACCGGAATGTGACTGAAAACTGTGGTCCACATGTGAAAGGATGTGAAGTCACAGTGGGCAAAGCGACAGGAGTCATTTAAGGCCTCCTACAAAGGCCCACACAGTGAAACAATTACCTTGGTATTCTCTGGGCTTTTGGCAAAGACACAGAGAGAGAGAGAGAGAGAGAGAGAGACAGATTAACAAGATCATTCTTAAGTGTAAATATGTTCTCTTTAGAACATATGTGTCGTAATCAATAATTAATGGGAGTCTGGAACACTGATGCCGTGACAACTAATCTGCAGTCAAAACACTAATCTGTATACACGAGTAAACAAATAAAACATGCTGGAGGAGACAACAGGTCCACCTTTTTTCCTTTTTTTAAATAGGAGAATCCAACTCAGAATTTATTCGAGTGGTTCCAAACAAGCTTTTGTTAAAGACAGAAATTCTGTTGAATTTCATGTGAGCAACAAGCTGCCCTTAAAAGCTAAAAAAAGCTGTATTTAAAAATGACAAGCGAATAAAACAAAAGTTACGTATGTAACTATGGTTCTATGAATCCCGGATGGGATGAAATAGAACAATGAGCCTGAAATGGAAAACAGAAATGGAGAAATATTCCACTGCCCAAATGTGAGACCCTTGAAGGTTTCTAACAGTTATACAAGCAGTGCCCAGGAAAACTGGTGACCTGAATCTAATCGCGACTCCTAAAAAACAACCTTCAGTTAGTGATCTAGTATCAGTCTTAAATATCCATATTTTCTCTGTACATATGACATTATATTATTCATATGAAAACCTCATCACAGCATGTGAAACAAGGTGCATCAGTATTACCTGCAGATTGACTTCAGCCTCAAAGAAAGTGAGGCAGGAGCAGTAGTGTCGGTCGGAGTCGATATCGGTCAGCACAACGGTGAAGAAGGTGGGTGCTTTTCTTTCCCTGGATAGCCTCCAACCTCCGGGCTGGCAGAACTGAAAACAAATTCAAGTAAAACATTATCCTCTAATAAAATTATAGCAAATTTTTATGTGTATTTCTTACACGCTGCACTTTGAGGAGGTAAAAAAAAAAAGAATTACATAACTTTTTTGCTTGATTAAAAGCAACTTGAACACATTTTTATAGACATACATGTATTTTAATAACTTTAATGTACTCATGATATATAGTCTGAATATAAAAGTTGCATACGTTTCAGTTAACTCTGAGGAAATTTCCCGAGTGCAAGATGTACTTGCACAACAGTATTCCAAGAAAAAAGAGAACGTATTGCTGAATCTCACCGAAATAATGTGCTATTTCTATTTCCGCACATTTGGCTTATTGAGAACTTCACGATTGCACAAATAAATTATTTTCCAATACATGACAAAACAGAGCAATTTTTAGAAAACATCTGAGCACAGAAAATCAGAAACAGTGTTTATGTAATAAAAAGCATCTTAAAAAAGGAATTAGGGTCTCAAAGCAGCAGTATGAGTCATTTCCCAAACATCTGCTATGTGAGAAAAAAATCTGTTTTTTCTGATATGGTGGACAAGTACAGTTTATCCATAAAATATTACTGATGGAGAGTTTATTTGAATTAATCGGAGATAAAATTTTAAAGTTGCAGAAAAAGAAGTCAGTCAGCGGGCAGATAGTCAGAGTGTCTGTTTCTGTTTTTGCTGGAAGCTTAATTGGCTGTAAAAATGGCGGTTAAATGGCTCCTCACGCCAAACACAGAGGAGGTGGGGAGGAGGCTGAGTTGAGATGGGGAAGATGATACACAGACTGATGGGTAGATGGAAGGTAGTGTCCCATGTGCAGAAAAACAAGACCAGCAGAGACTGAAAAGAAGTGAGTTGAAGTGAAGAAGGAGCAACACAGGAAAGAGATTGTAAGAGGAAGTGAGGAAAAAAGGAGAGGAGGAGGGAGGAGTTGGCTTGTTCTGCCTGGAGATTCAGATCAGGATGCCACCATCTCCCTACAGATACAATAGTCCACAGGAAATATCTGTTAAACCTGCATTGTGGCGAGGTGTGTGCATTTGTGAGCAGGCCAGACAGGATCCAAGGACGAGTGCGGAAAACTCTGAGCCTGTCTCAAACAATTCCAACTATGCCATTCATTGTTGTTAATAAAGAGATAAACACATTTGAGACTGCATAGCTGAGACGATCACAGGAGATGGAACATCCTGACTGTGTGTTTTATGTTATTTCTTCAGCATGTGTGTATCCATGGAGCTGTATGTCTCACATGAAATGAACAAGCTGTAAGGGACAGTGACTGCACATGATGAGAAAATTAAATGAACTGAACTTTTGATAAACCACCATACATCGTTTACACACAACTTAAGACTCCATGTCCAACAATCAATGAGTGTGTTGCATCTATGTTGAATAGGGCAGGAAACATTGGATGAAAAGTAACAACAGTAAGAAATGCAGCAGTTTTTCTATTATAAAAGCTTTGTGTTACTTTACTGAGGTTTTAAACATTTGTCTACAACAACATAGCATGCATGTTCTTGAGAAAAACAACTTGGAGCAGATTGTTTCGTTGATCTTAGAGTCTATCCTGGTTTTGTCCAACTATTTACAAAATCAGCAAAATCTCTGAGACGCTGTGATTGTTTCTGAAAATGTTATTTTTTAAGATTAATATGCACAGCTGTTCGTGAGCAAAGAACAGATGCTCAGGCTAAAAACATCCACCTTATTAAATTGTGCCACTAGACATTTAGACACACGAAAACTGTGTGGAGAGACAGAAATACGGTGGTTTTAAGGACAGTCCAACAAACAATGCAAATTTATCAAAGATGTCTTTCCAAAGGCATTTAGCAAAACAGGATGGTAACAAAATATGGGAATACGGAAAGAGTACTACTGTAATTTGGGAAACTCTTCAGTAAAATGAGGTTAAGTAACAAAAGTGAAAACCTAAGAGTTGCATCAGATACAAGAGGTGTTTTGCATCCTTAACAGTGAAGCTAATGGAAAGGTCAACGCGTAGGAAAGTTAGCCTTTAACCAGCACACAGAAATGCACAGAGAGAAAGGCCATCTCCTGTTCCCAAATTAGACCCTAGTCAAATGACAAAGGAACTCTGGGACACACTTGATGTCAGGGCAGACTAAAGTATTGCCCTCCAGCTGAACTCTCTGCACCGCATCATGTGCTGCACCTTGGAATGACTGATTCCCAACCGCACTGTTCACCAGCTCAGCCAGTGTCACAGGATATGCAGTCTGACGCATTAAACATAAGAAAAAAGCAGCATCAATTAAAAAGGAAAAAGCCTGCAGAGGCTTTGCCTGAACAGGACGGGCTGACATTCTTATACCATGACTAGACATTAACGCCTGCTCAAGCCGGTGCAGGCTGGCTAAATCCGGGGCAGCAGCCACCACTAACCATGACTCAGGAAAAAAGACCCATGCAGCAGCAATGTCTTGCAGTTTTTCTTTGCTATGTTACATGACTAAAAAAAGTCTTAGGTGTTTTGTTTGTGACAGCAACATGTGAGCGCTGAGTACTAGACTGGAATGCAAACACACTTTGAAGGATCATAAAACCTCTGCAGAGTTCCTGTTACTACAAATGAGCTCAATCCCGCAAATCCTTTCAACAGGGTCTTATTTTATAACACACTTGAGTTACAAACCAAAGCGAAAGCAGCCACTAAAATATGAAACTACACACATCGAAAAACATGCAAACATTTGCAAAACCCCCAAATTACAACATCGCAAACAGCAGGTGTTTTCAGAAGGATGAAAGAGCAGGAAAAGCTTTCAGAGAATAATAAACGATACAAAGTGCTTGAATCTAGAGACTGCCAAGACAATGTGGTCAGGAAAACTTTGCAACAGACACACTTCAACGTGTGCTTCCACAATCCTCCTCCCTTCACCTTGTTCTTTCCTCATTCATATAGAAAAGCTTCATGCCAGGAAGACAAAACAATGACGGAAAGTACAACGTGAGGTGTCAGGGTTGGGGGGGGGTTGGGGCGACTGGCTGGAGGTGAAAAGATCAATGGCTTGCTGCCTGCACGGTACTCCAACTTTATCTGGTCTGCAGGATGAGCTGTGGACAAAACAACTGGAGATTTCTGCTCCTGTCAAGTGGCCTGGCGCACAAACATGCATGAGCTTGTTTCCCTGAAACTTGGCTTCTTTAGCCAAGGTCAGCACGACGATTACAAGAAACCAAACTGTCAACAACACGATCACTGAAGTCCTGTTATCCAAACACAATTCAGCTGCTGCAGAAAGTCAATTTATTACAGCTTAAATGATGTTATAGAAAACTCTGAGGTGGCGATTCCTCAGCGCCACGCCTACAATGTTACTAACACTTTTGGTTTCTTTTATATAAATCTGTTATGCAACACAAGGGACATGTGGTTCATTTTAGGGATATTTTTAGATGACCGCAATCTACAAAAGAAACCAAAAAAACCCAAAACAATTCAGTCTGGCAGTGAAGAATAATCTACGAAATTGCAAACAGTACCATACACAATTTTTTAGCTTCATAAATACCATATGTGTAGGAAACACAACACCAGAAAGAGAACCTACAACACAGAACCCACCACCTCCAGAAACATAATTTAAAGAGATTTTGTTCACTTTAGGGCAAATACTTTATTTAAAAAACAAAGGATAAATTAAAGACATGAGGAAAAACGTTTTCCTCCAGGGAATTGCACATTCCTTGAATAAAATAAATCATGACTAAATGAATCCATCCTACTTCAAGCTCTAAATCCTTAAGGTGGTGCTTCTCTGCTGGCATGGGGGCAAACTCAAACCAGAAACAGGAAGTTAATATGGAAATCAAAGCAGCAATGACACAAGCGCCCACTAGTGGCTGGCTGCAGTATATATTTTATGTCCGGCCCCCTCTATGTAACCAAACGGACAAACTAACAAGATTAACAGTGCAGAACCTAAAAAGTATCAACAACAAATTGGTCATCCAATCACACGGAAGCATCCCCACACTTCTCAGTTTGTCAACATCTTACAGACCATGCAGAATAGATGCCAAAATGGATAAAAAGTCAACGATCAGACACAATCTGATTCAGTTAGTTGTTTATAGCCAAGACTATAAAAAAGATTAAAAGTAATTTTTAGCTCGAGTTTTAGTAAACAATGCTGAGAAGAAGGTATTTAAACTCTGACAGAACGAGACATGAAAAGTTAAAAATCAAGTTAATAACCAGCAAATTGTAAAAAAGTTACAGACCTTATTAGATTTCTTCCAACTTTTATGTAACAACCAAAGTGTCAAATGGAAACAGACACCAATAAAACAAACAGATCGTTCTGATTTTGACATTTATAGAAGTTGTGGAGAAATGTTCAAACATCAGTGCACTGCAAGATTTTTCACCTGGAATTCGACTCAACCATTGAACATACATACAACAGGTAAGAAAACCTGCTGGTTTCACAAGATATTTCAAATCAATCTACTTGAAACATGTCTTTACGAGGCAAAAAAACAAATGTATACATCAAAGTGGAAATATTAAAGTCCTGAGAGGAATATTTAAATATCTAAAATAAACCTAAGTAATAAGAATAAAAACATGCTTGTGTAATTAAAACTTGTACTAGCAAACTTTTTGAACAACACTCTAAAACAACTGGCTTTTAATGTCATTATTGCCATTAAACAATGGCACGGAGAAATTAGTTAATTAAAATCATGAAGCTGAATTGCGTTTGCTCTTTCTATGAGCCGTAATGTTGCCTCCTCAAACCTGTGACAAGCTCACATCTGGCCTCCACACCTGGACTGCCATTTAAAAATGGAGCCATAAGACACACCTGTTTTATTCTGACTGAACACTCCCCACATCCTCAGGTCACGGTCTGTGGGGGTTACTGTGTTTATAACTGGGTTTCTGACAGGATCAGCGGGGATGCTGAAGTTAGAAACAGATTCCATGTAAGACAGACACTGTAAATGTGCTCAACACCCACTCTTTTTTTGCAGATGTTGTTTTTGCATTTTAAATAGCTCCAGCATCATACTGAACTTTTTCCATCCATATCTGTTGTTTTATTTTGTCTATAAAAAGCCGAGCACAAAACATCAAAACAGATTTTCTGAGCAGCATGGAGTGTTGCATGAAAGAGCGAAGGTAAACAGCTTTGTCCTGAGGTTGTGTATCAGTACAATGGCTGTCATGTGTCAGACTGCCGAGCCTTTCAGAGCACGGTGAGATAATGACTCCTGAACAGGTGCTTCCTCCGCCGCCTGCTGAGGGCCATTGCCAAGTTACAGCGCTCACCGCAAGTCTCACTTCTCCTCTCGATAAGTTCATATACAAACCACGAGTTTTGTTTAGAATTTACTGTAAAGTGAATGTGTATCTGAGAAAAGACGAGAACTTGTGGGAACTTTTATCACCAAAATCTTTTAATAACTTCAGTTAGTCGACATTTAAATAGCCACAGTAATCTAGAAGTTAACAGATTACAGTGTGGTTTTTATTAAATAAGCTAATGAATGACTTTTATCACGTGTCAAACATTTCTGGAAGTCTTAGCAGCCAAAAGACACTCAAAATGAGAATTTTCTCTGTATAAAATGTCTCACAGCTGGGTTGGACTGGACATGATGAGCTGACCATGACTGAAGGAAAAAAGAATCTCCACACTGTGGTGTAGCATGTGTTTAGAAAAGCTTCACAGCTCTATTGAACATATCTTAAATGAACAAACTGACTTCATCAGCGTACTTTATGTGAATCCACCTGAAAGTTACTGTAAAAGTAAAATAGTTAAAGAATCTGTCCTACTGGTTCTGAAAACAAAAGTTTTTCGTTTGAACTCTATTACAGAGATCTGTTAAAGTTCTACTAAGTTAGTCTTTGAATTACTTTTTGTGATCCAAATAAATGATTGAGTGTTTTTGTTTGTTTAGGTAAAATTTAGGCCGCTAGAAGCCCCATTTTCAATAAATCACCATATTTGAGTCGTCTTCCCGCCTTTCTGTTGTGATTGGCTGGTGGCTACACACCTACCATCCACACACTGCAGCTCAAACAAAACATAAAATGCCACATACTTTCAGAGGGTCATAAAAAAACAAACTGATGCATAAAAACTTTTGAATAAGTGAATATTTGGGGTTTAAAAATAAAATTATGCAAATTTTAAAAATAAATTTAACTCTGAACATCGGTTTGTAACAGCTGAAGAACAGATTTTTCTAAGACAAAGAAACTGTTTGAACAAAGAACATGATGGACTCTTTATAAACTATAAGTGTTGCTTCATTTATTGAAATATAAGGGCTATCTTGATTTTAAATATGTGACTTTTCAAATTCACTAACAATGGATGGACGAGCACCTTGGACAACAGTCCTCAAGCCATTTATTACATTAGGATGGTACAAATGTCAATGAATAACAGTTATGTAATGCATCACTACAATAACTTCATATTCTGTCAGTGGCTATAACTTCATCAAAACACGTCAATATTTGTTTTTCCATTTGAAGTTCATAACATCCAGCCCACGTCAAGGCCAATATGTGAAACAACAAACCTGACATACAGAGTATGACCCACTTCTTTTATAAGACAACAAAACAGACCCACAGCAGCAAACCTTGTAGGTCAGTATTTAGGTTAGACTCACTGACAAAATCAAGGCAATTAAGGGAGACATAAAAGATCAGTTGCTGTAAAGTTTGCAGCTACTAGCTTAATGGTTAGAAGAATTAAGTTCGTGCTTACTGGCAACTTTGATATCCAGTAGATCTAAATGATGCCTGGAGTCGGCTCTATAATATTTAACTGCTCTTGAATCAACTCATGTGGCAAAAAGTCCTTAGGACTTGTTTTTTTCACCCACTTCCAGACAGTTACAAAGTTTTGTATTTTTGATCTTTCTTTTATCTAATTGATTTTTTCGATACTTAAACTGTACAAGAGTCCATCAGGAAAGAGCCCATCTGTTGTCTTGTAATTTTATACTCATGCACTGAATATTCAACATACTGCTGCCACGACTGTACCAAGAATGTTTACCACTACATGCATCATATTATAACTTGTTCCAAATCTTTTGGTTGATATAAAATTAAGATAACAAAAAGTTAAAACCATGCTGTATTTTTAATGCAACAAAGCTTTTTAAAAACATCTGTATTTGCTTTGATGCGTTCTGATCTACTACGTTTGGTGTTGTTGCCTTTTTTAAAATAACGAGTTAAAAAAAATTACTTCATGCAAAGTCTGTTGAACCTCCATATATGGGCATACTGATGCTATCGCAACGCAATATTACCACTGTATGATTTACTCATATCGTGCGGCTCTAATACATCCTGTAAAATAGGTTTAGACCAACACTGGAATTTTATTGTTAAATATAACAGAAAAAAAACATGACACCAACTCATTCTATTGTTGGCCATTTTATAGAAAGCAGTGTGTGTGTAAAAGGAGCTTTCAGCTTGTGTATGTGTGTGTGTATATTCTCTAATGGCTGTGGCTTAATTTCATCCTGTGTATTCCCTGTTTCCTGATTAGCTACAGTGCTTTTCAGCCTGGAAAGTCCTGCCTGCTTGACAGCTCCAGCTTTGTTTCTCGATGTGTTTGGCTTCACTGGCACATAAACCACTGATTACTCATCTGTGGATCTTCCTGACAAACACATGATCCTATTCTCTCGCCGGCTGGAATGGTTTCCTTCTATCTGGAATGCACTGTTTAGTTTGTCTCTCATAGTTTTTACAAACATCATACAACAGACGTGCTGTGTGACACATCAAGTTATGGTCATTTTAGCGAGCCTATAAAGTAAAACAATTAGATGTGCATTCATCTGGCACACAGCCTAAACCCTGACTAACCAAGACTGAAGGAATTTAAGATTGAACATGATTCATTTATTCAATTTACTAAGAGAAAAATGATACATGAATCACTCCTCTGAACAGGACGGCCACGTGGGTATTCATTCATTACACAAAATATAAAGTATTCATATTTATACTATTCATCTGCTGATTACATGTATAAACACATGACACCAGCAGGTCACACATTTTCGAAATAGCTTGAACATCCTTCCTGGAAGTGAGTGCAACGTTCCTCATTACAGCTGGGATTAGGGGGAAAAGGGAGGAGTTCAAGAAGTCAAAGTTCTGGACAGGAGAAAAGGACACAAATGTGAAATGACACAAATATTTACAAGTGGTCATGTCAGGTCACATTCCTTTATCAGAAGACGCTGGATCCAAGAAGAGATTTTCTAAACTCTGTGACTGAACGTGTGTGGGGGGTCTAAATCTCCGTGCTTCATCATGAAAGAATAGAGTTAAACAGACAGCCAAAAACCATGAAGTCTTACAAATATATTGCAAACATGGACTAAAAAGCCCAATTAACACATACTAGAAGTTTTTACAACAGCAGCATCTTTGGATATTTGCTGACTTCAGTTCCTCGAAAATTGCGAGAGCCTTTAAGAAAAAATGTTCTTTTGTTTTATAGTAAATAGAACTTGTTTGTGTCTGAGGAGGGGAGAGATTTAAAAAAAAATCAAGTGACTGAACTAAATCAAAACTTACACAATAACAGATGGGATTTTAAAAGAAGCTCTCTTAATTCAGTAGATAAACAAACTCATTTTGTTCTCTGAATCTGTTCAATTCTGGCTGCTAATTAATTGGAGCTCACATCATAATTTAAAGTAGCGCACATGGAATTTTTCAAATGTTTTTGACCACTGTTTTTTAGGTGGGTTAAATATCACTTAATAGTTTATTTTTAGATGTTTGTTGAAATCCACACATTCAAATAGTTAAGATGACTGTCATTTGACTTATCGTGCATTTTTAGTAGTTTTTTCCACCTGGTCACAACATGCTGCCAGAATGACCACTAGGTGGCGTTAGTTTCCTAACCACCACCATGCTTTCTTGAACACGGGTGCATCTTTCAGTACAAAACTTGCCAAAAAATACTCCCAAATTTTTGCTGCTTTCCTCTAGATAACATTTATGTTGTTGTAAACAATAAATAAATAATCCTAAAAACTTTTTGTTCAGAGTGAATCCTGCTAGAAAAGTGAGAACACGTCAATTATGTTAAATACCAGTTAAAACTAGGTCAAGGTGGGACAGCAGGCAACAACCGAGACGTTTTTCCATAAACAAGTTCTTTGAGGACGTTTTAATAGCTTTGTTTTCATCCTCAAACCGTCGGCCAGAGCGCTCTAAAAAAACACTCTAAACCACAAATTTTACCTTACCAGTAAATATGTTAAAATGCTCAAATTATGTCAAATTATTGCCGTGCCACATGATCTCTCATTTGTCAGCTCACACAAAAATTTGAATTCGGAATTTAAACCATATTTTATGAGTTGAGGTAGTGAACATGAACAGAACAAAAACCTCACTGTAAAGCTCAAAATGAGAATATACCAAATAATAAAAATGTGATTATAGACACATTACTAGAGCTGAAATAGAAAATAGTGATTTATTTAATGCGAAGACTCATTGACTGACTAATTGCAACAAATTACCTACCGAATTTTACCTGTCTTTGAATATTAGCTTAAAATCCACTTGGTGGACAGGATGTGTGTTTCAAGACAAAAAAAAAGTTTCCATCTTAAACTTTCACGCTGCCTCAGTCTTTGACATGTGATCAAACAGGACCGATATGAGCGTATATCTTCAGAGACATTTTGTTTTTCTGCCGGGAATCTGGACTTCAGGGGAGACAGCAGGAATGAGTCTATTGACAGAACTTTGTCTGCATGGTACATGTAATGGACTGACCTTCATGTTCAACACTGAACTCTGCAGAGCTTTGGAATGTGTTTGACCTCTCGAGCTGTAACCGTTTTCACCCAAAGCTCTCATACACGAAATCAAGTACAGGCCAGGCCCTGACAAGAGCCAATCCTTTTCAATGCTCGCTAATGCTCAATTATCTCCTCTCAATTAAAGGATGCGTGATGCATTTCATTCACCAAATGATTTTTAAAATAATATTCCGTTGACATAACATATGGTTAGAATTATGCTGATTTAAGGAGTTATGGTTTGATCCATTAAAATCAATTTTTTTTTTATCTAAAAAAAGCTGAACCTGTTTACTTCTTTGACACAGAGATATATGCTGGGGGGGAGCAATAGATAGGAGGTTTTTCTGAAGTTTCTGTTGAATATTTTAGCTCCACAGGTGTTCTTACCTTCATAGTGGGTGTGAAAACAGGTCAACAACTTCTCTTTCAGTTTTAATCTCTCAAACTACGCAGGTGGCGATAAAACCCGAGTTTGAACGGTCTGTACTTGTTTCGTCACAACTCCTTTGTTCGTTAGTATTCGGCAGCTCCCGCAGTTGAAACCACGCCTAGCATGCTGCTAGCTAAAAGCTGTAGCATAAGACGTAGCAAACAGGAAGAGACTACGTGTGACGTTGCCATGCGCAGTGGGGCAGGAAACAGTATACTTTGCTCTCATAGGCTAGTTTGTTAGCCAATCTGAGTCCAGCAAATTCGAACAATGAATATAAACGAGCTGCTGCTCGAGGCCTGACAGAACGAGCTGGAACCACCCGAATTCTAATGCAGACAGATTGAAAGGTCTGTTAATCAGTGTTTCCTGATGTTTTTTTAGATATAAAATGTTTCATATTACTGGTTAATACTTAAGAAATGACCACAAAGTCCTGAAATTTGTATAAAATGCCCTCTTTACAACATGAGAAAAGATGAAAAAAAAAGCTGATTGAAGATAAAAAACTGAACTCTGCTCATGCTCTCATGATGGAGATCCAACACAAACAATTAATTTACCGACATATTCATTAATAAATAGCAAACTTAAAGGAGATTAGAAATTCCTTAAACTTTGTTAAGAAAATCCAACAAGGTTGATTCATTTGTTTCTACAATAAAGGGGAAAAAAGCATGAATCAGAAGGTTTAAGCAGGTAGACACAACTCAGTGGCTGTTTTCAGCTAATCATCAAGCTGTTTTCTCCAAATTATTATTTTATGAAAAGCAGATAACTGAGGTTTGAGAAAGGAATTATAAAGCTCTTTCTAAAACTGAGAAAGTTAAAAATGCTCTGCAAGTGTGCATCATTTATTTAAATACTTATTTTATCAGAGAATGTTTCCATTCAGTGAGACAGAGTTAGAAAAACAATGAACGTAATGCTGCAAGATGAATGTTTCCTTAAGGGTAAGTTCAAATTAAATAAACACAAAAATCTTTAGATTTAGAAAAGCTAAGAACATTGTAAGAATACTGTATATCATAAGAGCTGTGTATTTGCTTCCTAACATATATATTTTTTATTTTGTAAGCACATACCAAATGAGTTAAACTAAATGAGCACCAAAAAAGACAATTGGAAACTTTCAGATTGTCAGAACACCTCCAACTTCATAGTGTGTATTTATATGCTTAGTTGTCAAAAACTCAACACTGTCAAATTTTGTAAAAATAAATAGATACAATTTTTATTTAGACCAAAATGAAGTAAAAAGTTTTGAAGTAAAAATGTTCTTATCTGCTGTTCTGATGTTGGTTACAAAAGCAATTATTTGGATTAGATGTCAGCTGACCCAGTCGAGGTGAAGTAAATGTAACTGTAATGAAAATATGACTTCCTTCCGTAAGAAAAAAAAAAAAAACAAAAACAAAAAAAAAACATTTAGCGTGAAAACAAAAAAACATGAAAGGATTAGCGAAACAGGACGGTATGAACATGTCCTCTTCAGTTGATGTTGTGAGCACTCGTAGACGTCACGCGTTAAAAACAAAGGTGTTTCCAATTAAACAAGCAAACGGAGCAAATAAACAACAATAAATAAAAGTCATTCCAAGAATTCTTCGGCATTTATGTGGCGCTAGTTTTTCATTTTTGAGGGGTCAAAACTATCTGGTGGCAAACCCAAATTGCAAACTAACCTCTAAATTTTGAACATAAAAACAAACATAGATGTTTTTGATTTGTTTGCACAAAGAAAAGTAAAAGTTTGGATTTACTGGAATGTCAGGATTGTGTTTAATTTATAATTTAAAATGTGACAATTAGTGAAACATCACAAGAGCTCATCGTGTTTATTCCGAGGTTCATAAGGTCGAACCTTTTAGAGTGCACAGCTGGGATTCAGAAGTAAAAGATGACGAGGGGAAACAAAACGAGGGGCAACTGTAGGGTAAGAACTTCCTCCAATCATCTCAACCAACTGAACAGATCTGGCAGCTGGTTTTTGTCAGTAGGTAAATTAATAATATTGTACATCTCATTTATCAATACTTTTTTTTCTTTGATGGAACTGAACCTACTTTGGTACCTTCTTACAGTACTACAACCTCCCGCCTCAATGCAAAGAGTGCGATGGGACGGAAATTTACTAGGTGCACGTACTGACCGACCTCTATCTACAGACCCAGCTCATCCAGAACAGATGAGGTACTGAGCTGGTTCCTATCATCATCACTTGCCTGAAAAGATTAGAAACACATTTTTCCAAGCCCAAGTTGTAAACGCGTTTTCTTGGTGCATTCCTCATCTGTGGTTATTTAGTTTGCTGGGGGCCTGTTGTGACCGCAAAATGCTTTTTCTGCTCGGCTTGATATACAATTTTCTACAAATAAGACTCATTTTCTTTTTCATGGAGAGACAAAAATCTGCAAATAATAACAGCTTACATACCAGCCTCAAACAGAACCAAATTGCAAACTGGGTCTGTTAAACACTTTGGTGTATCTTCATTAAAGCTTCAAAGATGGAATTTTAGTTATTTGGATTTTCACCAAATTTGGACAAAAAACAAAAAGAAGGAACGCAAACTTTTTGGAACAAACCTTTTTTCCCTGACCATCTTTCTTTATTTTATTTATTATTAATTTATTTTTGTGAAAATCTCAATTTTAGTGTTTGAAACTTGTGCATCATATTCATCAGTCTATGTTGTATTGTTATACAGAAAGTATACAGTACACCTTATTGTTTCAACAAATATATCCAAAATTGTGAGTTTTATTTTGAAAATCATCTTTTCGATTATGGCTTTAACTCTGCTGGAAGAATTTGCAAATTTATTCTAAGTTCAGACATGAAGAGGAAGCGTTGATGAAACAAGCAAGAGAGAACAAAGTAAATGAATAATCCCACTTTATTAAAACGGTACAGACTTCTCTCCAGTGACATCTGGAAACACTTCGCTAATTGATTTAACTAAACTTGTTGCACTGTTTCTATTTAGAGAGAAAATAAAAACAAGATATTTGAGGGATGATAGTGAGGAAACGGCGCCACCCTGATTCATCCCTCCCAAAATAAATAAATAAATAGCTTCAGTCTCATTTTAAAAAACATCCAAAACATTTCTTAATTATCTCATTTTTTAAGCTTTACTTGTCGCTGTTGTCGTTCGCCAGCTTTGAAGAAAATTGTTTTGTTGTATGACGCACAACAAGACATTCTTAATGACCCCCACCAGACTCAAACTGCTCATCGGTGCCGACAGACTCATTCCTTCTGAACTGACCTATAAATACCACAAGTTAAACTATAAATAACGTTTCTTTTTCACCAAGAAGCCGAAATTCTTACCAGCAAGAGCACGGTGAACTTTTATGCTCAGGATATCAGCAAAAAATGAAAAACAATTACTTATCTGTCGAGACATTTTCCAACACAAATATGCGTGATGTTAAAATAAGTGTGTTAAATCATGGATTTATGTTTAAGATGGCATCTTGTTATTGTTGTTGTGCAGCTGGACAGAAGCCCATGAATGGAATTAGAAACATAACACATCCACTGGTACCAGTCTTCACATGTTAGAAAGTAGGAAAGGGGGTTCAATAAAGCTCCAGATTTATTCCAGACCTGTAGGAATGCATCATTAGTACAAATCTCCTGTTTCCTATGACATCTGGAGTTCGTGAACATTTCTGGAAGTGGGTACTGGTTCCTACAGGTACTTACAGTACAGTTTGGGTATCCTTGAGAATGAGGTGATTTTCTGCCATACACTGGCAGTAGAGTTCCTGCTCCCTTCCTCTGCTCCATTGATGACGATGTTACAATTTTTTTGTTATAAGATGCACAAATGGCCCCCCATGTGCCCACTCATGGCAATTTTAAATTGTTGTCAAGTTGTCTGGCTGTCAACACATTTTATCAGGGAATACATATGGCGGCGGTCCAGTATCTCCAAATTCTGTGTTGATCATCACATCTGCTTGAAAATTTGTGGAAAATCCAATTTCCAAGACGACAATGCAAAGAGACTCCCAGAATCCGATTCAATTGTAAGAGCTGGACCGTGAGCTGGAAAGGACAGTAACACCTTTGATGAGACGTTTCACCTTGTCGCCACACGCAACATGAAAAATGAGAAGTGTAATTTTCTGGAAACAACAGCTTTTTGTCACAATCTATTTTATATCCTTATGAAAACATGCAGTTCTCTACAATCTTAGAAGTAAATAATTCTGGATCATGGTGCACTGTGTGCACATTATTTTTAAGACATTGCACCTGCATTCCTATGCAGAGGGTTTGTGTGGTGCGTTCGTGGAAAATCTTGAAACAGACCAACGACCTGGATATATACTTCTAAAAGGGCCACAAACACGAGATCCTTATAGGGCTGCCGTAAGGAAACGGTCCAAAAATCGTTAGTAGCGTGTTCCCAGGCGTTAGTACGAATCATTGTGACCAAGCCTTTACATGTCAGATTGAGGTGGAATCATGTTACTTTATGACTGAACTGCTGTGATTTCTTTATCCAATAAACTGGAGTACCTTGAAAAAACCCACACACTGATGTATGAACCAAATACCTTCATGGCATGATGATGCAAACCACTGGACCACTGTGCTGCCCGTGAATAACTTTGTGAGATAACCAGATCTCAGGAGAACTTTGCAATTTCTACACATGATGGGCAATTTGGGGAAAAGAAGTCCAGAACAGTTTTTAGTCCCGGCCACATAGTAAGATACATTCTATTAGTCACTAATAAGTATTGTATAGGCTTCAACAGTATACTCAGACTGTAACAGCAACAATTGTATGGCTTTAAACGACGTCAACAAAAACACTTAAGAATGAAGCAGATAAGATGAAAGTGTCCGGTTACTTGTTTTTGACTAACGTACTTCCTGTACAGATTCTTCCAGTACCAGTCCTGCTGTGCAGCAGTGTTTTTTCCTGGTAGAGATATTTATTGCTTCAGAGCGGGACGGCAGTGAGTATTACTATGTTGAAATTACAATTCACTGACACTATGACAGATATGTTAACCTGTTCATTTTATAGCCTAATAAAACACCATAAAAGTGTCTGCAGTGACATAACGTTTGTAAATTACAAAAGACAATCATGTCAAAACAAGAATGTGTTCACAGCTTTTCACAGTATTCAGCCTTGGGCATAAAGAGCCGAGGCTGAAGGGAAGAACGCACCAGAAATTAAAGGTTAAAAATACATCGAACAAACAAGCAAACAATTTCTGTTCTCTAACTTTCTGATTCCAGTCACACCCGCATCCATCCACATTCGACCAGATTCATAAAAACACTGTACAAAAGCACGGGTGATAAAATAAATCCGCATGATGCTTGTTGAAATATAAAGTCAAAATGCTGATTTCACACCAGGCTGCTTAGTCACTGAAAGTTTATCAGTATAAGTGAAGAAAACCAGATATATGACAGGCACTAATGTCCTGGGCAGTGTGATCCTGTTCACTGCTAATGTTACCCTCGGGACTGACAGTTTTTCCCAGCCCAGATAAGAAAATATTTCTTTATCTATTGGATTGTCCATGTAAGGACAACAGCCCTCCTGTTAAAGACCCCTTGTAGTCACCAGGCAGAAGAGGAGGAGGTGGCAAACGGAGAGAGGCAACTATTCCCTTCACGTTTCAACAGAGGATGATGGAGAAGCTGAGGAATGGGAGTCTGACATGATGCATGAAAGGAATGTGAGGAAAGAGGTTCTTTAATTAGTGAAGATGAGACTGGTTGGAAAAAAGAAAGAATTGAGGTAAACAACCATAAATTTAACTGAAGGGGAAAAGCCAATATCTACGTTTAAAGTTCCAAAGTGAAAATGTGCTTTTGACACATAAACTGTTTGTTACTGGGTTTTGATCCATCTGCTTGTGGTGCATAAAAAACAACACAAAAATATGCTTTCTTAGACAAACATTAAAATCCAAATCCAAATATTAGTTAAGTAACAGGACTCTCACTAATTAATTGTATATAGCTGAGTGTCATCATACGACACCACTATATCGCGTATGCTAGGAGAAGGATATATTTTTCTACATGTCAAAAAACAAAACAAAGTAACACTTTATAAAATAAATCTCAAGTTTATATTGTTTTGCTGCCAAGATACACATTAATGTAGGATTATGTGTGCTATTTAAACTTCTTTTCATGACTGATCAAACACTGCGGATGACAATGACACCAGCAATAAATAAATCATGAATGATTCATAAACTATTAAAACAAATCCATGCCTTTTTAAATCCGAATGCGCTTAATTTTATTTTGAAGGGTGGACTTTGTTTATGTCACTCACCATCTCCACCCCCTGAGGGAAGGCTGTCCCCTCCCAGTCTTTCTTGGGGAACCGCTGGATGATCTTTCCACATCCTTCTCCAGAACCTGAAAAAAAAAACAAATATAAGTCAGCACTAACCAATCAATCTAAATGATAATGACATAGGAAAACACTAAACTATAATAAATGACAAATGGGTTTTTACTTTTTTCCAAGTTTAACACACAAAACCCCTCCAAATAACCTTGAAATAAAGGATTTCATAACAATGTAATTGCAATTTCCAGCATTAAACATCCGTTTTTATTGCTCCACATCTTTATTGAGTTGCTTAAGCAACTATCAACATGTAGTGACTTATTAATAAGAAATGTCAACCTTTCACGACTTTTAGCCCAGCCACAAAATAGCTAACAACATTTTCAGGCATGCCATCCTTTAGGTTTTTGCGCAACAAACCACAGTTATAGTTGATGTAGCTTAGCGCTTCATTCTTTACTACAGCTAATAGATATAAATCCATTACTTTATGGCCAGAAAGAAGGAAAAAGTCATTTACAGATAAGAATGTAGCAGTTAGCAAGCTAAGTATCACCTGAAGACAGATGTCAGTTAGTTTATCTTTTCTTTTCATGTTGAGAAACAGGTCACACGTCAAGATTTTTACTGCATTTAAAAACCAAAACATACTGTTCTAAAATCTGCATCAGACACTACGGTGCAGCAAAATGTCCTAAAATAAACATGCATTTTGTTTCAGAAGTAGAAACAGACTTACTCTCACAACAAAAGAGAACAACCAGTCGCCAGTGATTAACAGATATGAAACATTAACATTAGCATACAAGGATACGACAATGTGCTGATCTTAAAAGCCGCTCAACAAAAGTCTGATAAAATGTGAGATTTCCATTAAAATATACTGAGTTGGATTTAAGCATGAATCTTGTTTTGGGAGACAAAATAAATATATTTTAGATTTGGCTTCAAGAATGACCAATCATTTTACCTAAAACAAACACTCATTCTTTAAATTTAAGATCAAATCTCCCTGGGTTTGAACTACAGTTGGTAAGTTTTCTAGTTATGATAATTATTTTTAAGTCATCGACTGAGTCTAAGACTGTGATTAAGTGATGCAGAAAGAGACTTTACTTCCTCACAAGTTTTAAGAAGTTTATATTAAGCTGGAAAGAAGAACAGACTGAAATACAAAACAGCCCAAATCCACAGATAGAACACATACAAACCAAACATGAAACATAATGTTTAAAGGATGAGTGTAAGCAGTTCTTAAATCATCCTAAACAAACGAATAAACAGACAGAGTGGGAAACACTGAATAAACTCAAGAGAACCAACCCAAACTGAGAAACTATATGTATATACACATAATACGGTGCAAACATTTAGCAACGTTAAATTTAACTCCTTATATCTGGAGAGTTAACGCCCGAAAGTTTTACTATTATATCAATGTCTCAGATTCCCAGTGGACACCATATGGCTGAGGCGTGCAAAACTCCTAAATTAGAAGTAATAACTCGTGTCAACATATGTATTTAGGACTTGATGTATAACCACAGTATTCTTATTTAGCAATCTCCAAAGCTAATAAAAAGGAAACGTTATCTAATTAGAGAAAAATTTCCTTAATTTAACATCCAAAAACAGCCTGTTAGGGTTTGTTTCACAATATGCACTTTGTCACACTGTATTATCCAACACAATGACTTCATCCTGATGTTATTTTAAACTCGTACTCTCTGACAGCCGGGACACACTTTCTGTTTGTCCAACAGAGGAAAACTGTCTAACAAAAAGAGATTAAGAGGAATACATGGGGTCTATGTCTGAAAAATACTTCACTAATATGTTTAAATACACCTAAAGATGATTTTAGTCTATAAAACTAGCGAAACAAAACAACTTTTAATGAACAGAGATTACTTTTTCAATGCCTTAAATCTGAGAAGAACATTAAACTTATGGCAACAGCCAGAGGATTTTAATATCTCTTAGTTCCAGCTGCCAAGTTTAGACACTAAAATTACTTGGTTAGGTTTAGGAATCAAAATTACTTAAAGATCACAAATGCATGAGGTTGTGTATAATTGAGAAGTTAACATAGCAAATTCAAGCTACTTTATGAAGTACCCATGATGCTGTATTTTTAGGAGATCTGTAAATGCATAAATACTCATGTGCAACCTTGCACTCTATTAGCAATTACAAAGGTGCAAGCTAATCTGTTATACATACAACATTTGCATTAAATTATCTGTCAATCAACTGCTTTTTTAGCTGGAGTAACTGTGTAAAAGCCATGATTCCACAGCAGGCTGCTTACTAAGCCCCCATACAACAACTCAGATGGAGGTCAGACACGATGTACAAGGCAGAGTTGTTTCAACAAACAGGAAAAAGAACAGCAACATCTCATCAGACAGACACAAGGCTGCTGCAGCCTTCCGACACCTCGAGCCTGCTGTCAACAAGTCCTTGAAACCTTGACCTCAATGGTGGGGCGCAACTGATCAATCACGACGAAGCACCAAGGTCTGAGTGTGCACGTGTCTTGGTTCATAAGTGTGTGCACAGTGCGGTCCAAACAGTTTGTGCTGTTTAAATATTTATACTGGAATATGGACTCAGAGACATTAAGTGATCACAAAGAGCCTGTAAAACAGATGCTGCTGCAACGATAAAATTAATATTAGCAAAAGCTAAAAAATTTGATGAAAAAAATTCCATTTAACTATTGCACAGTATTGTGTTTAACCAGCTGCCTCCTTGTCTTTTGTTCACCTGTATATTCAAGTGAAGCCTGTGCGCATACACAACACAGCACTAACATGACACCCACCTATCTGACCATTGCATGTTTGTGCGTCTTTACAGCTCCTCTAATTGAAATCACATGTACCAAGTTTTCCAAGTTCTAATTTTCAACCACGGGTGAAAATAAATGACAAAATTCCTCACATTCCACAAGGCTGCACTCGTGTATTAAAACAAGCCGCTCTTTCAAACACTACCCCCCTGATAACTATAAAAGACCCCATAAGGATGGATAATGGAACCCAGGCCTGAAGAGAGGTATGCTAATTTGCACATCCTCCAGCACAACACAAGGGAAATAAACATCTAGAATCAAGCGGTTTTTTGTATTTTTTTGGCAGAAGACAGTGAAACATCTGAACTTTTCCAAGGTGCTTGAAAGCACGTTTGAAAGTAAAGCTCATTTTGATATGAGACGAATAACATGGCAGAGCTGAAAAGTGGGACATTAAACAGCAGAAACCCTTTTAAAAGTTTACTTTTCTGACAATGTTTCTTTAAAAAAAAAAGCAATAAAAGATCTACTGTTTAAGAGACATGTACATTCCGATTTGATCACCAAACCTCATTTTCCTAACGCTTGAATGTAGAGGTCGTTCATGTTCACAGAAAATAAGGGGAGAACGTTATCAATGGCACTTTAGTTGTTTTTAATGTTTATTTTAAGCTCCATAAGGTTATATAAGCAGAAAGAATCTGGTGGAGAGTCACCCCTTCACACAGGGTCTATGGGGTGTCCTGGCTCTTTTATGTACGTCTATCTGGCAATTCAACTGGAGATTTTTGGGTATCATTTTGGATCAAAGAAAAGAGAGAAAATAACTTTTCTCTGTAAGTGCTTAACTGGGAAGAAAATAAACCGCGTGCCAATGACTCAACAGTGTCTAACTAATACAATTATTTCACAGCATCATAAAAGTTATGACTGTTCATTCAAATTTGTGATCGCTGTAATGAAATTTCCCTTCCTCAGCTATCCAAGTGGGACATGAACTATTACTGAGTGTGTGTACACACTTCCAAACTCAAACAAATCTGACTTAGATTGAATGAACTTAACAATTTATTCTTGAATTGCGTGATTTCGAATATTCTCCAAAACAAGTTAAAAACCACAAAGGAAAAGTTATCTATCATCCTTGATTAGGGTAGATGTTTCTCCTTCTAGGGGAAAAGAAAGTTGATTTATCTCTGATTTATCTTTCTGCTGTTACTGTTGATTAATCAGCCAATGCTTTCCATTTGCTGTATATGGAAAAGCCACCAGCGGAATCTGTCAGTTTGCGTAACAATCACGTCACCATCAAACCTGCTTTTGGCCCACAGGTGGACTGTGCTGGAAAAATGTGACAGGTAATTCTTCACTTACCATCTCACCACAGCATCAGGACCTGAGTAATGGGGTCTGACCTCAGTGGTTAAAAGATCATCAGGAAACTAACGTGTTTGGAGTATCCTCTGAAAATGATATGCAAAGAATGATACAGTATGTAGTTTGCATGGCAAAAAAGGTACCAGAGATTAACGAACTGGTGATGTCACTAATACCTAATTCAGGAAGTTTAACAGCTGAGGGATAACTATGTAAAAAGCAAATACTTCAAAAGGGTCATGCCTTGGTCATTATGTGGGAAGAAAAGAATATATCAGATTAGAAAAGAAGCTTAAAAACATTTTTAAGAGTGACAAAGTTTTTGGTTTTGAGTTTTCAGTGATGTCATGGGGCTGAACAGGGTGTGGTGGCAGCATTTCCATGACTTTCCTACACTGGCCTAAAACAAGATATGACGGCATTACTCTGTTGAGGCGTGATCTTCTGCTGCAATCAGAGAGAGTCGTGCCACGATGGCGCTCAGTATAATCATGGATGTATGTCAAAAGATGGTTAAGGAAGCATAGACAAAAACAGAACTCCTCACTATGCTCCTTTTCTTTCTACTCCTAAAAAAACATAATCTGTGCAGATCTCTAACAATCATCGTCATAGTTACTGCTCGGTCAGTCAGGAGTCTAAAACTTCCTGCCCTCTTTTGTGAGTGGCAGCACCGGGTCACTTACTAACAGTGACAATTTACCATAAAAAGGACACTTATTTAAACTTACAGCCAGCAGTTAGATAGAAACTCATTGTGTGGACAGAGTTTACATATACGTATAATTGACCCTGTACTTGTTATTCAAACTCCATTCATTTAGATTAAATTCTGAATTTGTTATCAAGATCTAGATTTTGTTGTCACTCAGTCACTCGAATAGAAAGGTCAGTGTGTGTGAGTGACACATTAGCAACAATGTGCTGCTTTATTAAACTTTTCTTTCACCACACTGAATTCCATCTTGCATTTAGTCCAGTAATGTTATGACTAAAAATGTTTCCTGCCATGAACTTTAGCATCATTTGCATCGCTGCAAAAAATCTCAGTGCACCAATTGTTTAACGTCTTATCAATGGATGTGAGTGGAGTAACAAAAGCCTGCAGATTTGCCCTTCATATCAGATTTTAGCTTGATGTAACTGGCCAAAGGTGTGTTTCTCCACTAACAACTGTACAGTGATCACAAAATGCATGTTGCGTATTTGGATTGATGACATCGTAATGGGCCGCGACGTCTCGGTGACCAGCTGGTATCAATAAACTCTATGATGGCGTGCAAATTTGGACACTGATTTGATGCACTTTCATCTGCGATTAAGAAGAACTACTGAAGCACCCACATAGTTATAATGTTTCTGTAAACTTTTCAACAGGGCGAAGAAAGTCGGCAAAAGGAAAAGGCTAAACATGAACCATGAACTTCCTGTTTAAGGAGACACGACATAAAACATAACACAAACAGAAAGTTAATTCATGGAAGTTCTAACAAAACCAGGTATGCAGTTATTCATGATACACCTATTATAAGAGAGCTTAAATGGCATTTATGAATTGTGGCCTAACTGGTTGACAAACCCACATCTGATCCACAATTTATGAGGAACAAATCTTACAAGAGATGGCAATATAAATGAGTCAAAAGACAGCAGCAGACGGAAGAATTTGGCTCTTTTTAGGTCTATTTTGTATTATTCCACAAGACTGTTCTATGTTACATAAGCTGATCCTCATGTCCAAACCAGAAGATCCAGATCATAAAGTCACACAGTGGAAATTGTGCACACTGTCTGAAAAACTCATCCCAAACAAGTTTGATTCAAGAAAAAGTGATAATATCCTGTAAATAAACTGTGAGAAAAGCAGCTGGTTTTTAATTTGGAAAATGGCAATTTACACCGAACAGCAGGACAGATTCTAAAAAAGACTGTGACAAAAAGAGAAACAGCACTATACTGCAAAATGGAAAGTACAGAATGTAGTGTGGGCCCAGTGAAGAGTCCATCGGTCAGCGTTGGTGTTTGCACATTCCAGCATTGTTCATGAACATAATTCCAGGGTTTACGGTTGGCGGATCATGACACAGGCCCGCTGGGACGTAGACAGGTCCAATTTCATGCCAAACAATCTACCTCACAGGTCAAGCTGCCTGCTGCAGCGCTCACCTCTGTATCTCATTTTCACAGATTTAAAGCCTTTAAATAACAAACTGTTTAAGCAATCTCTCGAACCCCCAACAATAAAACTATACATTTGAGACCTCACGTAGTTTTATGTTAGTTTTAAATCATTACAGTCTGGTCCAACCAGCACAATACACGTTTTGTTGTTTTTTTCGAAAACAAGTCACTGGCTTTCCAATGAAAATACTACAAATGTTGTTATTAGAAACAAATGCCCTGGACTCATTCCCAAAGGGACAAAAAAATATACAAATTACGAGAGAAATGTATAAACAACCACAAAAAAGCTCAGGCATTTTGAAGGACATCCAAACTAACACTGATGTGGATCAACTGTCCCATTGGAGGAGAAGACACCTCCACTCCACAGAAAGTGTGAACTGTTCCTTTGGACCACGGCCGCACTGAACAGATTGCATGCTTAGTGTTATTTCCACTGATCCATCCATAGTAATCTAACAATAAGAAGTGGGTCAGGCCAACGGAGCAAAAGCCAGCGCAGAGCAGGAGCGTCAGATGAGCCACGTAGGGATTCCTGCTTTGCGTTAACGAGGGAGATAAACAGAAAAAAAAAAATCTGTCGTCTAGACGACCAACTGTAATTCATGCCTTCAATGAGCCAACTTAACTGAATGTGGACTGAATATCTTAATATTTTTTCCCTGTGTATATTAAATTGCTTTATTCTTTCACCAGCCTGTAAGTGCATGTTTCTACCTGTGGCATCTACTAACTGAAATTCAACAAAGTATATCAGCAAGCAGAATTTGGTTTTTACCCTCTGAGGAGTTAAAGGTTTAGATTAGACTGCTACGACACTGTGACCGTTCACAATTTGTGACCACAGAACATTTTATCTTCCTACATCATCTGTTTAGAGTGGAGGAAAAGAAGAATCACTGATCTCTAGCCTGGCTGAATTTGACTCTATTCAGATTTTTCCAGCGACACCCGGAACATTTCATTCCTTGTGCACAAATAAATTTTTTGTAAGTTAGTGCTCGGATGCACAGAGCTGATGAAGAACGCTGTTTACCTTTTGTGCATCGCACGCTACAGTGAATGAGAGGATTCAGCTGCTCATCTGACACATGGTGCTGGCTGGGTGCCACAGGCGGAGGCTGGGATCTTTACAATATTCCCTACAGATAGATAGCTATTTGTTTCTGTTAATGATTAAATAAAAATTACTGCATAAGTGTTAAACAGCTGAAAATTGCAAAGATTTGAAAATGTCACTCATCCAACTGCAGCCATAACGTGACTGCAGTGTCGTAAAGTTCTCAGCTATGTATCTATGAATGATTAGACGTGTGTGCCAAGCTGTTTCCTGTCTTGGATGAAAGGAATGTGAGGCTGGACCTGAGGCATAACATGTAAATGGAAGCATGAGGGGCTTCCTGTCCCAACTGGAGAACAACAGTGGAGAGGAAGAGGAGGGGAGAGGCTCTGGCTCAGCACAAGGATTACTTTTCGTCGCAGTTATACAAAGTTACGCCCATCGGGATGAAGTTCGAAACTCTTCAGTGAAAAAAAAACAAAAAACAATCAAAACAAACATACAACCCAAAAAAGCTGCGAGGAACGAGGCTGCAGAGGGTAAAAGCAGATCAACTCAGATTGTGCAGGACAACCAAAGTACACAAAACAAACGCCATTAATATTACGAAACAAAAACTAAAAAGCAGGTTATCAGTAACCATGACCATGAGTCATTAAACAAACACATAGGGGGAGTCAGATTTGGACATAATATGACCGTATGTGACCAGCGTGTCCCGTTAACTGGATGAGACACATTTTATTAAATCCCCCCAAACAAACTTTCAGTTGAACCAAGTTTAACGTCACAAACGTGAGCAAACACCCAGAGTTAACAACACGAAAGTGTGTGTTTTATTTGTAAATACATGCCCCCCTCCCTCCCGGTTTGAAACATCTGGGCGGTTAATGGGAAAACAAAGTGTTTCCAGTCTCGGCCGTTTGGCTAACGTTGAAGCTAGCCGCAAAGCTATGTAGCATCAACATCATCACACACACTGATCTCAGTTCAGTCTGCGGACGAAAAAAAATGTCAAGAAATACTGAAACTCACCGGCTTTCTCTTGGTCATATCCAACGACAATAAAATAGTCAGCCAATCTAGCCATATCTGCTGCTTTTCCCCTGATATACCAACACAATTCAGCATTTTTCCTTCTTCCAGAGAACAGCCATGTTTGACAGAAGGAGTGTCACTGCGCATGCGTGCGGGAGCGGGATTCATCCATGGGCGTGGGTCCTTCAGTATACAAACACATCCTTGTTTCTTATTTTACTGAAAAGGAAATGGAACTTTAATATATACAAGAAAATATGAAGTGCAACTATCACACTAAAGGTTTTTGCTGTGATTTTTAAATAGGAAACAAACAATCATCAATCTTTCTACAAATCACTGTCACCACCACAAAGGCATGACCACATAATAAATATCCCCAACTCACAGGGTTTTAAACATATTTTTGCATAATTTCTAACTTTTTCTTTTTTTGGCAAATACCACTAAACACCCTATTAACTAATACTGAAAACAGGAAAAGCCGTGACATGAGCACGTGGAGATTAACTAAAATGTGGGATAAATAGATGATCCTCCATCGCCTTCAACAATAGCAGGAACACAGCAAGTGGTTTCCTTATGCATCGGCTGTTTTCAGTGTCTTTCTAATTTCCCACATGTTGGCTGTTTGCTAATAAAAGAACACATAGACAGATGATAGAGATGATAAACGTTGCGTTTGCTTATTAAGTTTATATTCACAGAGGAATTATGGGAATATTAGGTGACCCCAGAACAGAACAGAGCATCTCGAGGTTCATCACAGCTCACATTAATCAACAAACAGCTTATTTTTTATCTGATGAACTTGCTCAGACACAAAAAAGAAGGTGGTACATAAGCTGGTCCCCCGACAGCAGCTTCACACAGGAAGAGAAAAAGATTGCTGTATAAGGAGCCACAAGGCAGCTGAAGAATTCTGTTTCCATGATTGCACCATATCTTGTTATAAACTTTGGTTAGAGGATCAGTTGTCATCTGGTGCCAATTATCATTACAGAGTGCTTACAAAATATATTCTAGTTCACATCCCATCTGTTTGCTATTTGTTTCAGCCTAAAATAAGACACCACCCATGGAACAGGGTTACACGAGATATAAATAAACTCAGAAAGGTTTTTGTTAAAATGATCATGTATGAATCATGGGGATTTGATATAAAACAATTAGATGTCAGTTGTTGAGTAAACCTTATTTTCTGTTTTCTTTCCAGTCAATTAATGTGAAATGAAAAATCAAAACTGAAAGCATCACTTGTACTTTGCTTCATGGAAATTTCTATTCTGTGATTTCCCTTTCTGTTAAAAACCAATGGGATTTTTGTTTGCTTGTGGTTTTCACAGCATTTCATAAAGGGTAAGATTTCAGTCTACCTGGATACTTTTACTTTCTTAGCATTTCTGAGTTTTATATTTTCCCTTATCTAAAAACAGATAGATACCAGATAAAAAAATACTTTCACCTGTGGATTTCTGGACAATCTCTACAAGTTTACCCAGATATTATCTCTTATATATGCTTCCTTACAGGGTAAAATCAATTTACCATTCCAAGGACAGCAAATGGAGCAAAATATTTTAGAAGTATCTCTGATAATATTATTATTACATTATTCTAGTTCATCTTCTGATTAAATTCCTAATTGTAAAATTCCATTTCACATTCACTCAGCTATTAAAATAAATTACACCAAGAGTTCAAAGTCAATATTTACCTTATATAAACAAATTCAATTCAGTTTATTGTATTTACTGTTGGCTGAACATATTTTATTTAATCAGTTACAGAATGCTTGTCTCAAATTCTTTGTTGTCTGTTTTTTTGAACCAAAGTGGAACTTCACTATGCCGGGGCGTGTCCTGAAAAGCAGAACATGGGAACATTCTTCAAATTCTGCTCTGAATACGGACTGAAAGGAGAGTAAATAAGAACTAAATTGGGTTATTATTACAATATACATGTTTAGACTTTTTTGCTGTGGTTTTTACTTTTTTTTACACTCACACAAAAAGCAGTAATGTGAGACAAACATTTTGTGTTCTTAATAGGACAGAGAGTGTTGTCCTTGACTTGGACAAATTGATTACCTTTCTTTTTTGTCAATATATAAATACCCAGATAAAAAGAAACACTTGTTAAAACTACACTGAAACATATAAGGAGTAAGAGAAACAATGAAGACAGGAAACAATAAAATGCAGTCAATGAAACCCAAATTTGTTTTGATTCAAAATTAATCAAATACATATTTTTAATTATATTTCATGATCGTTTTACTGAGCTGAGCTCTGCATGAAGAGCACAGCAGGGATGTGTTGAACGGGGTGGGGGGAAAGGATGAGACCGTGTCTGTCACTCATTCAGCCCCTCCCACCCTCTGGAGCTATAAAGGCTGGCTGTCTGGCGTGGAGAAGCTATTAGCAGAGAGACACAGCTGCCTTACAGAACCAGAAGTAATTTCAAGAACCCTGTGGAGTATTCTTTCTTTCACAGCTGACTTTGGAAGAAGAGTTTTCTGATCGGACTGAGTTGAATATCAGGTATGTGCACTTTACTTTGAAGAAAACTTTTCTGTGATATGCAGCGCTCCCGGCTGATGGCTTTATTCTTGAGATATATAAATATATATTTATGCATATATATGTATGTCTATATATTTTATAAGGTTTTTTTATTTTTAGGTCAAGGCACAAGTGTGTAGAGATAAAAGCAGGTTATCTGTCTGGTTATATAAGCAGATCAGCTCTCAGTGTGTGTGTGTGTGTGTGTGAGGGAATTGCATTTAAACTTGTAAAGCATCCAACACGAACAGTGTGTCAGTTATTGATTCGCTGCTGCAAGTGAAAAAACTCTGAATAGCAGGTATTTGTTAGATTTCTGCGGAGCCTATTTTAGACTGTGTCCTTCACATTACTGGCTGGGGCCCAAAGTTTGGTTGCAGATTTACTTAACCGAGGAATTTCTGACCTCAGCTTAACTTTTTAAATAAATGAATGATGTGTGCAAATTATTTGGTTTTTGGACTCTTGTGTAAGAAAACACAGTTGTGGTACTCATGGGACTACAGTATCAGGTAGTTTTTCCATGATCTGAGGGGACATTATGGAAATTTGTGCTAATCATTGACTTTTAAAGTAACTAATTAACTAATGGAAAAACTACTGTTTTTTTTTACTTGCAACAGGAGCCAAAATGAAAATGATCGTCTACCCTTTCCTGTATTGCTGCCTGGTGGTTTCAGTAGCACACTGTGTGGAACTTGAGGTGAATCCTGAGTTGAAAAGAAGGTGAGTTAACTGCAAATAAATTGGTGTATTTATGAAAAATTTCTAATCAGATTGAGTCTGTTAATCATTCACCTGAGACTGATGGAGGTTTTATTTGATCTCTGTTCTTGCAGACTAAGTATTTGGCTTGAGAGCAGAATGAGACGGGATCTTCAAAGTGTAACAGTAGAGAAGACAGCAGAGTCTGAGCACTTCATCAGACCAGAGGACATCAGGGATACCTTGCTGCCACATCCAAGGTAAGATATAAACATACAGTCCTGAAATGTCAATCCTGAGGCTGTGTCCACAACTTGGGAACGAACAGCATTGATTGATGTCATTTCCTTTTGTCTTCTAGCACTGACATCAACATCCGAACCAAGAGATCAAAAAACTCAGGCTGCCGTCTGGGAACCTGCACATTTCACGACCTGACACACCGCCTGCATCAGCTCAGTAACAAGGGGATGGGGACCGCCCCTGCTGACAAGATCAGCCCGCTGGGATACGGCCGGAGGCGGAGATCTCTTCCAGAAAGGCGAGTCGCGCTGAGGCTGGAGAAGGGCAGGCTGAGACCCGTATGGAGCACAAATATCTCACAAGTTCACAAGCTGGAGGCTCTCCTCAGACGGACTTGAGAAGGACTTTGGAAGAGGAGTTGAGATCAAATCAAGGGTTTTTTCTTGAGCTTGCGTCCTCTCTGCTCCGTCCTCTAAATTCTCAAAATGCCTCAGACCTCAGACTCTTGCCAAACATACTCCTGCACATTTGTTCCATGCATGAGGACTGAGTCAGAGCCAGACTGGCTGCAGCAGAGTTTCTCCGCAGGCTGAGCCTTGCAGCTCAGCAGTGTAGAGGTTGCAAACCACTGCAGGTGGCTTAAAGACACTGGATGGCACAGTGTGGCGCAATAAGTGCTGTTCTCTGCTTGGCAGAGAGAAAGGAAGAGTGCAAAATACCTGTCAAAGGGAACAGATCCTCTGGCTTAAAGAGGGAACTTTCTACTAATATACTTTACACACTTATTCCTCAAAGCCAAGACTTTTATAAGTGCTAACCTGGAAGCTTTGTATCACCATGTTCCACCAAATGCTCAAAAACTGTCTGCACTTTGCCTTATAGTATAAAAATGAATCATCAGGAAACAATTCATCACCATCACTCTTCCAAACAGACTAGAGATCTCTGACACTCTGAGTTTGTCATGTTTTGGACACTGTATGAGAAAAAAAAAGCCTTAGATTCTGTGAGCTTTATGTGCCAGTCCATTATGGATTGAAATATACTTGAAAAATGTGTTTGTCTGTACAAAAACATGTGCAATTTAATTATATATATATATATATATATATATATATATATATATATATATATAAATATATATTTCAGATATGTGTATATATGAATTTCTTTATTTAAATATTATATAGATGTTACATTAAAGTACTTATGCAGATAAAGCTATTTTTGTACAGGAAGCTATATATAGATATATATATTTATATCTATATATATATGGGCATTGTAGTTATTTGTCATATACCTTTCTAACTGTGGTAATTGGTTATGTGTTTTTATATGTATGTTATTTTATATTTGTAAATGTGTTATTTCATTTGTGTCAATGTCATTTAATAAACCTTTTGCATTTGAGATCTGGTTTTTGTTCTGACCTCTTTCTTTCAAAATATCAATGAGATTTTTTTGTTATTTGGTGAGACTTTTAGAACCTGATCAAGTTCTCGTGACATCCTTTTCTTAGTCTCACAGAACAGTTACAATCTCCTACCAGCTTAAAAGACAGGCAGACAAGGTGCCCAAAAAATGCAGATTTCTGATAGGTTCAGGTCATATTTGATGGATCACCCACTGAATAACCCTAAAGTGATCAGAAGGTGTTAAAGATTCAACTCCATCTGTATTCGATGGGCATGGAGTTTGCATGTTCACCTCATGCATGCTTAGATTTTCAAGTTTCCTCCCACAGCCCAAAAACATTCATGTTAAGTTAATTGACAACCCTAAATAGGTGCTAAGTGAGTCAGTGGTTGTTTGTGGCCTGGCGATGGAACCAAGATCAGGCACCAGCTCTTCATGACCCTGCACAGATATGAGTAGAAAATAGATGGGTGACCATCACAGATGGAGAAAACGCCCACACACTGCTGACATCCTCATGTTTTAAAAGCTGCACCATTCAATACCAACAGTCCCAACAAAATTTCATGGTACAAACAGGCATTCTACATACTTTAATATATTAAAAGAGAAATTTGCTGAATGACTTTAAAACAGGGGTGTCAAGCTCCAGGCCTCGAGGGCCACTATCCTGCATGTTTTAGATGTTTCCCTGTTTCAACACACCTGATTCAAATGAACAAGTCGTTAACAGGCTTCTGCAGAACTTATTGAAATGCAGAGGATTTGAATCAGGTTTGTTGAAACAGGGAAACATCTAAAACATGCAGGATAGTGGCCCTCGAGGCCTGGAGTTTGACACCCCTGCTTTAAAACAACTTATTAAAAGTAAATATTTTAACATCTGTAATGTGCTCATTACAAATAATTCAATTAACGTTTCCTGATTGTCATTTCAAATCATACACTAAACCATTTTGGTTGTATTTTAAACTACAACAATTCACCAGGTATTTCAAATCATCGTAAACAGCCGACAATAGAAAGGCACCACTTGGGGAGCTGCAGGTAAAACTCCTGCTGTATGTGGCGTGAGAAGGTTACACCAAAACAAATTGAGGGTCAAAGCTGTGATGTTATAATCTCTGTCTCCATCTAGAGACCAAAGAGGTAAAATTGAAAAAATAGATAAAAGCAAAACTTTTTGGTGTTTGACATGAACTCAAATTACTCAGTTCAACAACTTTTAAACTAAAAATCACGAGAACTGTTTGAATTAAATTGCTGACTTTCAGATTTGCAGGACTTTTTGTTGCTCAGCCATCATCGATATAGACTAAAAATACTGAGCAAGTCCATGTTCTGACTTATTTGCAAAAGATTATGTAATTATTCAAAGATACCAACATATAAACTGCCATTACTTTGAATAGTGAACAGATTTGTAATTTTTTTTACAACAAATATAAGTAAATGATTTAAAGAAGAGTAATCTGACTACACACTCATGCATCACTGCTGTTTTCTTATTTTTATTTTTTATTAGAAATGGTGTTATATGCACAAAAACTTCACTTCAATCAAAGATGAATATATTTAGTCTTTTTTGGGTTTATTTCATTAAGTCTTTAGCTAAAACTTTGAATAACATTTTACCACCACAGTTCATAGCAGCTGTCTCACAAATTATTGCATCACACGAAGCCACAATTGCAGGATATAAACTGGAACAAAACAACCATGACATCTAGTGGCTAAATCATTTCTATTTATTTCTTTATTCTGAATGAGAACTGAGCTTCTCCACCAAAAAGCTGCAAGATAAGTAAAATACAAACTTGTGTCATCAATGTAAATTCCCTCCAGGAATAGGATGAATGGACGTACTAAGTGTACTTTCTAACTGTGTGAAGGTGTCACTCCTTCAGTAAGCCAATCAGCTGGTGACGCCATCGGCGCGCTGATAGCATAAACAAACCAATCAGTCTGGGTCAAGAAGTAAAAATAATACCTTCATTCAAGAACTTAGTGTTAGGTAAGCTTCAAGTATTCTTTGTGTTTCTACTCAAACCATCACACAATAACAATAAAAACCCTGACTGCTAAAGAAAAACAAAGAATTTGCAAGTATGAAAACAGCCCCTTATTGCATTGCTATTGGACACACTGTTAAATTATTATTGACAAGAGGAGGAGGAAAGTGAGGAAGTGACTGCAGGAAAAGCAGATGAATAATATATAATGACACAGTACTGCTGTCAATCAAAATGATACAGGTCCACGACTAAGTGTAAAATGACTAAACCCAATTCTAAAAGCTCATTTCAGAGGATTAGCCTCATAATCTCAACACCTGTGAGGTTAAATCAGGAAGTGAGGGCCACCTGCTGCTCATAGCCACTGCATCAGATCAGGGTCTGCTGAGGTGATGTAAGAAGCTGCATCACAAGATGTTTTATTCTTCTCTAAAAAGTTTCACCCGCAGTGCAATACTTTGATTTGCATGTGTTCTTGTTTGCCTTGTCTGTTTCCTGTTCACTATGTTCACTATATTCTTATGTCGGGTCTTAATTTTACTGATTATCACACCTGCTCTTTGCTGCTCCTTATCAATCAGTGCATATAGTTTCTTGCTAGTTTTTGTGTTACAACATCCAGTTGTGTTTTAGATCATTTGCAGCTCCATTTTTTGAATGTTATGTAACATAAAAAAAAAATCTACGTTCACCTGTTTGTTTCCAGAGCCGGAAGTTTTCAACTTAGTTCTCATCGTTCACAGTTTTTAAAATAACTGCAGAGTAAAAACTCTGTGCAAATGTATTTATTGTTGTAAATTTCCAAGAAGGAATAAAAATAAATAAATGAAACTGACATTTTCAGTCTTGACCTTTTGTTATGACTAAACATTAAGATGCTTTAGAATTTGATCCCCTGTTGTCTGAGCTGTGGTCATGAAAGAGTTAAAGATGCTTCTGCTGCAGGGAGGTGGATATAATATCCTGTATTTTCGCTGCAACAGGAGCACAGCGTGACTTACACATTTTTGGGAGACTTTTTGCAGTTTTTGACTCACTTCAGTGACCACAGAGGAGGAGGTGAGTGGATGCATCTGAAATTCAGTAAGATTTAAAAACCAGTAATGATAAACAAACTCAGACTTGATGTTTTGCCACAAACTGAACACACCCTTTGATTTTTATGCTTATGTATAATTTTGTACAAGTGTAAGTTTTCTTAATTATCAGTATCTGGTTTTTCTCATCCATTTTAAAAGCTAAATCTGAACAAAACAGTGAAAAGAAAAGCAATGTGTTGCAATAAGCTGGTGTATTTTCATGGATGAGAACACTTCCTGTTTTTTCTTTATCCTTCGCCAGGGTCTGTCCACTGGGGAAGATGAGAAGAGGAGACACACCTCTGTTAAAACAGTCAAGTGCTTGTTTGGGAACAAGTGAGCTTCTTCCCTTTTCCACTCTCATCACTATCTCTGTAATGTGGTAAATAGAGTTCCTGTGTGCAGTTGTCCTATCTGAGAGAGAAGATTTGGGTGCCAACCAAAAGTAACACTGAGGTGTCTGAGAGACGACAAGATAAAAACAACAGAATATAATGAACTGGATCTGGGAAGTGGCTGAGTGGTCCAGTAATGGCTTTTACTCTGACAGTTGGAATATTGATGCTTATTTTCCAAAGTATGATTCATGGCCAGCTCCAGATTTCCACATCACAATACATTTTAGCAGACTCACAAAAACATTGGTGCTCACATTAGCACAGAACGACCGCATCATACTGTAAACGCTACTGTAAAGTTGAAGAAAACATAATTTCACTGTTTCTGTGAATTCAAAAAGGGATTTTTGAGACTCTGACATTTTTTTAATTCTAGGAAAAAACAAACGAGTACAGATACAAAGGGCATAAATTTAACACTCCATATAGACGTGTTTACGGTGAAAACAAGCCACATGAAGTTAGTACAGCATCACAGTCAGATGGCACAAACATGTGGCTACTCTCTTATTTGGCTGAAGCAGATAATTAGAAGGGAGGAAGCTATCTGTGTGATGCCTTTTTGGTACATAAATAGCACGGGGTGCTTGTCTATGAATTCCTGCGTGTGTGTGCGTGCGCTCATTGTGTTGTCTCTAGTTTTGTGTTGCAGGTTTGGGTCTGAATGTCTGAGGAGAGAAACAGGATAGCAAACTCTGTGTGAGGCCTTCTAGTAGGAGCCAGATTTAAAATATTCATAGCAGCTCATCAACAAGATAATTAAGACTTCTTAAAATAGAGAAATAGGAAATCAAGGATTCAGAGTTAGCAGCGGCTCTTAAAATTGTTGAATCTTTTCCACGTCTGACCTCCGAAAGCTATCAAAAGCATGTCTGTAAGCAACATTAAAGGTAAGTGCAACAAGCTAAATGATTCCTATATGAAAAATGAAGATTGTATGTTATTCCATGCATCATTCAACATAAAGAGTCTGAGTGTATAAAAAGGAAAAATAAAGAGAAACTGTGTTGGGAAGATAAGCTGGCTAATTTTTTCAATATAACTTCCCAATAATTTATTTGCTGCATTTACTGTCCAACATGGCCGCTGTAATGTCTGTGGCTTAAGTGAAAGATAGAAAACAAAATTAATTAATTAATGCTGTTAAAAACTGTTTTCATTTAGGTCATTTTATTCATGAGAACTGAAATAATTACTAACATTAATATAAGGTCAAAAAACAACTACAAACTAATATAAATTTTGTCCCAACCAAATGCATTCAGCAATCAGTAATAGTAATGATGATACATGTGAGATTACCTGGGTGGGCCTGTGTTTCCATCAAACCATATGTTACGGTTGATAGCTTTATTGTTAGAGCAGTATAATATTAAGAATAAGTAAAAAAAATTAAAAAGCTGCAAATTTAACAAACTGAATGTCTAAATCTGCAGCTTTAAGACTAAATTGCATCTCAGGTTTGACCATGTTAGTAAGTTCAGTGTTTGTGCTGGCAGATTCCAGCTAAAGTGTGCTCCAGACAAGGAGACAAAACCTCAAAATGTTTGAATTTTGGACCATGAGATTGCATCTAAATATTTGTTGCTAGTTTGCGATGAATATATTTGAAATAAAGTGACCAAAGAGATTGTTTTCTGATGTCGCCCTGTTCAATTTTTTTTTTTTTTATCAGAATAAAAAAGCCCTGAGAACATCTTCCAGCAAATAATGGCTTTATTTCTTTCACTTCAGTGCTTGACTCTGACATTACTTTGTAAGCATGACTCTTTTGAAATGAAATATTACCCACACCTCATGTAGTGACACAAAAATCATAAAACAAAAACAATAAAAAAGATCACATTATGTTCTCGGATATCTCATGCTAAAGAGACTTTTAAATAAATCATTTCTGTTAACTTATTTTTTTTTTTCAAAGAGAATTTCAAAAATGTTTCTCTTGTTTATTCTTTTATTTGAGGTTTTAGGTAAAACTGAGCTGATAGAAGCAGCTCATCTAGAACTCTGTAGGTGGTGCCATTCGGCAGTAGTTTTCATTTAATGTCCATCCAGTCAAATCTTCTCTCAGGTGAATCCCCTTGTTTACAAAACAGCACAGACTGGGTCAGAGGAAGGTTAGATCAGAGTCTACAGTTACACCTTACTCTCACCTGCCATTTGATTGCTGCTTCTGCCTTTTTCCAGACATGCCTCGTCAATTCCCTAAAGTAACTCTGAGCGAGGTCGAGGAGGAGAAGCAGCGACTAGCAGAGAAGGTTTACGCTTCAGCATTGAAAGAAGAAGACAACAAGGATGTCTTGTCCATGTTCACTGTGCCTGAAGACTGTCCGATTGGTCTGCAGCAAGCCAAGAATCATGAATTACTTAAAGAGCTGGCAGAGCAACAGTCAGAGGAGAACGCTAAAAGGTAGGTCATGTACCTGATGACAGTTCTCTCAAATCATGCAAGAAAACATAAAGAAAAACCTGTCAATAATAATCTAAAATATAATTAACAAAACTTTTAGTTAAGTTATTGCTGCTCAAGTGAATTGGAAATCTAATTTTGTCAAAATGTTTCTCCTTTTTTCCAGGAGAAAAAGTTTCATGTTGATTCGCTCCCAGTCGCTGTCCTTGCAGATACCTGCAACAGATCACGTAGATTCTGGAGCAGGAACGCCATTAATGTCCACTAGCTCCACCCTCTCATCAGTGCCAGAAAGCTGTCCAGATTTCCAGAGGGTGACGATCAGTGGGGATTACTGTGCTGGAGTAAGTACCAAGAACCTGATGAACTTTTCATAAACCAAAACTGATGAATTTGTATAATATTTAATGTCCATTTCCCTACCAGATCCCAGTAGAAGACTATGAACAGGCTGCTCATAGTTTGTTTAAGGCTCTGCTTCTTAGAGAAAAGTACTCGAAACTGGCCTATCACAGATTCTGCAGAACAACAAGCCAGTTCCTCCGCAGTGCCGAGAACATGAGATGGAACAAAGAAGACGAGGTTCTGCCTGGTATGGAACATATTTAGCATTTAAGAGTATTCATGGTGCATTTAGACAATAACAGAACACAAATTTTCCCACTAGACATGTGCCCTTTTCCAGCTGATGGTGAGGATCCTTACAGCATGGAGATAATCCCTGAGGATTTCAACTATGAGCTGAAGATGAAGGATGGGATTATACACGTGTATGACAGTGCAGAGACCCTCCGAACAGATCAACCCCTTGATCTTCCCTATCCAGACCTGGAAACATTTGCTATTGATCTCAATCATGTGCTAGCAATGATTGCAGATGGACCTACGTAAGTTTTCAAAACAGAGAGACTTTACAGTCATGCTGGTAGAAAAACCAGTTGGAACCACTTGTTCAACATAAACATCTCAGAATAGCAGTTCATAACATATAAACTGACTCTCATTTTCAGGAAGACCTACTGTCACAGAAGACTGAACTTCTTATGCTCAAAGTTCTACCTCCATGAAATGCTAAATGAGATGGCTGAGCTGAAGGAACTGAAAAGTGTTCCTCACAGAGATTTTTACAATGTTAGGAAGGTAAGAAAACCAAACACTGATCAGCTGAAACAACACATTTTGGGTCTTTTAGGTTGTAAAAAGAGGTTCTGTTGACTGTGTGTTACTCAGTAAAATCAGGATTTGGGAAGTATGAAGATTGAACCAACAGATAAAGCTCCTTCATTGTTTTCCTTCCTGAGCAGCTTCATGGTGGAGGGGGGTTAGCTGTGTTGTCACTGCCTTAAGGGTTGGGTTACAAATGGCCTGAAGAAATGTTGATGTCAAAATAACATCAACCCACGTGTCACAAACCCAAATTTTCCATCAAAACATTGTGTTGTGACTACAATACTTGACAATTTTTCACTTTACCTGTTGCTGAGTTCCAGATTTTAGCATGTCGCGCTAAAATAGTGTCCCAAACACTTGCTTGGAGATTATTTTGAAGGGCTTCACCAACTTTAAACAAATTCCACACTGAAAAATCACATTCCCTCGTGCATTAAATTAAACAAAATAAGAGTTTGAGTTCATATCACCAGAACCGGAGTTAGACATGGACAAACTCTCTCTCTGAAAGACACCTAAACCCCTGACTGCAATGTTTACAGTCAGTAGCTACATTTACATGCGCCAAATTTCCCCAATCTGATTAAAATCTTGGTCGATCGGAATTCCCAAATCCCTGTTCACATGGACACTAACTGAAATGATCTGATCATGCCATGAGTACACATGCACCAAGCACTCAATCCGGTTAAATGAGTTGAGCATGCGCACAGCGAGTTGTCTTTCCGGGGAAGAAAAAATAAATAAACAAACTCCATCCTTTCTGCACGTCTTTCCCGCCCCATCGTGTGCTCGAGCTGACTCACGTTTTCCCCAATATGGACCTTCTGTAGGTGATTACCTTTATGTTTGGGTTTTTACTGGTCGCATTAACCAAGTTAGAGGCAGAATACATATTGCTACTGCTCCTCCACCACAGGAGAGGAGAGCAGGATGACAGGATGACTGCACCAGCAGACCACTTCTGTTTACTTCCCGCTATGTTTTCTACTTGGGTCTGCGAAAGCGGAAAGATGTCACGCTGAAGTTATACGCATGCGCAAAGGGCTTTTTTCACCCTTTCTTTCTGAATGGGTGTATACATGCACGTCTATCTGAATGAAGATCGGACAAAACCACCCCTCTCGATCGGAAGTAAATTTCTTTCGGATCAGGCTGCATCGGATCAAAACATTCTGATTGACATGTTTACATGACGTATTTTTTTCCGATTAGGCGTTTATTCCGATTAAATGTGCCCATGTAAACGTAGCTAATGACTGTAAAAGTTGTAAAGCTTGTTTTAATTATACCACCAAGCAAGAGATGGGATTTCATCAGCTGATGGGGTTTTCACCTGAACATAACCAGCTGAGTTATGTTTAGCTTAGACAGTTTTGTCAACACAACTTTATTTTTATAACACACAAACACCTGACAACATTTAAAACGCACAGCTCGAGGCTGTAAACGGTGAAAATAATGACAGAGAGCATCAATCAGGATTCCAGATAAGGTTCATCTTGTCTATACAGTTATAACATTAATGCATTAAAGATAAGAAAAAAAACAACTTTGTTCAATAGAGATCTATGGAAGCCCTGAAGTGCATGGTAAGAACATAAAATGGGCTGTCCCATTTAAGTCTGACCAACTTGCCTGACGTTTTGCTCTGAAAAGCCAGAAAAAGGGAAAAAAAGCCAAGAGAGAGATGAAAAGATAAATATTTATCCACAAAAGTTATTTTTCATTCAAAAATACTTCTTTTTTAAAACAAGAAATTTATTTTTCCTCAATCCTTTAATTTTTCTCTCAATAGCCCAGAGGCCCTGAAGGCCAAGATATATTTTTTTTCTGGCATTTCAGGGTAAAAAGTCAGCTGATAAAAAAAGTTTGTTAGACTTAGAAAATGAGACGCCCTGTAATGTTCTTTTCCTACTGTACCCTTCAGGGCTTCCGTAGGGAGGGGAGAAAACAACTCAAGTGAGAAATATGAATATAGATTGATGCCTGTCGAACTAAATAACATTGAATCTGTGTTTGTATCTCTATTTGAAATTAAAGTCGAATCTCTATTAGTGACAAAAGTCAGTAGTTTAGCATGAATTATGATTTCTATCGTAAACCACCCGTCTGGTGGACTGTTACAGTCTTGCAATGTGGTTCTACCTTCATGACTGTGTGACTGACTGGTTCACTGAAAGCAGAGAGCTGTAGTGATCCCCCATGTGAGGATGACACATTTATTATTTCTAATCTCAACAAAATATAAATATCCATTCAACATATAAATCTAGATTTACATGCCCATGAAAACTAAAATTAAACCTAATTTCCACCTAAAAGTCTATCAATAATCTGAGTGTTTCTTTAAATGTGCAAATTGTGTTTAATTCTAGAGACGGTCTTCGATAACGTGTCTTTCCATGATGAGAAAAGGAAACACAGAATTTCACAAAATGCCACAAATTCTGTAACAAACACGTTTCTGTATGAAACATGTCAAACACATGGTTTTTATATTACAAATAAATACATGTGTTAAACAAGTTTAACTGTCAGTTTTTCCCGTCAGAGTGAATGTGTGTTTGGTTTGTTTCAGGTTGACACACACATTCACGCAGCTGCATGCATGTCTCAGAAGCACCTGCTCACCTTCATTCAAAAAACCTACAAGACGGATGCAGACCGCGTGGTCTTACAGAAGGGTGGCCAAAAGATGACGCTCCAGCAAGTTTTCCACAGTCTCAATATGGACGCCTATGACCTCACAGTGGACTCACTGGATGTTCATGCTGTAAGGAAAGAACATATAACATTATTTGAACTTTTTTTTTTCTTTTACTGCCATTAAAAATCTGATTTTAGTTTGCATCCCACCAGAGTGTAAATGCAGACGTCAATTAATGCTTATCATTTTAACTTCTCAGAATTATTTAATGATTCATAACATTTTTCAGGGAAGGCAAACGTTTCACCGCTTTGACAAGTTTAACTCTAAGTACAACCCAGTGGGTGCCAGTGAGCTCCGAGAAATCTTCCTGAAAACGGACAACGACATTAACGGAGAGTATTTTGCTCAGATCATAAAGGTATCACATCCTGTAACCACACATTTGAAATCAGGACTGGTGTAATAAGTTCTTAACACTCTCTTGTGTTTCCATCTCTCAGGAGGTGGCTCATGATTTGGAGGAGAGTAAGTATCAGCACGCGGAACCGAGGCTTTCAATCTACGGCCGCTCTCCTGACGAGTGGCTCAGCCTTTCGAAGTGGTTTATTCACTATAAGCTGCACTCACCAAACATGAGATGGATGATTCAAGTTCCTAGAATATAGTGAGTGTCAAACACTCTGTAAATAAAGAAGCTTCTGATGTGAATCAATTTTGACCTAAAAAAGAAAATTGTATTATTTTTTTCAGTGACATTTTCAAGTCAAAGAAACTGGTACCTAACTTTGCCAAGATACTGGAGAACATATTCCTTCCTCTGTTCAAGGCGTCCGTGAACCCGCTGGAGAACAAAGAACTCCACGTCTTTCTTAAATATGTAAGATGCTTCAGACGTCTATAAGGATTCAAATTACAAACCTTGTGTAGCAAAAATGTTTAATTTATCATCTATGTGATATTTATAAACATCTACTTGGTGGGTTATAGTAAAGTTTATAAAAATATGCTTCACAAATGTTGACTGGTGCATAAACACACAATGAAAATGTTATTTTTGAATATACTTATGTTGGTAACAATAGTTGTTACCTAACCTTTAAAACTGTTTTTTCCTACTACTTTGTTATGTAAAACAAATCAGGATAATGGTATTTATCAATGCCGGGATATACTCAATAAATTGCAGTTTATCTGTCAAAAGACAAAAAAACAACAAAGTTCCTGTAAACAACTAATGTGATTTTCTTTTTTTCTTTTCAGGTTTCAGGCTTTGACAGTGTAGATGATGAGTCTAAACACAGTGATCACATGTTCTCCTTCAGGAGCCCGAAACCTGAACAGTGGGCTACAGATGACAACCCCCCCTACAGCTACTATGTTTTCTACATGTATGCAAACATCATGGTGCTCAACAACCTCAGAAAGTAAGAAATGTTGTGCACTTTCTCACTTAAGACTTATTCACAGTTACTAACCACACAAAGAGATCTGATGGAGAATAAACTAATATGGTATAAAGATCTGAAGTGCATCCTAGTCTCAACACATGAAGTTTATTTTGAAAAGAATTTCCCAGAATTAAATGGTGCTTTTTTGATCTTCTGACGATTCGACGGACCTGTTCTGAATGATCTGTGTCCTCCACAGAGAGCGTGGCTTGAACACCTTCCAGTTTCGTCCCCACTGCGGAGAAGCTGGATCAATCACTCACCTGGTCTCGGCATTTCTCACGGCTGACAACATCTCACATGGACTCAACTTAAAGAAGGTATCCTAACAGGGTCATTTCTAAGCCTGCTGTTAAATGTTAGGGACACGACGACTGTGTGTTTAGAGCATGAAGGACAGCTGCTGCTGTCGTCTTGGTGCCAACAGAGATCATCCTCTGCTGACTCTTAAAGCCATAATTTAAAAATTTTGAAATATTGAATTTTAAGACGGAAAATAACTCAGAATAATTGCTGTTTTGGTTTTTCAAGGCAATGCCTGCTACTTTTTTATAGTACAAGGCGGTAAGACTCATCCCTAATCCAGAATTGCAGAATTATGACAATAAAATTTCACTTGGAAGCAACAGATTCTGCTCCAGATTTAAAAGATGAAAGCAGTTCACCACCAAAAACTACAGAGGAAATGATTAGATGTAAATATACATAATAAATCCACATATATCTTCCCTCAGAGTCCTGTGCTGCAGTACCTGTACTACCTGGCTCAGGTGCCCATTGCGATGTCTCCACTGAGCAACAACAGCCTCTTCCTGGAATACTCCAAAAACCCTCTCAGAGAGTTTCTTCACAAAGGTCTATGTGTGTCTCTGTCCACTGATGATCCCATGCAGTTTCACTACACAAAGGTAAGACAAACAGGAAACACCTTCTCTGCAGAATCATTGATGAACTTACTGTTGCATTAAAGTGGGTTTGGTTCTTACCCACTGATTTTAGGAACCACTGATGGAGGAATACGCCATAGCAGCTCAGTTGTGGAAGCTCAGCACCTGCGATGTTTGTGAAATAGCCAGGAACAGCGTGCTGCAAAGTGGACTGAGTCACCAGGTAACAGTTTCTCTGTTACATTCAAGCACAGACAAATCTTTAAAATGATTCATCCACTTTAAAGTTTCCTTTTTTTCTTCAAGGAAAAGAAGCTCTTTTTAGGAGCTAACTATCTGAAAGACGGGCACGAGGGCAACGACATCCGTCGGACCAACGTTGCCCAGATCCGTATGGCCTACAGACACGAGACGCTGTGCAATGAGCTCAGCTTCATAGTCGACGCCGTGATGTCTGAAGCTATAAATTCACTTTAGGGTAAATAGAGAGGTGCCGTCATGTGCAACAGAATCACAGCATGCAGGGGAATTTGCTGCTTTCAGTTACATTTATTTTGAAAAATGCCCTCAGCTGGTTATGATGGTGAACAAAAGAATCTATTAAAGTCTTTAAAAAGATCACAAGCAGATAAACAGCTGGACTTTCCACAGCATTTCTTTTCATTTGCAACAAGCTGCATATGTGACTCAAGAACATTCTGAAAGCTTCACACACAGAATAACAGAAATAAATAAGATATGGAACATTTTCATTCTCTTTAAAGACCTAATAATTAGAAATATATTGATGTCACAATTTCCCAGATTTTCTTTTTACACACAAAAATATTGGACTGAGAAAATAATTTTTATTAAATGGCAGACAATATTACACTTTAACTTTATTTACATTATTAACCTATAAATGACATTTTTTTTCTAATGGGGAAAGATTTATTGTGAACTGTCGTCAACTTCTACTGTCTGATCCTCCTGAACAACTTTCTTTGTTTCTTTATTATTCTTCACACACGTCCACTCTTCTGTCTGGATGTACTCTCGCTGCAGCTTCTTGTTAGAGCTTAGGCAGAAACGTTTTCCCCTTTCACAGTGAAAGAAACACACACAAAAAAAGGAATGAGTAAAACACCAAGTGCTTTTTACCAAAAATATGGCTGCTGCAAATTTCTTTTAAATCACTTCTGATTCAGATAAGATTGATTAACTCACTCTAAATCATGTTCTTCCTATATTGAAAACAACTCACAGTTTCTTATATGCAAGAACAGCTACTGAGAATAGGAAAAGACCAAAGGTGCAGGTGATGATCAAAGCTTTTACTGAAACAAAAAATAATTACAAAAAAACACTTTAATTAGTTGTGCAACTCAACAACTATGTTAATAAAAGACTGTAAACTAACAATGTGGTTAAGCTGGTAATGCTTTTGCCATCAAAATTAAACTCTGAAGTTGAAGCCAAAACAAAATGAGCCCAATCGGACGTTTTAATGCTAAAAGAAATATATAGTGTACTTCTGATAAAATTATCCAGGTGCAAGAGACTGAGATCTGTTGATTCTGGTTCCAAATGTATAACATGATAGTGTCTGTAAACAGGATATCATGCATACAATGTAAAGAGACAAAAACTTGTTTAACACACAATCTGTTTTCTTATGAATGAGAGCTGAATAAAAAGGGAGGCACATACCTCTAGTAGACACCTGTGTGCGCATGACAAATTGGACCGGTTCTACCTCATCGCTCATGGTTGGAAGAGTTGATAAAATGGATGAGGAAGACGTGGACTGTGTGGTCGGGGTGGAGTTTGTTTCCCTAAAAGGAGTCTGAGTACTTTCTGAGTAATTGCTGCTGTTCAGATAGCTGTCAGTTGCTGCATCCATCAGTCGTGTTGTCACGTCTGTGGATGCACGCGAAGGTCATGAGAGGTTAAAAAAAAAGAATGCAAATGTGTTTATGTTATTTGCAATATTTTTAAATGTAACAGATTGTAACGTGTGTTATCTCAGATTCCTCTTTAAATACACAGTTCATCAAAAATCCACATTTATCCTGTATTTATTTTTTTCCATTGATTCCCGTTCATCTCATGTGACACCTTGTGTATTACAAAAACTTTCAAGCTGACTTTTTTATATATTAAAAAACATAGTACGATGAATAGCATACTGATGTTTTTAAATAAATGCAAAGAATGACATCATACCTGATTCGTTGAAACAAAACACATCAAACTTTGTCGTTACGGGGGCTCGCCACGACACCAGCCCAGTTTGATTTTTTCCACAATTAGCAAGTGCATGTATCCGAGGAATGACCGCAAAATGTTCGTCAATCCATCCGAACCTAAACAAGAACATTTTTCTGGTTTTTATTTTCACTGGCAGGAATATCATGCAGCACCTCTGTGTGAGCTTACCTGCATGTTTCTAAACCTCTCCTCAGAGCTTCCTCTACCTGGGATTTAGAGGCGATGTTCAGTCCAAGGGAGCTGCACAGCTTCCGAGCTTCAGAGGCATTGAAAGCATATTGGAGCTGGTTCCTCTCATCCAGGTATCTCACCTGGATTACTCCGGATATGCTTCGGTTCCCTTCTGGGAAAACTACACACAGTGGGAAAAGATTCCACAGATAATGTTTAAACAAATTCTATTTGCCAAATAACATTAATAAAACATGAAAAGTTATAATGACTCACCTCTGATGTGGCTCATGTTTAGGTGAGAGAAAACTAAAGGAAAAGACAGCACTGATGTGACACACAGCCAGATGATATTCATGGTGGCTGGTGACAGAGAAAGATGAAGTGTGCAGAGGAGAAACCAAAGTTAAAGGGTTTATGTGTGTCTGAGCCAAATGAGGCTGTTAAATAGAGGTGATTCAGTCTCTGGGGTGTTTGGACTGTCAGAGCCAAAGAGTAAAGGAAAAGGAAAAAGGAGGTACAGTGCACAGGTCAGATCCAGAGCCATCTTCTGTTCTAGGGAAATGAGTCTAAAGTGGAAAAAAATCAGTGGAAGTCCAACTGATGTGGACACGACCCATTAAAATGTTTTATGACTTATAGAGGAGATCTTCAAAAAGTCACGAGTGAAAAACAAAACGACTCAGAAGCAGGTTTATGAAAACAACAACCTTGTGTGTGAGTAAAGAAAGAGATTTTCATCATTTCCAACACTCGGCAGTGAACCCTCGACTCAGGATTTCCTCTTTTGAGCCATTACTCAATCACAAATGCACTTGTTATCTCTGGTGTCCTCCGATGAGCCTTTGGCATGCGTCGACATCCCGCTTCCACATCTCTCTAAAGGTCTGACAGCAGGAAATGACACAAAGAGTGCTGACAAGATTTTGCTGAGTTTTTTTTTTTTGTTGTTGTTGTCTGATGTCAGTGATGAGATGTCAACCTGAAGCTGCAGAAACTTATCGTCAGGTATCAGTTTGCGTGTCAGTGGAGTAAAAAGTGTGAACAGAACTGCTGATGTTTCCTGAAATACTCTGACAAAATCATCAATTTTGAACATGTTGGGAAGGAGAAGTAAAATTTGAAGAACTTTTAACAACTTTGTAACAATGTGACGCTCCTGAAAACTGAAGCAACTCGATCAAAATAATTCCTCCTACTTTACTACTTCGATATTTGCTTTGCCTGTCAAAATATTATCACCAGGAAGGAAGTGAGCTCATAATTCAGAGGAATCATTTGTTTTAGTTTTCTGACTGCAGTCCAACATAGAGTGAGATAAGTTCCGAGCTGCCTGTGAGGATAACAGCAGAACAACACAGAACACTGAGAACAACTTAAATTTCATTTTAAGAAATGTTACATAAAGAGAAGTGGATAAAGATGTTTGTGTTCTTTCCCTTTAAGCTTCCCTTTCTGGCACTAAGATCCTCATCTAACCATTTTATTTACTTAATTTAAGTTTTAAGAGTTTAAGATTTCAAATTGTGTTTATATCAATTGCATCATGACAAAGTCATTTCAACAATTTCCTTTGAATGACAACACTTTTAATTTAAGTAGATTTTTAGATTATAATCATATCCTAAAATAGTTCCAACATATAACTCATAATAATCATCTAAATGAACGAACTGTTACAATCACACCAACTGGAAATGTAACATCTTAGACATAAATATAACTTTTGTGTTCATATTTTCGCATGTTATTGCACATCATAACCAGATGTTGCGATCTGCTGTGTATGAATAAAAACAAACAGCACATCATTCTCAGGCACCTTTTATTTAAAGGTAATGTCTAACACCCGAAAAACAGTCAACGCAGACACTCACATAAGATCTGAAGATGTAAAACAGTAGCTTCAAACATCTAAAAAGTGCTGTTATTAAAAAAATAAGTACATCTGTCAGTGATTATGATCCAAGGTACCACAAACACGAACCACCAGCTGCAAAATATTGCACTTATATTACTACTTTTAATGTGCTTTGGTTTTAACTTTAAATATCTTCTAATGATTTTTTTTAATATGAAAAAGAAATCTCTCAAGTATTTAGTTTAATTTAGTTTTCTTTTCTTTTCTAATTAAAATAACTTGTTTTGAAGTGTCAATAATGAGACAGTTTTACTTCTGTGCTATCTGAAACAAAGGTACCATGTCTCTAAAGTACCAGGATGGATCATTACACATGTATCTAATATATTTAAACATATTTCATGAATCTGTATTATTGGTCCCTAAATGTAAATGATCCATTTATCTGCCACAGAAAACAAAAAGTCAACTTGCTATCCTAAACACAATAATAACTTAAAGTTGTTGACCATTAAAAAAAAAAAAGTTTCATCCATTTAGCCTCCCAAAAATGTCCCCGATCCCCCATTCAAGTGAGTCTGAAGTGTGATATGATAACATGGCAGAGACGTTTCGCTCTTCCGTTCTGGACTTCCATAGTTGTGCTTTTAGTCCAATGATCTTTGTGTCAAGTGAAAAAAAGGTCCCTCATGTCTTACGTGTCCTCACGTCGGTTGTAGTAATCACTGAAGAACGTGAAAATACTGATAACAACACACATCACTACAAACAGCATCAGGAAGATCCAGAGAAACCGTCGGGTGACCGAGATCTTTGGACAAAATTGATGAAGAAGCTGCAGGACCTCCACTATCCTCCTGGGAAGATAGAGACTAGTTTACAATCTAATATCAATTAAAAAAAAAAGTTTACATCAGTCCTGAAAATAGATCTATAGATTTGTGTCCAGGGATTATATTTCAGGGCTGGAACTTCACACATCAAGATAAAATCCTGTTTCAAACACTCATCTTTTAAAGTAACTTGACCTTGAAGTTATTTTATATTTGTGGTTTTATTCACAGTTTTGCATAGTATAAAATACGTGATTAGGAATTTTAAATTATTTGATAAGAAGAAGGAAGAAGGATACTTTTTCTGTCTTTGTAAAGAAATACATTTAATTTACCTGCTGCTTTGATACCTCTTTCCACTTTCTTCATCCTTATGTTTCAGTTCCAGCTGTTTTTCTGAGCTGCTTTCATCTTCACATTTCTCCTCCAGGAGAGTTTTGTTTTGCTTCAGTCCCTCCTGGTAGCTGCAGAAGAACATCTTTCTTACTTTTACTGACTGATAGAATATGATCAGATTGTCTTCTGGGAGAAAAAAATACTCTCTGAACACATTTCTGTGAACTGTAGTGAGGCCTAATTCACTAAGTATTTTTCCCCAGTGTTTTCCCTCTGTCTCAGCATGTGAGTCACAAAGCAAATAGTAATAATATTCTTAGTAATTTTCTTAAATATGACCAGGAATTTTTCACTAAAAATTCTGAGAGGGAGGAGCAAATGCAGCAGAAGTTCTTGATTAAAAATGCTGATGCCTCAGACATGATTAAGAACAATCAGCCCTGGCCTTTAACTGTAAAACCATTGTAAACAAGTCTTTGATAACCTGTTTTTGTGTTTGCATGAAAAGTAAAGTTGACATTTTTGTTGATTCATGGGAGATAAAAACATCAGAGTCTTTTCTTGTATTAAATAGCAGAAGAGAAGGTCTCACCCTCTATTGTACGCCTCCTCCTCGATCTTTGCCTTGATCTCGGCTCTGATCTCCTCCAAGTTGACTGAATTTTTGGCTGGTTCGCTTTCCTGCGCCAGCGCACTCTTTCCACTGCATTGTTTCAGATGGGAAAGAACAGAACAGTCAGCCTTGGACAGAAACCACTAACCAGGCAGACGTTATAAAACATTTTATAGTTAGGTTCCATCAAAACAAAGTGAGCTTGTCTTAATAATGGACATGCTGCTGCTCTGGCTGAGTGAAGGTGTGTGTTAACGCCATCACAGATGTGCTGATGAAGCCTGGCACGTTTGTTATTACTATCCTCCTCGCAGGACATTTAAGAGCTTGACTGAAGCCACAGTATGACTGCAGCCTTTTGGCTGCACTTCATCAGCTTCTTTCACAAATGTTTAGATTCCAAACCCAGAACAGCATAAGCCTCAACTGCGGCGGGGTTTGATTGTTTTTTTGCACTTCCAGGGTTAGATTCAGCTCACTGGGGCTTTCTTTCAACACATCCTGTTGGTTAAACAAACAGGCAAAGTTCCCAACCCAGCATAAAATACCTTGATAAGAATGTCTGAGAGTTCAGGGTTTCTCCTTGAACATTGTTTTCAGGATGACCTTGGGAAAAAAAACCTCTCAAACAGTGACGTGAGACAGAGACATACAGAGGTGTCTGTGTGTAAACATACCACGGTGCTGCAGGTACTTCTGTAGAGGGGCTGCTTTTCACGTCGCCTGCTTCACACTAAAGAGGACAGCTTGTGAGAACAACTTCAACCATTTCACATTCTGAAACTTTGTTTTTAAATTTAAACTGAATAAAATAAACTATCCATAATGTTTTTTTTTTGTAAGTTTTAAAACGATTTTGTCCTGATTCTGCTCCTGACCTACACGTGACCTTTCAATCTGCAGTCAGATGGAGTGTGTGGAGTTTCATTGCATCAGATGCTTCATGCCTCATGTCCCAGCACTTTTCATCAGGACAGGAAGACCTACCAGAACAGGAAGAGCAGCACTCAGTGTGGGTCCTGCAGCTGACCCGGGACCGGCAGTAGCTGGGATCTGGCTTGGGATGTTGAGGAGATTAAATTTAGGCACGACCGCCACGCTCACCCTGCGCCTGGGCAAAGCCTGGAGATGAGTGGGGGGAAGAAAAGTCAGAGCACTCAACTATACAGACCTAAATGAAAGAGCTCCATTTTGAAACAAAAAGAAAGAAAACAGGGAAAAATGTTGCTTACTTTTCCAAGGGTGAGGGACATTGATCTCGATGGTCGGGGAACCCCGTCATCTTGACAAAAGCAACACAGGTTAACACACAAAGTTTAGACAGAAAGCATCACATTTCTGCTGGGATTCTCCTCAAAGCCGCAGAGCAGCTGGAAAATATCGCAGCAGTGATGTTCTTCAGTTACTCTGGAAAGTTTCCTTTTCAAACGCGTTTAAAGAGCCAGAAAAAAAAGTGTGAACTTAATAACGAACCCGTTTACAAGCATGTCTCACCTCCAGGATCTGGAGATGCTCCATAACAGCGATTTGAGTTCTGGTTAGCCAGTTTCTTATACTCCATCAGCTCTGCGTGGTCCTTCTCATACGTCCGCTTCAGGTTTTCCACATACTGCATCATGACCTCAGTGGCTTTGTTCATCCGTTTCTCCTGTTTGATAATAAAATCATGAGGTTTGGTCACTGAAAAGTCTTTGTTACCTAACAGCTGGTTTGATCTGTATTTGATCCCTAATTCTATTAACTTGGGATCTGTGTGTTGTACTGAGGGATACGACAAACATTTTCTATTAACCCTTTAAAGCCAGATACAAGAAACTGTCATCAGAAAGTTCTACTTTTTTACCTGAACTCTTTATTGAAAAATAACATGAGAAAATCTATAAAAATTTAAATACTCAAAGTTATTTTATAGTGTTCTTTTATCACTATATAGGAACAATAATGACCTAAAACATATCGGATATAATTAAACTGAAAATAAAAGAAATCTGCTAAGACAAAAATCTGAATTAAACTTTTTACCTACTGAAGTAACAACTACAAGCAAAATGACCTACAAACATCTATAAATTTATATTAATATTGACATATATTTATAGTTTCCCAGTATTTTTCCTGGTATTAGATTTTTGCTGCACCAAAAACAAGTCATTCATTATTGATTTGGGGTTATAAAACAAGTCATATGTTGTTTTGTTTATAATGTTTAATTTGGCCTACATGAGGTCAGTCATGAATGACATTGGCTAAAATATTTCATCATTATCTTGAAGTCTGTTGGATTATTTTTAAACCCAACTGTCCCAGGACATCCTAAAGAAAACACTTTAAAAATATCAGACAAACTAATGATCTGCGTCCTGCAGACGAGATGAAACGTTGGGAAGTTTTGATGCAGAGCATTAATAACTGAAATAATCCCACCGAGTCTGCATCATGTGCAGGTGCGTGTGTGTTTGCATGAGTGCACCTGTCGAACTGCTCCTACGATTTCTGCTCGGCTGGAGAGTCGTGTGGTCAGTCGGTGTAACACCGCCATCGTCTCAATGAGGCGCTGATAGGCTTCACGCTGCTCCATGTTCTGCCACTGTGGCGCCGTCATCTGCCAAAAAAATCACAGTCACATTATGGAACAAATGTCCAGGAATAAAGACAGGTCATGAGGACAGATTCTGTTGCTGGGGCACTACCAGGAAACATTAAATAAACAATCAGAAAGATTTTCTGGTTATTTTTATTGGCGTAACAACCTTGAGTCCTTCTTTGAACTCCTCCAGTTCTCTCTCTGTATCTTCCTCGGTCAGGTTCCTCTCTCTCTCTGCTTGTTTGAGTCTCATCTCCAGAGTGTAGTTGTCATTACGAAACGCCAGTGACAGCTGGACAAACGCATTCTGTGGAGAGCAAGTGAACGGAAAGCAATACTCAGGCACATTAAGCAGCAACCTGACGAATTTCACAGAAGTTTCTTATTTCCTTATTTCATGTGTGTATGTGTGATTTGAATTGGCAGTTTGTCACAAAAAAAAACATATTTGTTCACATTTCTTGAGCTGAAGATAACATGCAATATTATTTTAGCACTTTTTGCAGATTTTTGTCTAATATTCATAATGTTTGTTTGATGTAGATAGTTTTGTTTTTAAGCCTGACACTTTTTTTTGTGATGATCAGGATGGAACAAGTACTGGACTGAAAATGAACAGAGAAGTCTGAATCTAAAGGAAAAACTTTAAATATGTCAGAATTTAAGCCACTTTAAAAGGTCAATTAAAAGTCTGGCTCCTTCAAAGCAAAGAAAATAAAATATGGATGGTTAAAAACTTTTGCAGGCATCTGTAGTACTCCTCAGATATCATTTTATTTACATTTTCAGCATAAATGTCTTGTTATACAAGAAAGAACTTTGTAGGTTCCAAATTTAACTGGAAATGTCCTACTTTCAAACCTCAACAGATGTGTTGGAAATTTACATTGTAAAGTGGTTGTTTTGTGAATCATTACCAAAAATAGTAAAATACTTGTAACTTCTTCACTCAGCAGCTAAGACATTGCTGAATAAGAAGTAGAATCACTGATACGCTCCATGTGAAGGGGAATCAAACAAGCTTTGGACGAGCGTGGGGAACAATCTGCGAGTTTGACATTTAACCTCCTGATATTTTGCTGTGCTCATCAAAGCCACCCTGCCCAACTTTCCACCATACAGACCACCGCTGGGAGGAAGTAAATAACCTTTGACTGTCCTCATTCAGTCTCATCCCAGAGGGAGCAGCAAGAGGAGCTGCAGCCTGCAGCATCGCAGCGTCACTAAACATTTGCATTTTCTCCACAGGAAACTGCTCCAAATCTCTTTGGTGTGATTAGGAACAGAACAACACTTTTCCTGTTGACAGAACATCGCCGCATCCAGGCAGGCGATGTTCTGACAACCGTGTAATTAAAGCACTTTGGCAACAAAACAGGTTAATATGGAAGAAGGTTCAGCCAGTCCATCTGTTTCCAGCGTTTGATGAAGTGTTTGAACACAATGAAATGCTCAAAGCAAACGGCTGTTGGCAGTCAGTTTTATGACCTGCTGGTTCAGAAATCATCTACAACTGTGCATAACTGTAATAACTGTGGATCCGTTTAAAGGTCTGCGTGAGAACATTATATTTAATAGGTTTTTATTGGAAAAGGAGAAACATGTACTAAAACACATATTTATTTTTTCTTGTTCATTTACTTTATGATTAGGCTGCACGGTGGTGCAGTTTGTAGCACTGCTGCTGTGCAGCCAGTGCCAGGCACAGACTTTTCTGCATGGAGTTTGCATGTTCTCTCTGTCCATGCATGAGTTTTCTCTGTTCATGAAATTGTTACTAGGTGTGAGTGTGTAAGTAGTTGTCTGTCTATTTGTGAACCTGTGATGGACTGGTGACCTGTCCAGGTGTAACTCCGCCTATCACCCAATGAATGTTAGAGATACACACCAGCTCCATGTGACCCTCCACAGGAACAAGCAGGTATAGCAAATGACCATTTCTCCATAATCATGCAACTTTTGAATTAGCAAATATGGACACTTGCAAAAGTTTAGGCACCTTTATGTTTTACAGCAGTAATAAATAATGTTTCCGCTTTCGTAAACAACCGTGTCTCAGACAGCCATTGCTGGAACCGGTGTTCTGTCGAAATATGCTACCTGTTGAGATGTGTCCTTCTGCACATGTGCCGTTCTACAGTCTTGACTTCTATAAACAGATTTAGAATTTATTTTTTGTTTCAATATTTTTCCAGATACATTTTACCAATCAAATACATTTTCCCAGGACAGGAACATGTTTGGACACACCCAGAGGAGAAGGACCCAATAAAGGCCGATAAGGACCCAGAGGGTTTTTATATAGAAAATATCAGGGAAGGATCATAAAAATATGCTTAAATAATTAACAGGACACATTCACCATAAACAAGAATACTGTATAAACTTCTAATGACATCTCATTATGAAATAAGTTGTCAATTCGTACTGTGGCATTTTTCGACAGCATCATCAGAACACCACTTCCGGCTGCGACCCAAGAAACTGAAGTTATTCAGTCTATTTTAGGGCCATCGGCCATCTAAAAGAATCATTTTGTGGAAGAATTTATCCTCTTTTTATATTGAATGTTGTGCATTCTATATTGTAGTTTTAAATATTGTGTGTTAGCGGATTCATTTTATCTTCATTCATCAGCCTAAAAGAACTAAATGACTTCACCTGAATGGAAACACTTTTTGATATTTTATGCATCTAAATGTTTAAAAAGAGACTCAAACTAACTTCAAGATGAATGATACCAACCTCAACTTCTTTTTCAGTGAGTGGAGGTGCACTAGAAAAAATTAGGAAAAAAATTAACAATTAAGTTCTGTTTAGTGCAATTAGTAAAAAAAAAAAAAAAAAAAAAAGCCGTGTGTTACACACCAGCCTGGCAGACCTCGATGAAGCTTGAGTTTTCTGAGCATCACATCTGAAATATTTGGCATGGAGTCAAACTTGTCTTTGGTTTCTTCAGCACATGTTGACTTTAGAGACGTGGGGGATCCTGCAGACACAATAGATAAATAGATATTCACAGAATATTTTCCTGCATGTCATCAAGCGGTCTTTGCTTTGCATCATTTCACAATCATGCCATCTGCTGATGGAAAGTATAAGAGCACTTCTTGGTCTGTTTATATGAAGGTTAAGGTTTTCTGTTTATTTATGAAATGATAGATTCGTATAAAGAAGAAAAAAAATTAGATTTTCTAGCAGGAACAAACTGTGAATTTACGTTCCGTCTCAATGGGGAGAACAAGAACGTTTACCTTTCTCCTGTTCAGCAGCTTCACTCAAATCTGGTAACTTGGATCCCACAATACTTTGGTTCCGCATCAGTTTGTGCTCCTGCGAACACAGACGTGAGATTCTTACAACATGTTCACAGTTGATTTTTTTTTAAGCTGTGCAGTAATCTAGAAGTTTATCTGGCTGATTGGATGTTTTACCTCTCTGAGTTTGGACAGTTTACTTCCTGGTTGGATGGGAAAGTCCTTGTACCCCGAGGTCTTAAACACACCATCTCTGGGTTTGGGTAAAAAGGTTTCTTCAGCTGTAGGTGATAAATTTGGGACTCCTGTTCTTGAATTAAGGCCGCTCACAGCATCCCATGAAACAGCTCTCATCAGAGGAGGAAAGGCTCCAATAGTTTTGATCTCTGCTGTGCAGGGGGCCTGCTGAGTAGGAGGTCTGGGGACAGGCTTGGCCACTCCGGTGGCTGGGGCTGGGTTTTGGTTTCGTTCTGAAACCTCATCACCTTTATTAACTGCCTGAGGACTCTTTAGGTCTGCGAGGTCACAGTTTTCCTTTTGAACAGCAAACCGGGGTGTTAGCGTTCCTGAAGACACTTTTCTTTTCTCGGTGGGCTTCCAGTCCACCAACACCTCGTCCTGGGGTTAATGAAATCATTAGATATTTAGAATCAATCAAACAAACTGATATATAAAAAATGTCCATGTTGACTTTTCTGAGGATCAAATCAATATGAACAATTTAGACAAATCATCATAATTTCATCTGTATAAACCAGTGTGAGGTACTGAGATTAATAACAGCTGATCGAAACTCTGTTGAAGTGTTTATACACCCTAGATACAGTTTCTCCCCTTCTGTCGACTACTGGGGCACCAACTTAATGATTCACCATGTACCACACAATTTTAACATTAAAGTCCAAAAATGTGACAGATTTGTTTTTAAAAAAAAGAAAAAAGTAAATTATTATGACCCGATGCTGGTCAAAGTCAATAAAAAGACCTTAACACAGGTGCATATTGTGTTGTAACAGTTGTGCTTTTACTTTAGACTGCATTTAGTTACCTTTATACTACAAAGCAAGATTCTAAATTAATGGGAAGAAAAAAAAAACACTGGTTTTTCAGTTGATATTTTACATAAACAGATGTTCTTAAATGTTTTGTATTGTGCCCTGACTTGACTTATCATGAACGGGTCCTATAAAAAGACAAAAACATAAACTATTGAACAATATTAATGTTTCTTTATGCAAACTCCAGTTTCATCTTGTCATTTATGTGTCAAAGAAAGAATCTGACCTCCAGATCCTGGTTCGTTAAATCTGACTGTTCTGCTGAATGAGCCTCCAAACGCTACAAGAGAGAGAACAATACAGTTAGTTAATAAATGTTCAGATGATTGATAATGATTGAGTTTTTCATTTGATTAAAATATTTCAGAAACAAAACACAGTGGCATGATGCTTAACATTATTCCATTTGAAGAGAATAAAGGATAAAAGCTGCTTGTTTTAATTGCGGAAAATGGGGCGTGCTCTGCAAAATATTGTGAGTAGGAATTATAAAAGAATGTATTTACCTGACTAAATGACTGCGAGTTGATTTGGGTTGTCTCTAAAGTTCCTGCAGCTAAAAAAGAAGATAAACAGCTTGGAATGAAATCCATCATAGCAACCAGGTGACCTGTTAAAGTGAAGCACAAACCAGTTTGAGGGGCCATGATTGATGAGCTGCTTCTTGATGAACACGGTGAGGTTGATGCTGTTGGAGGTGGAGAAAGACCTGTAGGAGGAAAAAAAATGTAATAAATGAATTAAAAGAAGCAAAGCAAGTCCTCACCCATCAGCCTGATGTCTGATATGACACAGTGTTTCTGTTTTGGTGTGCACATGTGAGCTTGTAGATCCACTACCTGTGGGTGAATCGTTAAGGCTGCTGGTAGATCTGCGTCCTCGGCGAGTAAGAAAACGGTCGCTGACCTTTTTGGCCTGTTCGAGCAGCTCCAGGTTCTTCTGTCGATCTTCTTCAGAGAGCTGAAGCTCTGGAAGCTGATCTTTCACCAGATCGATCACGTTACCGGTGCTGTCTGAGAGACACAGTGACCACATGCTTGCATGGTTTCTGCAAACTCAAGTGACTCACACAAAGAGAAACAAGAACTTCTACATTTCATGCGTTTTTTCCCCTAACTGCATTAACAATTAATGAAAAAAAAAAAAAGATTGAAGCTCAGTAAACGTTTTAAATTCTCTGATAAAAATACTTTTAATTCCAGCTGCGTTTTTGAGGCACATAAATAAAATTCCTTAATTTGAAGCTTTAAGGCGAGAAATAATTTATTCACAGATGTTAGTCAAGAAAAGTATCCCACATGAGCTGTCAGAGTCAGAAAATATAGGACAAATAAGTAAAAGATCAAAGCAATCAAAGCATCTAAGGCGAGTGGGAGGACACCAGATTTATCTGTTAGTATGAAGATGACCAAACTTAGAGCTATAAAAACCTACCAAGACAACGTCATTCTGTCTAATTTATTCAATAAAACATCAGGGTTTTGGGGTAAAAAGATTCAGTGAGAAGCGACTTTACAGATACTAAAAACGGCTGATTAGTGGAAAAGTTCTCCAGACTGAAACTGATCAGCCCAATTTAGTGCTTGGCTGAAGTAAAAATAACTTAAATAGTTCTCACGCTGTTTATTTTTAGATTTTTACATCTGCTGCATCTTGGTTTGTGCATTTTTCTTGGTTTACCCACCAACTGTGGTGATGGGTCCTCCTGTGGAGTTTCTGGCCTGGCGAGTTCTGGGACTATGTGGCCTGACAGAGAAAACAGTAATAGTGACTCTGTCTCTGATTACAGCCAAAAGGAAATGTTTGTCAGCATTGAGAAATTGGTTGATTACCTGTTTTGCTCAAGAGGACGCCCATCTTGTTGGACAATGACCGCCTGCTGTGGATAGACGATGGAGGGGGCGGTTATGATGATGGCTTTGCTTTCACCTGGTGTGGACTGTGCAAATTAACAAAACATGAGAGTCGAATAGTACACATAAAAGTTCACAAAAAATATATTATTATTATCATCAATAACAAAACAAGTGATTCTGTACATCATTTGGATTTAAAAATGATGTTATAAACTCCTTTTTTTGTTTAAAGTGTCTTGAAACTAGTAGAAAATTCTTCAGTAGGAGGAAAATGAGTGAAGATTCACAGCTAATAAATGAAAAAAAGAATTATCTAAAGTGTAAATGTGACTTTGAAGATAAATGTGAAACAATTATATCGTTAATCCAAAGAAAATCCACCAGTCTGAACTCAGTTTGATTAAAACTGCAGCCAAATAAAAACAACTGAATCAGGTTTTATAAATTTAACCTGGATCAAAGGCCATAAATGTGTTTCTCAGGACTGGAAACTGATATTCTGCTGTGGTATAACAGACAGAAGTAAAATAATCTCCCTAAAAAAAGTTAAAACTAAAGTAAAATCTTCTTGGTCTCAGTGAACTTTGCCTTTAAATTCTCTACATTTTTTCCAAGCCCTCAGCTCCAATTTTGAGATATTTTTCAATAAAAATCGAGCAAACTGGCTTTCAAAAGCTTTTGAAACTTAAAGTGAATTAGACTTATTTGTGGAAGTTAATATAGATGAATCATAATTATCTCCTGTTTTCATCAGGGTCTGTCTGTCTGTTAGCAGGATAACTCAAAAACTTATGGATGGATTTTGATGAAAATTTCAGGAAAGGTCAGAAATGACCCATGGAAGAATTGATTAGATTTTGGGGGATGATCCGGAATATCGCCTAGATTCAGGATTTTTTTTAAGGATACGGACATAGTACTTTCTACAATATGTCCATTTTGCGGAGGTCTGCGCTCTCTGAGTGCTTTTCTAGTTTAATATGCAACAATGATTCACCAGAAACAAATCAATCAAAAGTTTCTAACTGCAAAGCAGGAAGATGGAATTTCCTCTCACAGCCAGATAATTAGTGATCTTAGATGTTTGTTTTTTTTAACAAAGAACTAAAAATGAGCCTCTTGAAGTGTTTTTTCACTCACTGTTATGGGAGAGCTGGAGGAGCTGTCCAGCTCCTCGGGGGAGTCCTCTTCTTCTTCAGGCAGCATGGGCATGATGAAGGGCAGAGTGGGGCGAGAGCGGGTGTGTGAGAAGATGAAAGGTCTCCCACCAGCAGACAGGGCACCACAGGACTCCTTAGACTCCGACTGCTGCTAAACCATAGACACACGAACGCAGAAACGTCTGAGTATCAGCCAGTGAGAACTGCTATTATCTGCTGATGTTACTGCACGGATGTTTTACAGAAAAAAGTCCCTCCAAAGCTGAAAGAGTCGGTCTACAACATCTCACATAAACAAATCCTAAAATAGCTCCATCCTCCAGCGCTTTGCAAAAGACCACAGCTTGAACAGGAATGAACTTTCTGCTGTTACAGAACTGTCGTCTGTGACTCAGATCATTTCACTTGTGAAAGCACACAAGTATTTTCTATTATTTTTTTTTTCTTTCAAAATAGACACAGAAAAAGACAAAAAAGGTACTTCATCCATCAACAAGCGAAATGTAACAAGTACATGAAATCTATTTTCATGCAAATGATTTCCTTAAATAAAAGTTTAGTTCTGGGTCGTGTGCACTGTAATGGATCAACAGGTTTTTCATGCAAATGCTGGCAGCATTAATTACAAATTCATGTGCATGTTGTGGGTTGAGAGTTCAACCTCAATGAAAATACGATCGTAGCAAGAGAAATCGAGAAGAACGTTTTCAGTTTTGCAAAATGTAGATTAAAATAACACGACAGACATGTAACAAATGATTTTTAAGAATTTAAATTTCTTATTGCCTTTAAAAGATAAATACAAGAAGATTTTTGCATCTTACAATCAGTAGCAACACACTGAAACACTCCTGCTGCTTTGGAACTGAGCTGATCAGAAATACATTTCCGTTTCAGTATATTTTTGTTCCCACACCGGGACTTTCTTCAGGCGGCTGCTGTTCTAACTACAAACACTCACAAGGATCCATTTGGTTGTTTTAACACTGCTGCTCTCTCACAGGCTGACTGAGGCAATGAGTCCCGGTGGGACCGTGAAAAACAAACATGTGAACTTGTAAACAGATTATGAAAGATAAAACTGAATTTATTCTGAATGGATTACTGAGAATCCAAATCATCCCTACAGAGTCTGTTCCTAAATCTGATCAAGTCTGTATTTCATAAAGATCAATGATAAACTCTAGGTAAAACTACAAGGAGTGAGAAGGGTCAAAAAGTACCCATCTATCATTTCTATAGGTTGAGTTTCATTGTTCAAATTAAGTCTATTATTTTAAAAACAGACTGACAGAAATGAAACCCTACATGATTGAGACTTTTACACAAATAATTCTCGACAAAAGACAGTGCAGCCATTGTGAATCCTTGTTTGAACTCAGTGTTCTTCCCTATTTAGCTACAAATTAATGCAAATGTTAACGCAGTACAGTTTTAACCTCAGGAGCACAGCGTTCCGCACAAAGCCGAGTCAAAGGTTAACAGCTTTGATGTTAACGCATCAGTTCAGTAAAAATCAGATGATTTACATATCTGTGAACACAGCAGGTGTGGCTGCCACGGGTCGCTGTGTGTTGAGTTAAAAAGTGTGATGAATCACTGGCAGTTTCAGAGGCGAATGGTGCGTGAACTCTTGGGTGAACTGACGTTTAAAACACGCTGAGTGCTGCTCAGTATCATCCCAAACATGACAAGCGCTTGGGAACCTATAGGGACGTGAAGACAATGAGTCACTGGGGAGGAAATGGGTTGTTTAACTGTCTCCTGCAGGAGGACTTCCTGACTGAAAGAGTACAGTGTCATACTGAAGAATTAAATACCTTTTTTCTGTCTGCAGATGTTTTTAGTGCAGTTTCATTATAAAGGTATGATGCAGCTTTTTTGGTGTATTTATTTGTTGAATCCTGAATGTTATGAGATTTTCAGCACGAAATGCTGTATATTTAAGAAACCTTGAGAATTAATAGCTCTGTGTTTCATTTATAACGGGCTCCAACACGTTTTAACACTTTTTATAAGTGATAAAGCTTCTTTTTGAAATAAAATACATCAAATAAGAGATAAGAGTCTCTGAAATTGATTCTTTTAGTTTTAATTCATAACCAAGAACAACATATTACTAACCAAACAAGTTTCCAAATATCGCTTGACGTGTTTGAAAGTTCTGACGACAGAATTCAACTTGCATGTGACCCTTGAAAACACAGAAGAAGCTTTGTTCGCGATTCAAATTAAATTAAGGTATCAACCTGTGGAAAGCTCAGCAGTGCAGCGTTTCTCCTGCAGAGCGTGACACTGAGATAAATATCGAGGAATAATTAAATCACAGGTTATTTCCGGTGGGAGAAGCAGACAAAACATGCGATCCTAAGCACGAACACCCCCTTTGAACACAACTCCATTTTCTTCATCATGGAAGAAAGATGATTGATTTTTTTCTGTCAGAACCATCAGAAGCAGAAGTTCCAGCTTGTTGCTGCTCAGTCTTGCTGTCTCTGCCCTGAAAGACGAAGCGGATCGGCTCCCTCCTTCTTCCATATCTCTGTTACATAAGCCCAATCCCTTGTGCCAGATTTGTTTAAAATTTGGTTGTGTGAAGAACAGAGTGCAGAGCAACAGAGGAAGTGGTCACCACAGAGGCACAATATGAGATAACATGGCAGAGGAAGTGTGTGAGACATGAAACATAAGACATGATGAACACAGAGAGACTCTTAACAGATTAAATAAGTCAATAAATTCAGTTTGATGTGAACTCTTCCCTGCAGTAACAACACAACAAGACAACTACACAAGCAAATGTTCAACACTGATGAAGCTAAAGCTAAATGCATCAAATCAGTGAGACCTCACAGCTCCATGTAGTCGACCACCTGTCTGCAGAAAACATGCACATTACCTGAGTCCACCGCTGCAGTGAAACACACACCCTGATCACTTCAAATCAGAGTGACTTCCCACAACCAAACTGTCACTTGTCCCCCAGAAAACTCCTCAGTCCTCAGGGCTTCTCCTTCCCTCTCCAGTCCCCTCCGATCCCTGTCTTTTTTCAGCAGCAGCAACCTCTCTTTCACTCCTGGGAGCTTTTACCATTTAAGGAGAAGGGCTCAGCGTGCCTCTTTAGACTGCTGTGGAGCCTGAGTGTGTGTGTGTTTTTACAGGCATCTGGTGCTCTGATCATCCCTCAACTAAGACCTGAATAAAGTTAAAAAGTGTTATTCCTCTGCGCTGGGTTTATTTTTTTATGGAGGAGACGTAGGAAAGTTTTGCAAGCTGTTTTGTTTTGGGGCATGTTTGTGCGAGACAGACAAATCTCATCTGTCTGATCTGTGTTTACTCTGCTGACTATGAGGAATTCGTGCATCCACTTCCGAACTCTTGAGATCCATTTTATTTTGCTAATCTGCACCATCAAAACTCCTGACGCTGGCGATTTATCTCTCTGATTAGAGATTTATGCTGCAAACATCATGCGTTTCACAGAATAAAATGTTCACCAGGGGTAGCACGGTTTGAATTAAATAATCATTAATAACGCAGAGTGAAGGAAACGATGGTAACAACTTGTACTAGCTGTATGTTATTATTTGATCAAAAGATTTATGATCTCAGAAATATTTTTGTTCACATATTTCAAAACATGATCAACAGTCTTTTGCACTGAGGGTAGAACTCATTACTTTCCCTAAAAAAGTCAGATAAGGAGATTTATGTCATAGTGTAATAAAATTAGCATTAAAGCAACATTCTAAGTGAAATAAAACTGAAACTTTAAAATCTAATTTACAATCATTTTCTGTGTAAATGTTTTTTTACGTGGCAGAAGCTGATAACCAGACCGTAAACTATTAGATTTCAATTCAATAGAAAACAAAAGCACCACACTAAAATACCAGAATAATCAATTTAAATGATGTGGTTTCTTCATAATGAGGCATTTTTAAATTGTTAGGGCAGATTTAACAAAAACCTGGGAGGGTTGTGTAATGCCAAAAAGAAGAAAATTAACTAAAGAAAAAAACTCAATTAACAGCCAAATCTTTCAAAAGTAAAACCTTCCAAGTGACAAACAGCTCAGCAGTTTAATGATAATGTTTTTTTTAAATAAAAGCAAATTAAAAATTACAGTCCTCGCTGCATCCTGACATGAGTAACATTTGTTTAAACTTCTTAAAACCTGGTTGATTCTCAGTGAAGGAACCTTCGATAGTTACAGCTAGCAAACACAGGGGAAGCTCTGCAGATCACAAGCTCACATCATTTTTACTCAAATAAAATTTCATCCAAAGTCGCATGAAAAGCCATAAAAGATACACTAAAAAGAATAACAAGTTGTTTGCTGTTACATGTAAAGAATTCTGGCAGAAAGAAGGGTCTCACCTCGCTGCAGCAGCTGCCGCGTCCTGAGGCACCTGTTAGAGCCACAAAACAGACACACTGTGAAAACAGCTGATTTGCATTTGACAGCAAGCTATGTGCAATGCAAATGTTATGGGACAGTAAGAAAAAAAAATAAAAAATGCATAAAAAGAGAAAGTATGTGTATCTGTGTCAAACTCAAAAAGATGGAAAAAAAAGAAGGATGAAATACATTTTTTTTTTTTATAATGTTGATGATCTCAGTGGAGCATTAATCTGATTGGTGAAACTATTGTATCTCTTGTTTCAGGAAGTATGTCACCCACCCCACCTCTATAACCAGGAGCAACAATAACCTGGCAACCATCTCAATGAGGTGCCTGATTCACTGGTTGAAGGCGCCAATCGCCTGCTTCAGGCTGCTCAAAAAAAAAACAATCTTGTGTCGTAATAACCAAAAACCTGAGACGTCTGACTCTTATACGGGTCAGTCTAAGATTCAGACGTCTCAGGTGAACATAAATAGATTTCATTCATTTTAATGGAGGCAAAGTATCATTTCATGCTCTCTATGGCATCCAAAATACTTCAGGTTTAACAACTGGACGCTTATTTTCATAAGAAATGTTACTGGATTGATTTGCTGTAATTTAGAGTTATATAAGCATTGACTGTTATTATTGTTTCACACAGATTTGTGAGTCTTAGTTGAGGGATCTTAAATCTAAAGCAATGCTGAATAGTCTCGTAAACACAAGGAGTTAGAAAACATCCACATTGTGACTGTTTTAACATATTTGACATGTATTTTATGGATTGAAAATGAAAATAGCCTCTGTGCATCCAAACAAACACAGTAACAAGACTGTATTTTTACAGCTTCAAAGAACAAATTGCAGCTTCTAAACAAAAGTAAATTAACGTCAGCGAGTTTCAAGGTGAACTTTATACAGAAGGCCATAAAAAAATGATAAAAAATACTGGACACAGACACAACTACTTCCTGTTCTTGTTGAGTCTAATTCCCCAACGTCTCACTGTTTCTCCGCAACCTCAACAAACTCCAAACGCTCTTAAAGATCACCAATGAACCACCAGTTTAAGACTTGGCACCGTTTTACATATTTAGGATTGTTTTTTTATCGACTCAAGGGAACAGAGAATAAGTAGCTTTTACCCTCAACTAAAACAGTGAATGCAGCTAAAAAAGCTTATCTATAAGAAAACAATCATTTAAATATACTTTAACATTCCCAACGGTCCACTTCATCAGATAACATACACTTCCCGTCTGCTGTACCAGCTGTTGTGCGCAATGTAAACATCTGTCTATTTTAAGGCATCCTCTGGGATTAGCACTAGAAACAGGAGCAGCTCTTTCACTGTGTTCCCCATCACCACGCTAACGTTTCTGACGTGTTTCTGTGATGCAGTCACTGTACCATTCATGGCTTGTTGTGGCGGTTCTGTCACTTCTGAGACATCTGGAGACAGAGGAGGACGTTCTGCACCATTTATCTTCTCAGGTTCAACATCAACTACAACGCTTGCAGTGTCTGATTCACGATCAGCTGGAAGATCTGGTGACTTCAGGGACAGAGAGAGGCTGGATTCAAATAATGGATCACAAAGATTTCTAAAAATAAAAAATAAAATTCTGTATATACTGTATGACACACAAACAAAGTGAAACTACTAGGAAGTCTTTGGTTTATGACATCATAACCAAATAACTTCTTTCGAGAGCAAATACAGAAAGAAAATGATGCTCACTACTTTTCTATTATTTCTTTTATTTTTTATTTTTCTTAAGCATCATGAAATCTTGTAGATCAAATATTTGTAATTTTTTGGCAAATATTTTAATTGGAATATGATCCACTAAAACAAAACCTGTCTCAACCTTTACATATTAAGATTGTAAAATATATTTTGCACTACGTACGCAGAGGTTTTTAATCACATCAGTGTATCATTGTTACGCTAAAGGACATGTTGAAATATGAAGGATTGGAAGGAGTAAAACTTCTGCACTGAAAGCTACTTTGTGATCCTCTGATCTGACGCTGACCAAATTTGGAAAGGACTGAACTTCTCAAGTGACATATTTGTTTTTAACACTGGCAGCAATGTGATTTTGGGTAACCATGCAGATGTCACATTCAATTTTTATTGATAAAAATGTTTAGAATCACGTGCAATTTTTCCAAAATAAATCTCTGGTACATGTATTCATTTTAAGTAAATTTGTCACATTGCAGTTTATGAATTTCATATAGATACAGACCCGTGATGCACTTTTCTCCCTGATGGTGGCTTCCACCCTCTGAGTAATGATCTCCATTCTCTGTCTCACCTGGTTCACCTTCTGCTCACTCTGCCTCACCAGCTCAGCCTTCTCAAGGGCACTGCTGACCATAGCCTCGATCCTCCCGAGCGTCACCAGGAGTCCACCTGTGGTCCCCTGCAGGTGGTTATTCTGCTCTGGGCCTTCCTTCTGAACCTCGACTTGGTCCTTCACCACTTTCTCCACAGTGGTTTCTTCTTCCTGTCTTTCTGTGTCATTATCAGTGTGAGGAACTTTACTCATGTGCTTCTGCTCAGCACGCACCTGTCCAGATCTTAGAGAGGCCTGCAGGTGATGAACCTGCTTTCTCATAACGCTTGCAGCATCTTCTGCCAGCAGCAGCTGCAACACGTTGGAATCTTTGATGCAGGATTTCGCTTCCTCCACTGTGTGGACTCTGCACCAGTTCACTGCAGCCACCTTCTCGGCCTCCTGGATCCCAATCTGACTTTCAGTTTGACTTTGCTCCTTCACCCAGACTCTCTGCTGCTCCTCCACCTTCTCCCTTTTCTCCTCCCACACAGACTTGGACTGCTCCAGCTCCTGCTGCCTGAAACCAGCACCACAGCTTTATAAACAACTCTTTTACAGTTATGTAGTTACCACGGGGTACTAAAAGTGCACTCATCCCTGACAGAGCTTCCTTCAAAGAAGATAGTAACTTTTAATGGAGATGCTCATAAATACGCTGTCAGAACCAGACACTATTTTATTGGCTTCGGAGAAAAAAAGTCTAACATCAACCGTTTCCATTCTATTACCATAACAGGAGAAAGAGTGGTAAAAACTCACATACACATTAGAAAACTGATGTTTGATGGTTGTCTGTTGCTGCAGGCAGAAAGGAAAAGGTCTCTCCTGGATAGAAGAAGATCCCTGTGTGTGAGATATCAGATACGACACATATAACATTACTGTTTGCAGTCATTGTTTATTATTTACTTCCTCACCATCTCGAGATGTTTGTTGTTCAGAGGATGAGCTGCTTCTTCTCTTTCGAACCTGAGAATCAGACTCTGAATATCGTCTATGGGTTTGTGAAGGGATGGGACGTTCTTGTCATCCGGAGCTTCATCATGCTGCTGCAGAAAAAAACAAAACACAAACCTATAAGATAAACTTAATGAAAAGATGTTGATTAAAATGAAACCAGTAAAAACAAAACCAACCAGCATCTCTTGTAATTCATCCTCCAAAGATGGCTGGTTTGGAGGATTTAACCTGTGAGGACTCTGAGGATTGACAAACTGTTTGTCGTATCTGTCAAAATTCAACATAAAAAAATGTAATCTTACCGCTCGGCGAGTGTTTGCACTGATCATGAGCAACTTTCTGAGCTTCTCAAACGACTGTTCTTTTCACTCTTTGAGTCTTTTCAAGTTAATAAAGCCAAAGTGACGGAACAACAAACAACAGATGAATGATTAATAATACTGTAGGAAGTAAACAAACTGTTTCTTGTTCAGTCATCGATGTGTCATTAAGTTGAAAAGACTCATGATCAACTAGCATCAATGTGTACTTTATTAATGACCCCCGTCATGTAGGATCATGGTTTTCAATCCATATTCTAGTTTTATATTCACAACCTTTAACTGCTTGTTGTGTTCAGAAAGAAGAAATCAGATCTGTAAAATTTGAGTTTGTATTTATGAATTTTTAACTTTTTAAGTTGATTTCTCATTAAATAAATAGACACGCTACAGGTTTTGTAAATGATTTGACAGAAACAAGAGTTTACCAATTGCTAGTTGCGCACAAATTATTGATGAATCATGCAAATTATAATTGATCGTTACTTTACCCCAAACAGTCGAGTCGAGACGCGTTTTAAAAATACCTGAAGAGAATTTGCTTTGAATGTTCCTGTAACCTCATCAGCTCTGACTGCAGATCCTGCAACAGCACAACACAGAGAATATGCTGGTTTAAAGCAAATTAGACGTGAACGGACAAGATATCATTTAGGACTCACGTGCATCTATAATGAGGTTTGAAGTTAAACACACCCAAACTCACCTCGATCATTCTGTGATTCTCCATATGAGAATACTTCATCTTCTCCATGACGACGTCTTTCTGAACAGCAACAAAGTTCAAAAACGTGAAATAAATCTGTGAATGCACATTATTTACATTAAATCACAAAACTGACCTTTCTTATTTCTCGGTTTCTCAGCATCAACATAACCAGGATTTCCTCGTATCCAGCCTGTCGACACGCACACAAATTTAGCTGAAAATACAAACTCACAACACTGAGACAAACACACTCATCTGATTCTACCTTCAGCGTGGTGTTGACCCTCCTCAGTTCATTGAGACTCTCTTCAGTTTGTGACCTTTCGGATGTGAGTTTTTTGTTCTGTGTAAAGAAAAGTAGCATTTGTGTTAAACAAAAGTTGGTTTGAATGTTTGAAAAGCAACATGTAGATTTATAGTCTTATTACCTTTTCTTCGAGGTTTCTAATGTGAACATTTAGTAGTTCAACCTCATAAGTCTGGAAATCAAAACGTGTAATTAAAAAGATGCTCAAACCAAGAGAGAAAAGTAAGTTAGATGTTTGATTGTTTATTGGACCAGTTTTGTGAAGTTTATCTGAGAGCGACTGGATTGATCCCGAGCCTCCTTCAACATTTGACGAGTCTCCTCCAGTTCTTCTGTCAGGGATCTGGTTCTGATGTTTGACCGCTGAGCACTGAAACTCACAAACACAAAAACTATTCACGCTCTTCCCTCCAAAAGCATAAATAACTACATTTCAACAGAAAAGATGGATTTAAACTCCTCCTTCTTTAAGGATCCTGTTCTTGGCAGCCAGTCTTGTTTACAAAAAGTGAAACTTACATAATTTCAAAAAGAATTTTACAAACATGGGACATTCCAGCCTTTATATGGCCTCTTCCTGTACTTCTCAATGTGCATTATCACATATATTTTGTATTTTATGTCGTACTTTCTGAGTGAACTCAAACGGCAAAACAAAACACAACAAATTCATTTTCAAATAACATTTTAAGACAAGAATTAGAGAGTAAAGTAGCTCAACCTTCACCTGACCAGCTTTGCTTGCAGCTCCATTATCTCATGACTGAGCTGCAGGTTTACATCTTCACACTGATCCAGCATCCTTAGCAGACTTCTATTCTGCTCACTCAGCTTACGATTAGCAAGATCCAGTTCAGCCACTGCGCCTGACAGGTCCGGTCCATCACTTACGATAAACAATACGTGGCAAAGAATGAGAACAGACTGATATAAACCCAAGCGGGGACAGATGGAGGGGAAACACTAACCAGGAGCAGTGGTGAACCTCCGAGGAAAGAGCTTTGCTTTCAGAAAATGATAATTTTGGCCCTGAAAGATCATCAAAGTAAATTATATTATTTTCACAAGATTAAATTTGTTAGATGTCTGAATGAAACACTGAGTTCCTACCATTTACAGGCACTTCAGAGGAATTTGGCCAAGACACACGACAGTCATCTGGATCTGAGCTGAAGCATGAGAGTCGTTAAGATCATATTTAATGATATAATAAGGTTTTTCATTAAAAAAAAATCAGTTTAAGTTAATATATTAAAACAAAATGTACATTTCAAGTGTTCTACAAGCAATATGTATTTTCATGAAAAGCTCAGAGTCACCTGTTGTGATTACGTTGAGCGATCCACTCCCTCATGGTGGAGTGGAAAACCTCTCTGCTCACATGTGGATTCAGACAATCCGGATCAAGCAGACGATGAAGAGCAGTTAGTCTTCCCTGATCTGCATTCTGGACTGTCAGCGTCTGCAGGTACTGCATGATGGTGGAAACTGACACTTCTCCTTAAGCAAAAGGAGGAAGCAGGGAAATAATATTCACGTTTTCACACAAATGTTTCATCAAGTTGTGGCTCAAAAATATTTACAGCCCGTCACCTGTGTTTTCAGTGTTACACGCTGTATACATGCTATCAATGAGTTCATGTTCGGAGAGTCCATTTGTGTATTCAGTGTTGTCTCCTGTTCCACAGCTGGATGACTCCAAAACTTCAAAAGCTGAGATGCATAAACATTAATGTAAATTCAAACACTCACACACACAGAATAAATTAGTACAGTGTAACACTTACCATCATGGCTGTCAGACATTGTGCCTTTTGTTCAAAAAGCTTTGGAGAGGTAATGGCCAGACAAAATGTCAAGAAAATTACATGCTCTAACATTTTATTTAAAAAGACGTGAATTCTCTTCATTCACATATAATGTCTAGACGAGAAAATCCCAAAAAGTAACATTTTAAACTGAGCATCAAAAGGGATTTTTAAACAGTAATTTGAAAATCACATTCTTACTTTTTCTTAGTCCAGAACGTTCTTCTGCAAGGAAAGGAAGTTTCTGCAAATTCTAAATTAGAGCTTTTGTTTTTGATTTCTTCAATTCAGTCTTTATCTGTTTCACTGTGATGCTACAAGGAGTCACAAAGATGCTTTAATCTTGATTTTTACTGCTTCATGTCAAAAACAGCTGACGTCCTATCTCCCACCTCTTCCATTATTCCTTTCTCTCCTTTCTCTCCTCCTCCTGACAAATTTTTACTCTGCAGAGGTCTGAGACAAAATTAATTTTATAGCCTTAGTTTTAAATTAACTATTTTCACCCCAGGAAATGCATTTTTTGCGAGGCTTTTTTACATGTTAAATATGAAATATTGGAAACAGTATATTTAAAAAAAGATCTACACAGCTGTTTCTCTATTGTCCAAGTTTATATTTTAAATGCAAAATGTAAATGTATTCAATAACATGTTAAGTTTCCAGTCTTTATGAAATTGTGTTGTTTCCATTAATTTTGCGTGTCTTTGTTTACGTCAAAACATCACGGGGAACCTTTTGAGTGTCTGTCGATCCGGCCGAACACATTTCCGGTTACACCATTGGTGCTTGTTTTTTACCGGAAGCTTTACTTTACAACCTGCATACAGCGGAGTTGATATTTTATATTTCCATAATAAAACTAATTGTTACGGGATTTACCTTTAAGATTCAGGATGTCTCGGGGCTCTATTGAGATCCCTTTACGGGACACAGACGAGGTAAATGATTACAAGGATAGTTGTTTGTTTGTAAACCTCGCTGTGATGTTAGCAGGTGATGCTAACCGCTAACCCCGCTGAGCGGCAGGTTTATTGTGGCGTCGTTACTTTAGTTTTAGATGTTTCTAAATCAGGCTGATGATTAAAAGAGTGCAAATGTTTGTGAAAGTCTGTCGGTTATAGTTTCTTCTGTCTTTAAGAAGTTAAATAATGTAGGAACTAAAAATGCTTGAAAGTTATGTGTAATATTAATGAAAACATCCATAAAGTTGTTTTGATTTGTCGTTCATATTCACTCGTAACTACATTATACTGAACTGATTAAACCTTTTAACAGCATGAATCTTTGTTAGGATTGATTATCAGTATATCTGATCAGCAACTCATCTGGTTTTCACTGATTTAACTGACAACAATTACCATTGTTTGACCAGTAAATTAAAACTGTGACGCATTAGTTGTTTGTGGGATATTTAAAGATAAAATCACACCTTGTTTGATTTGTAACATTTTACTACATCCTGACTCTTTTAAAGCAATTTGAATTGATGACACTGTTAAATTTTGTTGAAAAGTTTCTGGAGTTAAATTTTACCTTATAACACTTCTAGATGATAAATAAAAACACTTTTGAACTTACAGTTTTCTGACCTGATCAAACCCTTTCATTCAGGTTATCGAGCTCGACTTTGACCAGCTGCCAGAGGGGGATGAGGTCATCAGTATCCTGAAGCAGGAACATACACAGCTGCACATCTGGATTGCTTTGGCTGTGAGTCCATTTCTTAACCTGTATTCTTTGTCTCTTTCTCCCATTTTTTTACTCAAATTACTAAATTAAAAGGAAAACAATGTCTCAGTGAACCCAATCCAGGCAACACATCCCAGTCGTGCAGCAGTGAGATTTAATGTTGCATCTTTTTCAGTTGGAGTACTACAAGCAAGGCAAAACAGAGGACTTTGTCAAACTTTTGGAGGCAGCGCGTATCGATGGCAACCTGGACTACAGAGACCACGAGAAGGACCAGATGACTTGTCTGGATACGCTGGCAGCTTATTATGTCCAACAAGCACGTAAAGAGAAAAACAAAGATGCCAAAAAGGAACTCATCACGCAGGCCACTCTGCTGTACACTATGGCAGATAAGATCATCATGTACGACCAGGTTGGTAAACATTTTTGGCTCTGTTATGTGTTTTATTTAAATATAGAAATAGATTTCTAAGTGGAGGTATACAATGTTTCAATCAGAACCATTTGTTGGGACGAGCCTGTTTCTGCCTGCTGGAAGGAGACAAAATGGACCAGGCTGATGCTCAGTTTCACTTTGTCCTCAACCAGTCCACCAATAACATTCCTGCTTTACTTGGTCAGTTGAGTAAAAACAAAAGTCTGAGATTGATCTTGGCTGATTGATGGATTTCACTAATAAAACAGCTGTTGTTTAACAGGTAAGGCCTGTATCTCCTTCAACAAAAAGGATTACAAAGGAGCTCTGGCATATTATAAAAAGGCTTTACGTACAAATCCCGGCTGCCCAGGTAACAAACACCACACGTCCAGTCACATTACAGTGCTGCTGCAGTAGCAGCTTCACCTGAATTAGTCAGTGTGAATATTAGTTAATGGCTTGGATCTAAAACAGATGTTGAAAAATAGTTTATTGAAGTACAATACGTGGTCATCTGGTCTAATGATTGTTAGTGTCACTTAGAAGGACTTAATAATAATAATAACTATGCAGCATCTCGCTCTGCACCTTGCAGTCACCTGCAAATAGCGTCCCATGTATGAAATAAAGAAGCATTTAGCAGAAATAAAATTACCTGCATAAACAGTTAGAGGTGCTTGTTTATAAAATCTTTTTGGTGAAGTTGTGAAAGCCGAAGCGCAAAACACAGAGGAATTATTGTATGTTGTGTGACTTGTACATGCGTTACAGATATTTTTAAAGTTTGTTTTTTTTCTGCCTAGCCGAGGTGAGGCTGGGCATGGGTCACTGTTTTGTCAAGCTCAACAAGCTGGAAAAGGCCCGTCTGGCTTTCTGTCGAGCTCTGGAGCTGAACTCCAAGTGTGTGGGAGCCCTCGTTGGATTGGCTGTTTTAGAGCTCAACAACAAAGAGGCGGACTCCATCAAGAACGGAGTCCAGCTCCTGTCGCGAGCTTACACCATCGACCCCAGCAACCCCATGGTGCTTAACCACCTCGCCAACCACTTCTTCTTCAAAAAGGTAATTGAGAGTTCGTTATGCTTCGTAAACGAGTCTAAATCTGCACCTTTTAACTGTGTCCACTTTGTGTCCACTATCAGGATTACAGTAAAGTTCAGCATCTCGCTCTGCACGCGTTCCACAACACAGAGGTCGAGGCCATGCAGGCTGAGAGCTGCTATCAGTTAGCTCGTTCATTTCACGTGCAGGTAACCAAAACTCTGATGTGATTGGTTGTTCATATGAATCTGTCTGTAGTCTAACGTCACTGTTTTCTTGTCTTCAGGAGGACTATGACCAGGCGTTTCAGTATTATTATCAGGCCACTCAGTTTGCTTCCTCCACCTTTGTGTTGCCCTTTTTTGGTTTGGGCCAGATGTATGTGTATCGTAGAGATAAGGAAAACGCAGCTCAGTGCTTTGAAAAGGTCCTGAAGGCTTACCCCAACAACTATGAAACGATGAAGATCCTGGGGTCCCTCTATGCAGCGTCTGACGATCAGGATAAAAGAGACATCGCCAAAGTAAGTTTCTTCTGCCTTCTGGTGTTTCTCATCTCAGCAAAGAAAATTAGATTAGACTTGTGCATTATGAGTTTTTTTAATCAAGATTGTTAAATTTTTGGCATGTTTTTGTTTCCAAGGGCCATTTGAAGAAGGTAACAGAGCAGTATCCAGACGATGTGGAGGCGTGGATTGAACTGGCTCAGATCTTGGAGCAGACCGACATCCAAGGTGCACTCTCAGCTTACGGCACGGCCACTCGCATCTTGCAGGAGAAGGTGCAGGCCGACGTTCCCCCTGAGATCCTGAACAACCTGGGGGCTCTGCACTTCAGACTGGGGAACCTCGGGGAAGCAAAGGTAGCAAATGTTAGACAGATAAACTAGCTTTCCCAGCAGTTCAAGTGCTGCAACACGAATGAAATGAATGAAAACCCACAGATTATAAGTTATGCTCATGTATTTCTATGAACAGAAATATTTTCTTGCATCCCTTGACCGAGCTAAAGCCGAGGGAGAGCACGACGAGCATTACTACAACGCTATTTCTGTCACCACCTCTTACAATCTGGCTCGTTTGTACGAAGCGATGTGTGAATTCCACGAAGCTGAAAAGCTCTACAAAAACATCCTCAGAGAGCATCCGAACTATGTGGACTGTAAGCATCTAACATTATGGGATAGAAAAAATTAGGACAGCAGTTTTGTATCTGATGAAGAACCATCTTCTTTTTGGACCTACAGGTTATTTACGTCTTGGTGCGATGGCTCGAGACAAAGGAAACTTCTATGAAGCTTCAGATTGGTTCAAAGAAGCCCTGCAGATCAATCAGGTACAAACCCGTCAGGTTTTAACTTTATGACATAAAACTTGATGCTGAACTCTCTGACATCATCTTGCAGGATCACCCAGACGCCTGGTCGCTGATCGGAAACCTTCACTTAGCCAAACAGGAGTGGGGACCGGGTCAAAAGAAGTTTGAACGTATTCTGAAACAGCCGTCCACGCAGAACGACACTTACTCCATGCTGGCTCTGGGTAACGTGTGGCTGCAGACTCTGCACCAGCCCACCAGAGACCGAGAAAAGGTGCACACAGATTGTCTCTTTTTAAAGAAACAAACAAACCCGGCTCCTTTTACAATTTTTTTTTAAGATTTGTGAAAAAATCAGAAAAAAAAAACAAACCTTCTGAGCTTTTTATTAAAAATCTTTAATTATGTTTGACTGTTTAAGGATTGAATTCATCTGTAGACAGTTTCTAATGTTTATTGAGTCATCTGTCAGCAGTTTGTATGTTTTCTGTTTTTACAGGAAAAGAGACATCAGGATCGAGCCCTGGCTATTTACAAACAAGTTCTGCGAAATGATGCCAAGAACCTTTATGCTGCTAATGGCATCGGTATGTTTTTGTTGTTTTCTTATTATCCCTCATTTGATCCATTTGTGCTAAACATTCAACTCCTCCCAGGTGCCGTACTCGCTCATAAAGGTTATTTCCGAGAGGCGCGCGACGTGTTTGCGCAGGTGAGAGAGGCCACGGCAGACATCAGTGATGTCTGGCTTAATCTGGCTCACATCTACATCGAACAGAAGCAGTACATCAGCGCCGTGCAGATGGTAGGCCAAGGAGTCACTTCACCTTTACATTGATTGGGTTTCGCCTTTTTTATTTTAAATAAGTTAGATTTATTTTTCCCTTCAGTATGAGAACTGCTTGAAGAAATTTTACAAATACCAGAACACAGAAGTGCTGCTGTATCTCGCAAGAGCTCTCTTCAAATGTGGGAAACTTCAAGAGTGCAAGCAGATGTTGCTGAAGGTAAAACAGCTGCAGATACAAAGTTCCCGCTCGCCTTTACGACTCAAAGAAAAAGATAACGGTATTTCTGATGATTTGTGTTCACCAGGCTCGCCACGTCGCACCCAGTGACACGGTGCTGATGTTCAACGTGGCCCTGGTGCTGCAGAGGCTCGCCACTCTGGTGCTGAAAGACGAGAAGAGCAACTTGAAGGCTGTGCTGAGTGCTGTCAAAGAACTCGAACTGGCTCACAGGTCGCGTTACGACTCATGTCAACCGTAGAGTTTGTTCGTCAGGTCGTCCTCGGACTCATCCCGATGTTTCATCTCTTCCTCACAGATATTTCAGTTACCTCAGCAAAGCCGGAGACAAGATGAGGTTTGACCTCGCTCTCGCTGCGTCTGAAGCCAGGTAGGCCGAGTCTGTTTATACACCAGTAGTTTAAGAAAAACACAGAATGATTTTTAATATTTTCATCCAAATCATTTGATTTGTCTCATCAAATAAAATTCCATATCAAACTTCCACAGATAATTTTTAATTTCACGAGTATATGCATATATTTAGTGTGCTGCTGTGTTATAACTGTGGAAACTGATTGTGTGAATGCAGGCAGTGCTCTGACCTTCTGAGTCAGGCTCAGTACCACGTAGCCAGAGCCAGGAAGCAGGATGAAGAAGAAAAGGAACTTCGTGCCAAACAAGAACAGGAGAGAGACCTGCTGCGTCAGCAGATGCTAAAAGAACAGGTACCCGGGAACTTACATCACAAAATATCATTTTAACAATGAGTTACACAAATTTTAAAAATAACTGCTAGTTTTTTCTTCCGTTAATGAGCTTTTTACTCCAATACGTCATCATTTAGGAAGAAAAACAAAAAAGGGAGGCAGAGGAGCAAAAGAAGCTCCTGGAGCAAAGAGCTTTGTTTGTGGAGAAAACCAAGAACCTGCTCACCTTTGTAGAAGGACCAAAGGAAGCTTCCAAAGATAAGAAGAAGGGAGGCGGCAGCGGACGCGTGAGTGTTTACGCAAATTCAGCTGCAGATTACACGCGTTCTGTTGGAATAACGTTCTTCTTTCCTTCTCTAAGCGCAAGAAAGGAGGCGACATGGACGACTTTGTTAACGATGACTCAGATGAGGACCTTCCGCTGAAGAAGAAGAAGAGGAGGAGGGGCAGTGGCAGCGAACAAGAGGACGATGAGGAAGGAGAGAAGAAGAAAAAGAAGAGGAGGAGGTGCGTTTCCCACAGCTGGATTGATGTATTTAATCTGAGAGCAGAATCTGGAGTTAACGTGGATTAAACTTTGTTTCAGATCTGTTAAGGGAGAAGATGATAGTGATGATGAGGATGGAGCGTCGCGACTGAAGAAACAGCGTAAACCCAAAGAAGGACGCAAGAAGTTTGAGAAGGTTTGAACTTTATTCTTTTTGTTGCTTATTTCTGAATAAAACTGGGATTTTTTGGTGAAGTAACATGAACGTGTTTCATCGTAGCCTCAGCCTGAGCGTATGCCGCCATCCCTTAAAGGAAAGATTAAGTCTAAGGCGATCATCTCGTCTTCTGAATCCTCATCAGATGAGGATGGTCTAAAAATAGCTGAAGACAGGTAAGTTATAACATGAAGCAGGTAAAGATGAATAACTCAAACGTTCACGTGTATTTTGTTCAAACAGACAACGAGACAGTGGCTCTGGATCTGAAGACGAGGGAGGTCACATGAAGCGCATCGAGTCAGACCGCGACTCTGATGGCGGTGGTAAAAGCTCCGGCAGCGAAGCGGGCAGCCCCCGGCGTTCTGCCGCCTCAGAGGACGACGAGTCTGGCAGCGACCGTCCTGTGAAGAAGAGGAGGATACAACAACAGTCTGACTCGGAACAGTCAGACAACGAGAGCAAGAGGAGTCAGTCTGGATCGGACGAGTCGAGAGCGGCTTCCCCCGTCGCAGCATCCGACCGAGGATCTGAAGCTGGATCGGACAACGAGGGATCCCCACGCCGTGCTGACAACGGATCAGAACCGGAAGGGTCCAACAACGAGGACGACAGTGATTAAACACTAAAAACTACCAACACGTTTAACGCAGAGAAAGTCTGGATTTATTACCAGTCGAACGCAAGAATTTTTGTTAGAAATGAAATTTCGGTTAGTCAAGTCTGTTTGTGGCTTCAAATCCCGATGGATTATTTTAAAGGTGTTTCACCTTCTACTGTACAAACTCCTCACATGGTCAAATGAGATGTGGAACCGAAACGGGGGAAGAGTCATCGATAATTACAGTGCAAGAACATTTTCATGACAATTCTAAAAATGTAAATAAATGAATCTACATTAAAGTGACAAGTTTTAGAAACTACACGCCTGAATCTTTTGTTAGAAGTGAAAAAACCATTTGAGAGAGGTTAGAGGACCAAGAAATAAACAGGCTTTATTCAAAGTTGATCTGTAGTTGTACACTGAACGTTACAGTAAGACCTAAAGGTGTGAGTGTACACATACAGTACATTCTTTGCTACTTCACAAAGGTAAAAAGACCCTTTAAGAACTTTACAAATATTGCAAACAGATGTAAAATTTCCACGAGTAGTGAACAGCCGCAGCAGAGCTTTGACTGTCTTAATGTCAAAAACAAGACATTCAAGTATAGTCAGCCACTTTAGAGGTATATTCATATGAATTGATAAATTAAAAAAAAAAAAATGGCCACACAGATTAATTTGAAACAGCATGACACACTTCACACGATTAAAAAGCTCGATTAGTTCAACTAAATTTGATTATGTTGTGCAAGAAGCATTAACTATTAATACCAGATCTGGAGAGAAAACTGTTAGTCCAAGCCAAAGAAACCCCATCAAACTTAAATCAGTAAATTTCACTATTGCAACGACTCATGATGTTTAGCAAAGTGCATAAAAAAAAAAAAAAATCAAAACATGATTGGGAAAGTTTGTCACTGGATCTTTTGTAAACAGTTTTTGCAGCACTTGGTAACTCAGACCAGGAGTAAAGGTGATAAAAGTCTGATGGATTCCCTGAAAATACTGCCTACTACCTACAATACGACTCGAGGTGACTGAAATGTTCCATCGCACTGCTGCACAACATTAAATGGATGATTTTTAAGTAGGATACATTGAGCTGTTAAAAACAGGATTTGATTTTGGCAAAACATCCCATAGTGGAGTTCAGTTGTAACAATTGTGACCATAAAAAAAAAGGAAAGAAAACAACAAATACAAAATTACATGGTATAAAATAATCATTGTATTGTGAAAACATGGCTTTGGCCTTATTCCTCAGTAATCTTCATCTTCAGACTCCTCCTCTTCAGCCGTCTCCAGCCAGGTCAGCCATTGGTTCACCTACAGCAAAAAGGAAAATGATTACCAATTGGAAGACACTATGAAGCTGCTTCTCTCTCGAGACATTTACATTATCAGTAGAAAATCAAAACTTTAACTAGAGTAGAATTACTTGAAATAATGCTTTCCCCTTTCCAGGATACTCCTCGTTGACGTCTTCTTTCCAGGAGAGGAAGGCTTCTTCTTCAACTATTTCCATGTCATAAAGGTTCACAAAGTAGCGCAGCAACATGCCTGAATAACACACGAGTATAAATATTAAACCAGGAACGACATGCACCAAACAAATCAAACTAAAAATGGTGATCACACACCTTTAGGGAACCCCTTGGTATTGCAGTGCACCTGCAGGGCATACAGTGCACTGACTTGCAGGTTGATGTGTTCATGGAGGAACTTCTGCATCACTGGCTTGAAAGACAGCAACAGCTGCTTCTCTTCATCTAGCTGCTCTTTGCTGGGTGCTGCAAACAGCTCCTCATCATCATCAGGGTTGATCTCATAAGCAACATACTGCAGGAAGCTGGCAAATTAAAGGAAACAATCACTATGTGTTTTAAAATGAAGCACCTAAAGAGTCTGAATATCAGGAGCACAAACTGCTGCTGTACCTGGTCACCAGGATGTTGATAAAACCTTTGTCAGTGTGGAGTTTTGGAGAGATGTTGTCTTTGATCCATTTATAGATGGACTGTGGAGACGGATCGACTTTGATCTGCTTCAACAACTCTTTCTCAAGTTTCATCAGCGGAAACAAAAAGCTGAGACCTTTACCCTCCAGAATCTCCAACATCCTGTCCTTGTTCTGGTCAATTTCTTCACAAGTGGAAACAATAGAGTCAGAACGACAAATTAAAAACTGCTAAACTGAAGTATAACCGTAGACTCAGACTGGGTTTGGACATACCTGGCAGCACCTTCTGCATATTGACTTTGCTTTGTTGGAACAAATCACTCAGCCACTCGCGGTCCTTCAGTTTGACCATCTGCTGCAGGCAGAGCAGGAACAGAGGGAAATGTGCTCCATTCTCCAGCTGATGAGCCAGATCATCGATGCTGGCCAGCTCAGCGATAATTGCTCGTGCTGCAAATTGGGCCAAGTAGGACTTCAACAGAGGGATTTCCTCCTCCATTTTGGGGCACTGGTCCAAAACACCCAAAAAGGCCTGGAACAAAAGAGTAAATATCAGGTATTAAACACCTGGCTAATACATAAACACCTGTTACATGTTCTTCCATTAAACCGGGACTCTTTTAAAGTGCACTCACCGGTATGAGGTTTTCACGGTTGAGAAGACCCTCGTTGCAGAGTGCGTGGATCAGTTCGCTCACGTGTTCTTTATCCTCGTCTGACCGAGTGAGTGAATGGACAATGATCTTGTTCAACATCTCAGACAAAAGGTGTTTGGGAACTTTCATCTCTTTTGCAGCGTTCACTGCCTCCTCTGTGTTTTTGCTGTTCAGGTAGTCTGTCAACAGTGTCTCCTAAAACGAGGAACAAAGAAACCCCATGCACAATCAGTTTTTTGTGTCAGATAGTGTTTTGCAGAAAATAGGGAAGTCTGAGCCGCTTGAGGCAACTTACTGTCATTTTGTGCAGCTCCTCTTTAGTAGGAGGAGCTTTTTTGTTCGACTTTGCTGGTTTTTCCTGTATAGGAGGAGGATTGGTTTTAAGGCCAAGCTATGGAGAAAAATAAAATAAATGAACATGTAAAACTACAACACACGACCTATTTAACAAAAACAGAAAGAAAAAGTTACCGGTCCGATTGGAGGACCTGCTTGAGGAATCAGGGTCATCTGTGGCTGCAGCTTTGGCACTTGGTTTTTATTCAAGATGAAGGACTGCGCAGGCCTCAGACTGATCTAAAAACATTCAAGTTACAAAGTTAATGTGTATTTTTAAAATGGTTCTTAAACACTTGTGACAATGAAGGCTGTAGTACCTCATCAGCATTGAGTTTCCCTTTCTTGCTGAACCTTGGAGCCAAATCCTTCGACTGCATCTGCACTGAGTGATTCTGTTTATGGTTGAAAACTGGTGAATTCTGACCCTTTGAAATAGATTGAACAAATGTCAGTAAAACAGACACACTGTATTTTTGCTATTCTTTTCCTTTCTCTGTGAGATTTACCTGGTTTGGTTTTATGAATGGTTTGCTGCCTGCTTCAAACTGTGGCTGATGTGAACCATTTCCGTTTCCAATATGGCCATTAAAGAGTGGGCTGGAACGATGACGACCCATTGTGGGGGAATAATGGTCCTGAATCACTCCTGGACCGGTCCCAATGCCAATTCCTGTTGAAAACAAGACAACACATGCTACTAATCTACTTTTATTTCATGCTGGAAGTAGTAAAATTCTCACAGGGTGGAAATGTTCCAACATACCAGGCAATTGTCCAAACATGTCAGCCAGCCCACCAAGAGGTTCCCTGTCGAACGGCATCTTCAACAGGAAGGAGGCGTTGCCCTCAAAGAAGTCATTCTTCATCACATCAGTTGAAGGTGGAATGAAAACACCCAAATCCTAAAAAAATACAGATATTAGTTGATTATAAACTAGGATTATTAGTTTTGATGGGGCCACCACAACAGATCATGAAAACAAACCTTTACTGCATCCTGACGAACTTGGTTGATGGTCTTTGGCCCGTTGTCAATATAAGCTTTGCGAGGAACCCAGTTGTTCTCTCGCAGCTCCACCGTGTTCTGCAGCAGGAAGCGAATCCTTGCTGGCAGTTCCTTGTTGTTCATTAAGGACCGCATCCGACCAAAATATTGATCCATCAAGGACTGAAGTGAAGAAGTGGAACCTTGTATTACAAAATGATGAAGATCGGACAAGAGACTTCATGTCCCATTTGTTTTCACATACTCACCTTAGCTTTTGTATGATCAACTTTAGGTCCCACTGTTTTCATTATCTGACAGAGGCATTCCAAATCCTCACCCATGTCCTTAAGCTGAACTCGTTTTTTCTTCTCCAAAAGCTAAAAACACAAATCCAAATCCATTTCCCTCACAATGTGATCTCTATATGAAATATCGAAAGTACAGTCAGCTGACAGAACTTACCGTTTTGATACACCTGTGAAGAATCGATTCATGAATAAGGTTGAGTTTGCCAAGTTCACCGATAAATTTGATGTTTCCCAGCATCTTGATCTTTGCAATAGCCCGCTGCTCCTCCTCCTCTGCGGTAAGTGGGTCATCATGTTTGTCAAAGACTACAAATAAGAAAGCAAGATAGTTAAGAAAAATATCCAAATTACATATCCAGTGAGGTAATAAACCACACGCGTAAAGTAAAATGTTTTTACCGTCCACATTCCTGGCACGATTTTCAAATTCATCTTGAAGCTTGGAGATCAGAAGTCTTCTGAAGGTCTGGTAGAAAAACAAAAACATTAAACCCAGAACACACATACCAAGATGATAGATTAGATATTTAAAAGAAAACCTACAGTATTGTGCTTGCTTGATGCTTGATTATCTGATGTGGTCTCAAAGTTTGGTGCATCCTTTGCCAGGCGGAGACATAGCTGTGCATAAAGCTGGCTGTACTTTGGCTCCTCAAGGGCTTTGTCCACAATCTATGAAGAAAACAAACCAATATCTCAAATTATCACTTAAAACAAATTCTAGAAAACCTACATCAGCGCAGGTAAATACTCACCAAAAGGACAATTCCCTTCAAGACAAATTTTGAATCCACACCCACATTGAGGAGTTCCAGGCACAGTTTGTCAAACTTTTCAGGAGTCAACTTGTTAAGTATGCTGATAAAAGAAAAAATAACAGAAAGTTAAAATCAAGATTTACATAAGAACTGACAGTTTCCAGTTCTGCCATTAACCTTCCAAGCAATCATTTACAAACTAAAATCTTCCCTCTCTTTAAAGTGTGCAACTTTACAATAGAAGCTCACCCTCTCACTTTCCTGAAGATTGCATCGTGTTGTCCTTTGTCACTGGAGGAGTTGGCATCTCGTCTAGTGCTTCGAGAAGGAATCCATCTCTGAACGCTAGGACCTGGGGTTTTCCCCAGGAACTCGCTATTATGGACAAAAACAACTTCAGCGTCACAAGACTAACATTTAGGAAACAAACAACCTTGTTTTACAGACTTTATCCCAAACTGAGGAAACTTACCCGTTGCAGACAGTCTTGGGACAGTGCTGAGGTGCACCCCCACCTCCTCCCCCTACACTGAAAGACGAGAAACAAATACACTTTATAAAATAATGTGAGATTTGATGTATTGTACTGGATGAGTGTATTTTTGAGAGTGAAAAAACAGAGTGTAATGTAACATCGAGTACCTGAAACGAGAAGGTCCCCCTGGTGCAACGACACTCTCCACTTTGGCGGCTTGACAAAAAATGATTGAAAAGAATCAGGTACGAGGTTTGGGGCTGGAAAAAAACGACCTGTGAATCGAGACAAGACGAGAATAAGAATCTAATCATCAGCTAAAACGCAAACTGTCAGACGTTCAATATAATCTTGAATTTTACGTAATTCGACCAGGATTGAAATTGGGTGGATTCTAATCAAATCATGAACGCCGACACGTGTTAAGCGAGGCAGCGAGTGAGCTAACATGCTAACTTAGCATCAAACTGGCACAAAGTCAGACGATTACGTATTTCAACCCGTTTCCTGGTCACCTCGTTACTGTAAGCCAAGCCTAAAATTGAAAAACATGGTCCAAATACCCATAAAAGTGCCGATAACTACCCAGGTAATCTTTCAAGGATAACAGAACAATTTGTTCGAAATATCAAAGACCGGGATCGTGCCGGTGTTACGCAGAAACGTCGCCCCAGTTAAAAACCGTTTCTTTGTTTTTTTAAAACCTCCGTTACGTTATTGGAATAAACAGTATTTCACTTGATTTTCTCTGTAACCCACTGAAAACCATTATTTGATTTGAGGGAAATTATATCAGCTGGTTTTATGTGGTCTTTGTTCAAACACCGGATGTCCACACAGCGACATCTTGGGAGCTTTTGTTCTCGAAGCTACCAGTGAGATCACGGCTGAAAAATAACTCCCATTACCCGGTCGAGTCCGACAATAAAACACAATCTAACAAATTTAACGAGATCAATGGCAGCTGAACAAAACATTCCAGAGTGATGTTTTTTCCCACTCCGTCGACAACAAAAACCTCGAACTTCCTAGTCGACTGGACGGTTACTTAACGTTCGCTAGCCGAGGAAAACACCGACACGTCTTACCTTTACAAAAAGAACGTCAGCGTAATTGTTGTCTTGTTGACCACAAAACAAAAAGTAAATACAACTCAATTGAAGGTAAACACTTAAAAGCTGAGCAGCTCCCCTGGGTTTGTTAGTTTTTTTAAGACACAGGAGCACAAATATCTCTCCAGGGGGAAGAAGGACGACTGACTGTTTCGGTACGTCACGCGGACGCTGCTTTTGTATGGAAGGACGTATCAACGTCATCCGTCATCCGGGCGACGTGTCACGAACATTTCGCAAGAAAATCCTTTCGTAATGGTTCACATGTATCAGCAAGGAGGGTTTGTTCTCCTTTATGTTCCTTAGAGACACTGAGATTGATCAACAAGTAACAAGAAAAGGGTTCAGTTTCTCATGAAGCCATCAGCAAAGACCTACAAGCCCAGACTGGAGAATTGAATCAGTCAATATTATACTTAATCACTGGATATAAACTGTTGAAATCACAGATAATAAAGTCTATAAAAATACTGTTTCACTTGAATATGGAAGTTAAAGCCAGTATTCTCCCAGCCCGTGGCTCTGAGGCTGTTATAATTTTTGTGGGACTGTATGCCAGTAGATATTAGTAATCAGATGGCAGCATGCTGGATCTCCACTCTGCAGAGATAACTCACCTCACAAATATCGCTGATGATGCGTCAGTCAGTGCATGAAAAACAGCTACTGTACCATCATCTGTTCACAGTTTGTGTGCATATATTGGTCAGTTTTAGATGCTGGTTGTGAGTTGGCTGAAAAACAAAACAAACAAACAAGCAAAAAAAAACAAACAAACAAAAAAACAGACTACATCCCACATGAAAATACAGTCGACTTTTCACACACACACACAAATTTGCTCTAAATCAAAATGATCAACAGGGAATTTCAAATTGCTGTTAATGAAAAATGTACTACAGTAAATTTATTTCCAACAGCAAAATATTTGAACATTATATTGACCTCAATGGACTAATAAAAATGGTTTAAGAATATCTAATCATAAAAAACAATGGTACAATTTAGCTAATTCAGAATAAAAAAGGTTTTAGTACTTCGTGCAGCAGATATTTTGCACCTAGGAACCATAGAAGAAGATTTATAGAAACAACATGGCCCCTCTGGTACCATTTTTGGGCTTCACATGTACTGTAATATTATGTATCAACTGTGTTCCTAGTTTGTGTTATACACCATTACACTGACATCTTGTGTATGTACTTTTACATGGTATTTCTTTAATAGTATAACAGTTTAAGGAATATAAGTAAATATAACCTGCTGGAGAACAAGTAAATGGGACCTAGCATTAACATCTATGCTTTTTTTGTGGCTCGGGTGACTCTGTGTCCCATTATGAATAAGTTATGATAAGTGCAAGTCTTTGCTGTCAAGATTTAACAATGAGAAAAAATAATACGATTTCTGAGAAATAAATTTCCAGAATGTAAAGTTTGTAAAAATAAAAAAAATTATTATTATTTTTTTTTTGCAAGGATGGTGTTGAATCTGTTATCATTAACCAGCTGTAAGTATGAGCCAGTGTATTTCCATGAGTCACGACATCCAGTCTGTCTGCCTGCTCTGTACTGACTGTTTTGTTGTATAATACCCACTTGTGTTCAGAACAAACAGTAGGTGTTGGAAAAAGATACATTCCTTATAATCACAAACCTGTTTGACTTGTCATTCTTTTAAACAAAACAGCACAAACCTTTGAACCCTCCATTACTTGTCGCACGTCTTGTAATTTTATGCAATGATATCCCCCTCTGAAAGTTTTAAGAAGACAATTCTAGTATTTCATGACAAAAATGGGTGCATTAAAACAAAGTGATTAAACAAAGCAGCTGATAGGAAGTGAATATTTAACAACCTGTTTGATTTATTCACTCAGCTGTGTTGTCCCTGACTTTCCACATACCTTTCATTCCAGGTACAAACACAGATCATTCACAGATGACATCATCACTCTCAAAGATGCATGTCTCAGCATGTTTACTTGACAATTTCCCTGGCTTTAGACATCTGTTTGCATTTGCACTGTTTGCTTCTTCTAAAGCATAAATCCTTCATCAAAAGCAAAATGAAGCTGGTTGTCTCGCAGTAAATACTCCGAGTTAATTAAGCCCAGCGTGGCAGGAAAGTCGGGTAAAATCAGCTTTGTAGTTGAGAAGAAACACTCCTGATCCAATCAGACATGGTGAGATGTTGGTTTACATGATACTGGTTTGATTGGATTCTCTTTGATGTGAGCTCCTCTTATCTGCTGCAGTCTGAAACTTGTTTCAGAAAGAAAAGTAAACCCCCTAAAATGTGTTGTTTAATAAATAGAAAATAGATATTTATGCAAAAACAAGCTGATAGAGGTAAATGACTCATAAAGGGGGAGGTTTATCATACACAAACTGGTAAAGAGCGTCTGTGTGTCTGTGCACATCATTTTTGTATTTACCGGTACCTAAAACTATTTCAACATGAAGAAAATATATAAAAGAACAGAAGAAAGCAGAATTATTTGCTGTGTTCTCACATAGAAACAACAACCATCGCTCTAAATATTGGATAGAAAAACAACAACAAACCCTTTAAACAATTTTAGAAGGGGATCAATAAAAATATGGAAATATAAACTGCGGTACCTCAATGTTCGGATGAACTGAACACGTCTTTCACAAAACCTTTTTTGTTAATTGTTTCCAGAACAACATTTTTCTGACTTTTGCGTCACAATGTGATGGACTGGTGACCTGTCTAGATGAAACCCCGCCCCCTACACCCCTCCTTGACCCTAAACAAGTACAGAAAATGGATGAATACGTTGAGGTAAAAACTGATACAATCTCAACTGAAAGCTCAATCAGCTTCTCCGCAGTGATGTGTGAAATGACTAGACATGCTTTCAGATTTCTTTGGAGTGAAACATCCTTTTAACTTGAGTGATATTCGGTTATTTTACTGGACATGTTCAAAACAGATCTACCCTCATTGTGTCATCACAACCCCAAACTGTCACAAAGTGCATTGCAGTGATCTGAGTAATCATACAGTCAGAGTGTTACAGAAAAAACTCTGTAGGTTTAGGAAGTGGTAAAACATAATAATAATAAGAATCTGAGAGGAAAAGTTGGAGTCTCGAGTTCCTAAAACAAACAAACAAACAAACAAACAAACAAACAAACAAACAAACAAACAAACAAACAAACAAACAAACAAACAAACAAACAAACAAACAAACAAACAAACAAACAAACAAACAACAAGCTTTCATAAAATGAAGATGAAAATGACACTTTTGGAAGACACTGCTGAGTGGGAGAGAGCACAGCTTCAGTTTCAAACATTGTCATAAGAATCTTCAGCTTTTCGTTAGTTCTAATTTTACACTTATAAAGATTAATGAAATAACAAATGGAGCCACATTCAGATACATTTCTCAGCAGATTTGCTGCCAGAGCATCAATCTGACTGATTCTGAACATGCTACGAGCTATAAAAATGAAGAAAAGCATAAAAATGAATTTCAAATCTTTTCAAGTTAGATTCCCCCGAGACCTTATTGTGTTCTTTGAAAGCTGAAAAATCAATTCTCATTCACAAAATTACCATAATGTTTCAGTAAAAACAAAATGACAAGAAATAAAAGTTAATTGGATCTGTTTGAGGCGTCAGAGGATTACAAAGCACTGAGACAGATTTGTTAAAGTTAATTAAAGCTGATCCCCAGAAACCTGGCAGTAAACTGTAATTCTGTTTTAAACTTAAAGCTGAGAAAATGAAAGACTATTTAGGAACCATGACCAAGATAAATAAATTAAAAAATGGTGACAATAAAATAATTCAAAAAACTAACTGGTGTTTTGAAACTTCCTCCACCAGCAGGTGGTGCTAGAGTTCTACCTGGAGCTCCTTCAAAAACAGTCTCAATGATTGTAAGCGTTTAACTCCATCCATCCATCCATCCATCCATCCATCCATCCATCCATCCATCCATCCATCCATCCATCCATCCATCCATCCATCCATCCATCCATCCATCCATCCATCCATCCATCCATCCATCCATCCATCATTTCCTTGTTATTTGCTTCCAATGAGCTGAACTTTTACATAATATTTAAATTGATATTGTTATATATTTCTTTAGGCTTTTACTGAGTTGCTTTTTCATGTACTTTCAGTCTACGACCAAACAGATTCATATGGATGTTTGTTTCCTTTTTGTTGTTAGTTAAACCACTTACCTCTGACCTGTGAATCCATCGGGCATAAAGAGAGTGAACCCGTGTTGTTCATACACGTAACACAACATATCAAAGAACCAGTTTGAAACCAGGTTGTTGGATATTTTGTCACTAAAACACTGTCACAAAGACAGCTTTCAAAAAGAACAACACGCAGGGTTAGTCTTTTGCTCAAGGACACTTCGGTATTTTAAATAAAGAAAATCGTATTCAACCATGAACTTAGAGCCAAAGCCGCCTGCTAACAACAATCAGATTAGCAGAATCATTTCACAAACATTATCCTGAGCAACACAGGTGTAATTAATTTCTGTAACAGTGTCTGTTCTTCAGCATTCACATTCTTTTTATTACAGGAGACATTTTGCAGCTTCTTATATTCTTATATCAGTAAAGGCACAGGAATAATTAGCAATGATAAAAATGAGTACATTCTATTCCTTATACTGTGCAGCCTTACACACAAACATACCTCAGCTGAGTTTAGCCTGCAACAAGACAATGCTTCTTCTCTGAATTCAGAGGGCCCTGAATGTCACACACTTATTATACATGTAATTATTATATTTCATGTACATTTTTTCATATAAAATATGTTATACACTAAACCGCTGATAATTAATGACTCACTGCGTTCATCTACCAAGCGACTTAACACTACAGCAGCCTATTAAAAGGAACGTTTCCGGAAGTGTGATGCTGTGAAGTCATGTGATTAAATAAAGCTCAGGACTACAGTGTTCAAGTTAAATCTGACTGCGGATCTTAATTCCAATTCAGTCCCTATTTGTCTCCGTCAACTTTCTGCCTTCATCTCTCTATGAACCAACAGCTAAAGATGCCTAACACACATTTGTACTAACAAGATGTCAGTCTGCATGAATGCAACACATACAGTCTGCACAAAGGATCTCACCTATACATATTCTACAGCGTGGGAATGAAAAATGACTTTTATTCCATCCCCTCTGAGTCTTCAAGGCTGTGAAACTGATTGGAGGAGACACGAAAAGACACTCATGTGCAAAGAGGCATGTCTGTAAATGTCATACTTTCAATGTCTTCATTTCTCACTCTTAACCTCACATAATGTGCTCATTTAAGCGTAAGCACATCCCAAAGAGACTCACGGACACTTTAGGATTATTACAGCGTTATACCTGCAGAGCTAAACGGTTTTACAAGTTTAGAAGCCATCCATTAAGGAATCAGGACAGCAGGGAAAAAAAATCCTCTGTGGAATGTTTAATTGAGTGAACTCTCAGCATACAGAACATGAATCACATTAATAACAACTAAAGCTGGGCTGAATTATTCATATGTACTGGCCCACTGAATCACCCGCAGCCTATATTATAATAAAAACTTCTCCAGCTGGCTCCTGTTGTCACTGCTCTCATTCATCCAGGTCATGTCTCACATTTATGACATCAGATTTTCATTCTATTTCATCTTATTGACTCTTCTTTATAGCAGGTGGAGCAGTCGAAAGATGGCGTGCGGTGTTGTAGATTTACGCGCAGAACAACCAAACTTGCTCACACCGAACTCCTGGACACACACTGCAGGGATGCGCTGTGGTCGAGTCATGGTGTTTGTCCTCTGTTGCTTGAGTCATCAGTGACAAGCTGTGTCTATTTCCAGCTCTGCTCACACCGCTAGGCTCTACCTGTCTTTATCATCATATTTTTTGGGGTGGGAAAGGTAAATATCAGAGATTACTTGAGACTGTGGGATGCAAATTTGTAAACAAACATTCTTAGAACAGCAAAAGCTCATAAACCTCAATTAAAAAAAACACAGAGTTACTGTGTTTTTCTCCGTAATGAGCCAGTAAACAAAGTGCTCATCATCCATTTTACAGCTTTATTTTATGACGTACAACATTTGTTGGCGGTTCTGCTTTTGCTGACCTGTACATCAACTTGTTCCTCTCAGCAATCTGCATTAAAGCTGCTTTATCGGTTTGAATCCAACCCACAATGTCCTTCTATTTATAACAAAGGAGTTGATGGAACATCAATGTCGTTTTGATTGCTGGTGGTAGCACTGTTGCCTCGCATTAAGAAAATCACAGGTTCAACACCCAGCAGGAGATTTTCTGCATGGAGTTTGCATGTTCTCCCTGTGCATGTTTGACCAAAAACATCCATGTAATTATGATAATTTATAATTGGCTTTTGGTGGGAATGTGAACATGAACAGTTGTTTGTCTCTTTGTGGCCATGTGATGGACAGGCGACCCATCCAGGGTTCATTTGCCACTGGAGACATGGGCACCAGCTCCACGGGATCCTGCACAGGATCAAGAAGGTTTAGAAAATAAATGTTTTTTTGACAGATTAGAAAAACAGTGATGACTTATTTATGTTCATTGGCCTTCAGGTGTGGGTGCAGCATGAAATCAAAACTGCAATGTACATTTTCTCTTGATTTACACATCCTCCAATCAACAAGGCAGTAACATAATATACACATACATCCACCGTCTTTAATAAAAACACCTGTTAATTTTAATAGAACAATTTTCCTGCAAATATAAGCTCTTTTTATCAGCACCTGTAATGTTCAGTTTTCATTAATGTCAAACTAATAACCATGTTTCATGCTTATTATGGAGGTAGTGGTGCATGTTGGTGTAGAACAAGACCATGTTGCAAATGTTTTGGACCTTCCGTGCATTTCAAATAGGATCAAATTCAATAAATCAAGTAAGAGTTGTGATTTAAATTATGGCAGAAACATACTGAAGCTTTGAAACGCTTTCTAATTCCATAAAATGTGGACGCACCATTTCTGAACCTTCACACCAGTGACGTGGAGGAGCTTTATTTGTGCAGCATTGGCTCTCATGTTGGATTTTCTGACCAGTATTTTCTGAGAGAAGCAGTCCAGTAGATCTCCTGGTTAATGTTACACAGTGGGAACAGTGAATAATTTTTACAGCATCTATAGCATCATCAAGTCAAGCTGAAATCCAAGTAATGACATTAAATCAAACACAGCCGATCAGAGCAGCTGTGGTTGAAGCCAGCGGCTGTTTCCTGTCAGAGATCTGCCTTTTGAAAGTGGAAACAAGCAATGAACGTATCATATTGTATCATACTGTCTCCAATTTCTCCAAACTGGCAGTGGATCATAACTAAACATGACCAACATGGATTGGGGGCATCACACAAATGATTGCAAGGCAAAATTTTGGATACCGTGTGCAGATGATCAGCTAAGTATTTATTTTCACTGTTTGAGTGGGAAGCAGGAAAATAAGTCTTTAACAAAGGTCCCTGACCGAAATCAAGTAGAATTCATGGCCATCATTTTACTTCCTGTCAATCACATCTCTACATGTAGATACTTATTCTTCAGAGGGTCCTGAACATTCAGGACTTACAAAGAAAGATGGACACTTACTGTCACATGTGCTCATATTAAATGGAACAGTGCCTCCACACTCAATCAAGACCCAAAATAGCTTAGCTCACTAAATTCAGGTGACCATACTCTGCACAAAGCCCCAAGACATCATTACAGGGTTGACAAATTTACTTGAGTATCAAAAAATAGAAGAGTTGCTCCTTCTACATTATGAATTTAGTCAGTGTAATGCACTGTCTGCCCTGGGTGAAGTCTGTTAGCATCATTCTGTAAGGACAAGGAATTAATGTAAAACACAACAGAAAAACATCTACCCTCAACACCCGAGTAAGTAATAAAGTCATTTATCAAATTCACTCGTTGCTGGCAGTGCTCACAGTCAGTGGGTCCAAACGGAGGCCAAACAAAAGGCAACAAATAAACATTTATTATCTCATCAGTGAGGGATTATTGCTGCTCTCATCCAGGCATTTGAAAAACAAAAATCAACAACAACAAACTGTTTTTGATACACATGTGATCTGTAGCTCCTTCTGGGGAAATAAACCTGGAGGTTCCTATTGCGCAGACGGATGTTCGTTTTCAGTGAATCAAAACATGATTCTGTTCTGTGACTCTCACACAGACTCTCATATCTTCTGTTGCTTGTTTTATTCCTTGAGTTTCTTTGATTTTAGACATGTTTGAGTCCAAAAAAGATTTTGAAATGATCTCAAATATTATCTAAACTTCTGGATCCTATTCCGGTCACACAGGGATCTGGTGCGATTCTCCAGTGGGGTAAGAGGTGTGGTCCATCCTGCACTGTTAAATAAAGAAAAGCTTAAGGCAATAAGATTCTGGAATTTTTAAATTTAAACTGAAGATTTACCATTATCTCCCACTACAGGCAAAACACTTGGACTTCCATAGACACAAGTATCGATAACTTCTTAAATAGTTTAAAATCATACAGTTACAATCAATAATAAAATGAACAAAACAAGATTTAGTAACAGCTGAACAGAAACTTATGAAGAAATGATCCAAACAATGACTCAGAAAAGGTTACATTATCTTTTTATATTGATGAAATAGATTCACCTATCAAAGTTATGATGCATAAATATGATAAATCACTTTGTAGGTCAAAATCTTATTGAAAATATACAACTTTATTCATTCAACAAATGTTTCTTAACATATCAAAGCTCTGATGTGGCACATCATCAATAGCTCATTTCTTTTTGCTGCTAATTAAGAGACAACCCTTCCCGACTCTTTTAAGTTGATTTTTAAGCTAGAGCAGATTTCTAAAAGAAGTGAACAAGTGTCAGAAATTAGATTGCATTTATTCTAAGCATGAAACAGTAATAAAGTAGTGCAATAGGAGCAAATCAATGGTAATAACAGGACCCACAGTAAGCAAAGGTCACATGTATCCTGGAGGAAAAAACTGTATGAGAAAGATGTATTTAATAAAAAAAAAAAAAAAAGAAAGAAAAATCTGCTTTTTTGGACTATTTTCTTGCTTATGCATCCTTGAACTTACTGTGCCAGAATGACCAAAAAAAAAAGAACAGAGAGTCAGACTCGTGCCTTAAGGGATGTAATGAGTCAAATCTCTCATGATGAGTAAATATGGAAAATGCACTTCATGTGATGTGATGTGGCTCCTTTGCTCACCTTGACTCTGCAGATTTTTGTTAAAAAGTAAATAAGGTTCATCTGCAGGCTGTGCAATGGTAAAAATCATTTGAAACCTGAGGCACTGATTATAACACTGAGATACTTATTTATAGAAAAATATAAAGATTTACGTTACAATTAATCACAGCAGTGTTTTATCCATGAATATTAATTGAGGTATTCGTTTATATTTAACCTTGCTGGTTCAGGAGAAGTCGTGCACCATCAAGTTTGTGAATTTTGATGGATTCTTTTTTTCAAATCCATGCAGAGTTTTCTTGTTGCTAAGGAGACAACCACTAATTTACTCATTCCTCTTTGTTATATTCAGATTGCTGAATATTTTTCATCCTTATCGCGCACACTGAAGTCATTAAGATTGCATTACAGACCTCTAAAGCTGCATTGTGACATCTGTGCTGCATAAAATCACTCGTAGCTTTTCATATTAATCTGAACATTATGGAAAACATGTTCATGCTCCACAAACCTTTAACACATACATCTCAACAGCCTTTTATTAGATTTGGGATTATGGGACTAGCAGAGTTATAGGACTGGTGTTTTTTTCTTTTCTTTTGAATTTGCTTTAAACAATGAAAAGATTGTCTTTGGAAATGTCAGCAAGTTTGAAGTATTTTTTTCCTCCCTCCTTTTTTCCTGTTAGCCACCCTGTTTTTCCATGCTCTTTGAGATGTATTGGCTCTGATAACTAACTCCCACATGGTGCATACTTTAGTTTTGTACTTGGAGTGCGTTACACATGTTGACAGATGTCTCCCAGCATAGACACCGACGGGGATAGATCCCAGCAGAGCAGATTGACAGGGTGAGGCTTCGGCTGAGCAGCTGGGAGGTAAACTCTGCTCAGGCTGAAGTAATGTGACCGGGCCTGACACCGTCTGCGCGGCACAAGAAAATCTGTTCTCCTGCATATTTGTCTCTGTGATCTGATACCTGAAGTCCCGTCTGAAGTTTTGGTTGTCAGATTGGAATCATTGTTGTCTGATGTTTTCCTGCTGCTACACCGATTTATCACAGTTTGTTGTGAGAGCATCAAACATCAGGAAGAATTCAGAGAAATTCCTTACAAATAAACATCCTCCTTGTAAAAGATTTAGACACAGAAGCGCAGCAGAGTTTCCCGACATCTTTTACCTCCCAGAGTGCAGAAAAAGCATCTTCATCGAGATAATCTGTCATCTTGTTCAAACCAAACATCATATTTAGATTATCTAACTGTGTTAATCTTAATATATCCAAATTTAGATTATTGAATATTGTTCACTTTTCCTCTTGAGTGCTAACTGCTCTTCTTCTTCACACGTTCTTTTTACTCTGTGTTAACATGTTCCATTTTTAACAGTGAGGCGTTAGGCTTTACATCACATCCACCTCCTGGCATCTTATAAATGTTAGGAGTAAAAGTGTGATTTAAATCAAACATTTAAGAAATATTCAGCATTCAACAGAATGAAAGAAATCTGTCAGTCACTTCTACGTCCTGTGAGTGAAGTTCTTCCTCCTTTAATTTTCATTCAGTCCTGCAGAAAAAGGCAGAATTATGTTATTTTAATAGAATGCTTAAAATAGATTTTTTCTTCTTTATCTTCCTGCAAAATACAGTCTTAACCAGTCAGCGTGTTCAAAAATGTCTATCAGCAAACAATAAGAAATAAAAAATGAATTTAAATAACTGTATTTCAACAATTATCATGTGCTTTTAACTAAAAAAGGTGGCAGTTTATTCTACAAGGTCAAAAACACTGATGCTAAAGGAGATTAAAGAAAAGAAGAATTAGAGTAGAATGAAAGTGATTCACGAACATTTTTCTTTTTTATTTGCTGTTGTAACACTGGAACAAGCTGGTCTCACTGTAATCTGAGCACGTCAAAACACTGCAGAGCTGCAACAGCATCAGCATCCCTGAGAAGAGTAGAAGTAACTCTGTGATTCGTCAGTATGTACGAACCAAGCTGCTGATCTTGCTGCTAATTACCAAACATGTCACTCTGATTTACAAATACTGTAATTTGTGATGTGAATGTTTTGTAAGATGCACTTGATGCACAGGATCCCACAGCGAGGTCCTGATAAGTAAAAAATAGAGTTGAGGTGTTCGGCTGAGGTTCTGGGACGATTCTGTGACTCAAGAGGAGCAAATCAGAGGAAAGGTTAGTGATGATGTTCTGTTCAGATGAAATCCAACTTTATTTGTGAGCACTTTAAAATAACCAGCACTGGACAAAGTGCTGTACATCGCAGACACGCTAGTGGAGAACAATCGGAGGTCAATCACAGTTAATCCAACAAATCCATGCATGAGATCTGAAATCCAAAACCGTAATACAGGCGTGGGTCACTACTAGTTTGACCAATTTTCCTTTATAAGAATGGTGTAAAGATCCAAAATCCAAAGGGGCAAACCGGAGGCAAAGTGGAGGGACAGAAGCAAGGTCAGTGCACGCTAAGAGCAATCAGAACAATGTACAACGACTCTGAGCGCTGGACTGATGCCACCAAAGGTTTGCAACAATCCTGCATCAGAGACATGGAAACATAAGGCTTAAATAAGATAGAGAACAGGTGGGTGTGGTGCTGATGAGTCAGACCAGGTGAGCAGTGTGAGACATGATTATCAGGGAAAACATAATATGACCTGACAAACACTGAACCATGACATAACTCGTTCAGACGAAAGACGAATAAAAACTTAAAATAAAAATCACAGTCATTGAACTATTACAAACATGACCAACATCACGTGATATTTAGTTTGATTTGAAATTAGAAGGAAAACTCTTTTTATTCAGTCCACTGACCACGAGAGAGAGAGAAAGAGAGGGAGAGAGAGGGTGTTCACTGATGGAGCTGAATACAAATTTTCAATCATTAAATACTGTTGATATTGACTCATTACCGATGCACAGGAATAAGAACATCTTGTTTGCTGAGCTGCTGAAACCTCTGCCAATATAGAAAGCCGGAAACATCATTTTTGACTAAAGAAATGGATCCATGACAGAGAGATTCTCCTCTGTTGTCGAATAACTTACTGCATCCTTTAGATCGGAGCAGTTTCTGTGGGTTGGCTTCAGTGACATTATAATGGAAGCAAACTTTAGTGTCTCTTTCAATCACCATCAAGTAAAACACTCCAGACTCAGCCTCTGCCACTTCCTTTTGAGCGTGCAGAGCTTGGCACACAGTTTGACAGAATGTGAAGTTGTTCTCAGGCACCGTGTTGTGCCGTAGGAGTGTTGTGGCGCTGACTTGTCACACCACTTGTGGTCTGATTCTGTGGCTGTTTGCACCTCCAGGAATCAAAAATAAAAACACTACAGTTAGGAAAAAAGAGGTAATACTTTTACACATGCATTGTGAGAATTTTGTGTTGTTGCTGGGGGATTGGAAAATGGAAACTAAACTATTTTTACTGAACTATATAACTGATTAGATGTCGGGCTGACCATTGGGCTATTGTGCATCTTAGGGTTCTATGAAACCCCCCAAAAACATGCAAATTCACCAAGTCATCAGATTCAGTCCATTCATCAAATGACATGTAATCCATTTCAGTCCAAAACAAAGAGATTAAAATCCAATTACATACAGTTCATTAAATTATAATATAATCAGATTCAGTTTGTGATAAAATGCTAGTAAGTAAAAACAAGTCCACATGAAGAAACCAGCAGATTGCATCAAATCTTCACTTTGATCTAATCACCCATCGACTGGGTGGGATTACAGTGGAGTAGGAAAGGGATGATTTCCTTGTAGAGTTTGTTTGTTTATGTATTTTTTTTTTTTTTTTTACATTTTTTTTGCTTGACTCTTTACAGTAAGAAACCTCCAGTAGAACCAGGAAGGACAATCTGCATAGATAGACTGAGATTTGACAGAAATGGAAAGAGACACATTTCTGAGAGTTTGTTATTAATTTATTTATTATACATGAAGAGTTAGGATGAAGTTATGGGTGTTGGCTTTTGGTACACATTTAATATCAACAACAGTTATGGCACTTAAGGATAGAGTGATATATTGACCAGTTGATGTATCAGACCGATATTTGCCCTATTTCTATATATCCGCATCGTCGATAACTCTGTTTGGTAGAGCCGATATAGTTCAGTAATGTTTACATTTTTATGATCCTGCTGCTGAGAAAATTTCTGTTTCCTTTAAAATTACGAATGTTAAAAATTATTTGCACAAACAGATTTAAGATTTAGATGTTGCTGGAGAGTTTTTGCAGGTTGCTGTTGTGTTTAAAACATCCTATTTATTCAGTTTTGGTATTTTTCAGTTGGATTTTTTATTGATTTTCTAAAGTTATATATTTTTTTAAATATATATTTATGTTCCTGAAAATCAATAAAAAGTTTAAAGTTTTTCCTTTGAATTTGACCTTTTTTTGTTTTTTTTAATCATTTTATTTATTAACTGGTTAATTTGATTTGTTTAACTTTAGTTAGATGTTTGATTGTAATTGTGTTGTGTGACATTTTAGCATGCAAACGAATAGAAAGGCCAAGATAACAGCCAAAAATATCGACCATTAATATCAACGGCTTACTATGAGCTCTAAATATCAGCATCCTTAGAAAAACTGTTGATCAACCTCTACTTGGCATCCATCCACTGTTCAGATTTCATCATCTGGTTATTTTTAGCTAGTTTTAAACTTACAGTTAAATAATGAGCTTACTTAGTTACTAAAATGTCAAAAATTTCACTTCAGACATAAAAGTGGCAGTTTTTCCTCATAAACCTGTAAGCAGCGTGACAGCCTGCCTTCTGCAGAGTGAGCAGTTTGTTAGCTCAGCATGCCCATCTTTGGTGATACTTTAGTGCTTAGAGAGAAAAAACAAGACAAAAGCTCGTCATGTGTTTAATACAAATATTTAGAAAGAGGAAACTTGTATCAGCATTAGTGCGCTGAGTCTGGATTGGTGCATCGATTTTTACATAATTAACCTCCACTTCTGCTCTGCTGTCCCGCCTTTCTCCTAAAATTAAATATTGTTTTCTAAAAGAACAAACCAATAACAACAAAAATATATAAATGTAAGAAATCATGCCGCTACAGAAACCAAAGTGCATCTTTTTGAAATACTCTCGTTGTGTGAGATTTTAAAAATAAACCAATCTCACAGAATCCGCCTCTCTGCTGGATTTGAGTCTTGTTTGTCAGGAGGGGGTAAATCTGCAGGGACATTTTGGCTCATGGATATTCAAACTCTTTATAAAGCACAGTGACAGTAATATGACTGAATAAACAGAATGCAAACATTTGTTTGGAGCTGAACAGCGAGTAAGAAATGCCTCACACTCGGAGACCACGTCACTCCCCTGGTGAGCAATTGTGCAACTAAATGTCTTCTTTGTTCTTTTTCATTTTCTTTCTTTGTTTTGCCAAGTATAATTGGGAGGCGTGATGCCGTAGCGCTTCTGTCAGTTTGATATCTTCCTAACATCCTTTATCTGATCTAAGATTCTCTTCTCAAGCTGAGCAGGGATTTCTCAGAATTTTAGATTTTTAAGCATTATGGTGCAGTCAGAGTAAGAAAAAGCACCAAATTTCTATTTACACAATCACAGTTTAAACAGTCAGCAGTTAAAAGGACACACTAATCCCATCCTGTCTTGTTGACAGGGGAGACATCTAGAAGGTTTTTAAAGGGGTGACCAGATGTGGACCTGTGATAATCCCTAAAACAAAAAGAAATGATGTTTGGTGTAAGAGAATCACTTTCCGATATACGTATTTTTTAATTTCACACAAGTTACGTGAGGAAAAGGGTTTTGAAACTTTTCCAATCTGTTTAACTAAAAAGTAGAAAACCTTTACTGAAACATGAAACTATGTTCTGTGATTTAAAAGATTTGACAGTGAGACACTCTGGAAGAGGTAAATAAACCAGTTGTGACAGAAAGCTCCTCGTCTTCTCCAACCTTTTCCTGAAATTCTGTATTTATATTATTTTCTTTCAGCGAGAGTTTTAGGAAATGAATTGTTATTTTTGCTGTATTTTCAGGGGCGTGTCCAGAGGGGTGGCCCAGGGGGGCACGGGCCATCTTTCCAATTAGTCTGGCCGCCCTCAAGCTGAGACAATCACATTTAATCAATACTTTTACATTAATCAAAAAAAAAAAAGATTGATGAAAGTGAATCATTGACATTGTGCTTTGACTGGTTTTGATTTCATTTATGTGAGCCATTCAAATTATAATAAAGGAGCTATAATTTGGGGACTACGGCTTCCTCCCACAGAGCAATGGATGGATGGATGGATGGATGGATGGATGGATGGATGGATGGATGGATGGATGGATGGATGGATGGATGGATGGATCTAAGATTTTATAAAACTAAAATTTTTTAAGGTTGTGGGCCTATTTACTTGTGCCACCCTTTCAGAAATCATTGCCCCATGTCTGCCCCCCAACAAAGATTTTCTAGACACGCCCCTGTATATTATTGTAAATAAAACAGTGAAACGAAACAAACCATCACACTAATTATTTACTTCTCTCCTAGGAGGAGAAGTCTTGAACATACAGTATTTTGTTCAAGATTTGGGAAATTCGAAAATTGAACTGATTGTCCTAAGTGGGACATCAAAAATTAAAATCTGTAACTTTAAATCTTCACAAGACATTATGTAGATATTTACTTAGCCTAATTTGACTCAGTTCCTTCCCTGATCTCAGGTGGTAATTTATGTGTTCAGTTAAACAATGTGACCTGATCTCAGACTAGTTCATCACCTTCCACTCATTCTGTTGCTGTGATTAAATTAGCCTCTCTCAACAGGAGCTCACAAACCTCCCAGGGTTTGTTGAGCGCCATTAAATTTTCAATGATCCCTTTCAGTTTGAATAAAGAATCCAATATAACTGTCAAAAACAGATGTTTATCCTCACCAAGAAGAAAAAAAAAATACCAATAAATATCTCCAAAACCCAAACTAGACACAGGGTTCATTGTGAGAATATGTACAGTGCATCATTATTCCAGTGATTGGCAGTTTTAGTTTGCCCTGAGGGACTGAGCACATATTGCTATCAGTACATTTACACTTTTCCACAATGTGCAATTTGAAAGTTTTTTGTTTGTTACTGTGTAAATCAGTTTTCTGCAACTGTGTACAGCGTGTCATTTCGAGTTATCCAAACTTACAGTTCAGCATTTTATTTAAAGATTTCAAACACTCATGACTTGAGACCTAAAATATTAATGATAAAACATTTATCTTACCTGTTTGAATGCAAAACTACCCCAAAAATATATATGCATGTGCAGGAATAGACTGCGGTGGAAGACATCACTTGTTTTTGTCTCATTGTGATGAAATGATTCAATATATAACTGAAGAGATGAGCTGCATCATCTCTGTATCAACCTGTCAAACAATATTCTATTTCTGTTCCAGATATTTGAATAAAACATGTAACGTTCCTGCATGCTACTTAAAGACAACATAACCTTTGTCACTCTGCTTTTCTTTTAGCATGTTTTGTGGGAAACTTTGTTTTTCTTTTGATTTTGCTGCAGCAACATTTTCAATATACACATATTTAAACAAAGCTGTCATGAAAAATGATATGCAAACTCTGCACAGGGCCAAACTGCTTCAGAGCACTTACTGATGGCACAGGCTGTGCTGCATCATTGGAAATGGAGCAGGTTAAAGTGCTCAGAGCTATTAAATATGTATGTGCATGTGGTCGTTCCAGTTGCTATTTGACACACTTTAGATGTCATCTTTGTAGGATGAAATCAGAAAAATTATCAAAAATTGGGAAAAAATTTAGCCTAAAGACCCCAAATTATAGGTGTTATTGTTTTTTTCTTTCCCTGAACATTTAGGAAAGATGTGCATTTGTCTACTCTCAATCTGTTTAATGTGTTAATTATCTAAATGGGGGTTGTGTTGTACATGGACCAATAAATCCAGATGTTTTCCTTTCAGGCTCAGCTTCATATTTCCAATGACAGACCAGATCAACAAGCTGCACCATCTTTCTATTTAACCAAATGAGAAGGAGAGTAAAATAAAGACATACATTGTCATATACGTTGTCACCACAGACTGATAGAGTCTGCTTTCATCTCTGGCAGGTGAATTTGTGTGTGGCTGAGTGCCAAACACCTCTTAAACAACCCATTCCTCCTCCTAAATCTTACAGGTGACAAGTCTTGCAGTACAAGATGGATTCTCGTGAGATTTGGAGTTTTCCAAACCCACAAAAATCCATCTTGTACTGCTCCAACTAAACTGTCTGACTCGATTCTACTGGTGGTTCTGACCAATCATGTGTTAGCATTGTGCTTTGGGGCGGGGACGATAGCAGCAAGTTTCTCCCAACTTGAGAGTTTGATTTACTGTGATTGGCTAAAGATAAATCACGATAGGCGGGCACTTGCTGGCTCGTCCTCCAATCAGCTTGAAATGTTATATCAGATGGCCCTCCTCTTTTTCAGACGGAGCAAGACACAGACCTGGAAGAGACAAGTTAACAGCTGACAGCCTCAGTTTCAGAGATGCTTCACTTGAGCTCCTCATTCAGATGATGATAAGATTACAGATTCCACCTTCAAATCTTGAATGAAGATTTGTGGATCTTTTTTATTATCAAGATCTGGTACAAAGCTCCTGCAAAACCATCATATAAAGAGTTAAAATAATATTTATCACATTCATTTGTTAGATAATAAGAAAGCATAACAAATATAAGAAATCTAAGACCATTAAGTTTGTGGAGTGAGTGCAGTTTCACTAGTGAACCCACGGGCCTCTCAACAAACACTGTACTTGTGTGCATTTAACTTGCATCTCTGCATGACTTTGTTTTTGTGTACAGAGGACTTGGATACCATACCCTTGTGGGTGTTTATCAGTTTTTAACTGACAGAGTTTATTAGCATTTTAAGCAGTTTCTGCATCTAAAAATCCGTCACATCCCCTGTTTCACAGAACAGGATCAGAGTTGCTGACCTTGTGCCTGATGCTGCTGAGGTCATTAGTTTTTACTGAAGATGACAAAGTGAGAAGCATATTAAAGGAGGGATTGTTAAAAAAAAAAAACAGTCCTCTGCTTTGCTTTACAAGTTTTTTCTGTTGACTCTGCCTCTCCAGAGTCACCCACATGGAGCAAATTGACTTTCTGTTTGATAATCAATCTGTGACACACATCTCTTTTGCATGTAATATTCTTCTTGCTTGGGTACTTGGCTTTTACGCTGCACCATGTGTGGAGTTAAATACACGGATAACTGTCTTTGCTGATGCAAGTTTCTGGCTACGTTAGGTTTTCGAAACGTAACATGAGAGGGTCTGCAACTGAAATCTGAGTTTTCATGTTTCCTTTTGATGCTAAAGTACTATAATGTACTCTGAGCCTTTTGAGATTTTGTGGTAAAACAGCAGCAAAACTGTCTGAAAAACAAAGACAGAAAGAAAATACATGTGCATGCCAACTTCAGTCTAACAGCTGGACTTTGATGTGACATTCATGTGACGTCACTAAAGGAAAGGCTAATTACACAGCGGTGCCTGGGACTGTCCTCTGCAGAGGTAGTGAAGCACAAAAGCAGGTTACATCAGCATATTTGTGTAAAACTTTGAAATCCCAGAGTGGGTTTCTGTTATGAAAGAGAAAGACACTGTTTGGCCTAAAGCAATGAAACCAAGACACAACGTAATGTTGCAGCACATTTGGTGATCAGGGTTGATACACTTTAACTGTGGCATCATTTTAATAAGTTTATGCAATCTTACAACAGCTGCATAAATTTTTTTTTTTGAACTGGTGATGATGGGAGTGACACAACTGCATCAAGTCAGTTTTAATTCGTCATAAAAGAGAACCAGCGGGGTGAAGGTCTGGATCTGTGTGTGAAATTGTTGTCTGAAGCTCTCTGACAATTTGAGTCGGATGAGTCCTTTTAAAATGCTCGTGATTTAACTTTTTTTTTTCTTTCGAACGGCCTCAATGATGAGTGAATTTCTCAAGGCTTCGCAGCTGGTTAGACTCGACAGTCTGAGTCCTTTGAAACATTACTATGATTTCTAATGTTTCTATTTACACATTTGATTTAATAAAATGCTGGAAAACAACAATTCTTTTAAAACTAACATATTCCTCAGATATAATAGTTTAAAACTTTTATTTTATATTTTATGTTGGACATAGTTTTTTGAGCTATGTTTAAAAAAAAAAAAAGTGATGACAGATGGATAATATGACTGTTCTTTCTGATTGAGAGTAACATCTTTCCAACAATCACACAATGTTTCCCCTGTCGTGGTTGTTTGAAGGTGGTTATTTCCAGTTAAAGGTGAGTTTGTAGATCTATTCTTGGAGGAAAATGAGAGTGGGCATGTTCTGATGACCTGAGCAGAGATACAGTGATTGAGAGTGGGCAGGTAAGGTTTCACTGGAGACTCAGAAGGATCACAAAGGGACTGAAATTTCATGATAATGGCTTTAGGCTATAAAATATTCCAGAATTAACCAGCGATCACATCAGTAGAATCAATGATCCGGATAGGAAACTGGTCTCAGATCTGCTTAAGAAGCAGTGGTTGATGAGACTTTATGAGGTACAACCTCAGCTCCAAAAAAGTTGGAAAGCTGTGTGAAATGTGAAGAAAAATGAAAAGAAATTATTTGCAAATCACATAAAGTCATTTATTTCCTGTATTTCATTACCAGAACATAAACAACATGTCACATGTTGAAACAAGTATTTTAACATTTGAAAATAGGAACTCTTTTTGAATTTGATGGCAGCAGAACATCTAAAAAAAAGTTAAAACAGGCAACTAAAGACTTGAAAAGTAAATGTCACAATTCAAAAACAACTAGGAGAATATTTGGCAACTAATTCTGTTACTTGGCAGCAGCTCTGAAAAATGATTGAATATAAAAGGAACATTTCAGAGAAGCATTGTCATGTATAAGGTCTGATCATACCATGTTTACATTTCTCATCCCGTCATGTTGCTGTCCTGTTCTGTCATTAGGTTAGTCACATGCTCCTGCTTGTTAGCGGTGAGTGGACAACTGGACGCCAATATGACACTAGATTGTTGGATGTTACGCTTTCCAGCACCTTGTTTCTGTCTTGTCCTGTTACTGACCCCTGGATTGATACCTGACCTTGTTTCTGTCTGATACCCTGGATTTTTATTCTTGGATTTTGGATATTTCTGTCTGTGTTCTGCTAACTAACTATACCTCAGCCTGCTCCCAATCTGTTCTGTAGGTCTGGTTTGGATTTTGTTTCAGACCCATTTCTGATGATTTCAGAACTGGAAACCGGATTGGATTCGTGTTTTGGATTTTTGGATCAACTGTGCAATACCTTGCATTGTTTAGTGGTTTATGCCGCTTTCTTCTCTCATGTCTGTGACGTCACTATTCACCGTTCACTCCTGTTTATCACCTCAAGCAAAATAACTCATTGTCTCACCAAGTCTTGCTCACAAAAACACATCTAAAAACACATTTAACCATCTAACATCTCTTTCTGGGAAGGCCTTGCATATTTCAGCAAGACAACGCTAACCCACATCCTGCATCCATGACAACCATATGGCTTCACAGGTGAAGAGTCCAGGTGCTGAACTGACCTGACCAGCTGGAATCCTTCATCAGACAAGAAGAGAACAACATTCCTTGCCCAAACCTCCAGCTACTGGTGTCCTCACGTCCCAGATGTTTACAGATTGGAGCTGTATAAGAAGATGCAGGTGTGCTTATACAGGATGGAGCCTATTAGAGCCCAACCTCACAAAAAAGGTATTGCTCATTTCTCCACCTGGGAGACAGAAATCAGGAGGTAAGAATAGTTAAGAGAGAGGAAAGAAATGCTTCCACTGGACACACTGGAACTTAACAAATGTTCTACTAATATATCCCATCCCAATGATGTGCTCTCAAATGTGCTCTTGGCATTTTGCACTCTTTTTTAGCACAAATCTTAGTTCAGCTTTATAAAAACATCCACTGATCTAAATGACTTGCCTCTACTTCTGTTTCCCTTCAGTGAAAGTTGCTGCCTGACCTCCTTTTTGAGTTCATGAACGATCAGGTACTGCAATCTGTCACGTATCATGCAAATACATCATGGGCCCACAAATCAATCTCGTCTTGGTGTCCAAAAGAGACTACATTTGAAAATGTAAGTTTTAAAAACTTGTCATTGTATTGATCTTAAATGTGTGACTCACTCAAGCTGGCAGTGTCAAAAACATACACGTCAGAATATCGTCAAAAATGAACTGAAGCTGGCAATTTACAAAAACTACAGGAATGGACTCATTCAAACTATGTCTAACATTTTGTTTCATTATTCATAGCAAGAAACTGCAAAAAATACTTTGCTTTAAGTAGCAGCATAATAATATTTTTACTGTTTATCTCCAATATTATTTATTAGTTTTGCACGAGCCCATTTTTGTAGCGAGAGAACACAAATTCTAACATCTCTGTAAATAAATAAAACTTCTGTTTTTGAGAGGGAGTTTGTGTTTTTTAAAGAGTACATTCCACTAACCCAAAAGTCAGGGGTATTTTGTGTTTACATTGTTAAAAAAGAAGTGTTTCAAATCAAAAATGCTAGTAAATTGAAAAACTTTTTTTTTTTATTTTCAAGCTGCAATAGTGAAGGTGGCCCGTTTTTCAAGGCTGCTCTAATTAAGTTCTGTAAAGGCATTCAGAAATAGACTATTGATGGATTTTATCCTGCAATATACAGAGGATTATAGGTTATTGTGCTGAGAGAGTAGCCTTGATGCGTTCAGAATCAGGTGGTTGTAGAAATAAGCTTCTCTACATCCATAAAGCAGCAGATCATTGCTCTCCCTCTAGTTGACAGATGCCGTTTGCCAGAAAAGATTAATTCTGCATCTGGGTCAGAATGTTTGTTCGATGCTTTGATCATCAAACACACAGTTCATGAAAAAATACATTGAAAAAGAGGTTCAAATGAAAGGTACATAGTTTCTTTTAACTCAGTTCAGCAAATGTCACTGATCAGATGCAGTGTTGCTCATTTTCAGCTGTGTTGCGCATCTTCTTAGAATCAGTCTGATTCATTTTATTGTTCAGATTTCTTGGAATATTTTTTAATGTGTTGATAAACCCACGTGATATTCCTCAGCATGATACAGTATCACGTTTGAAAAATGCTGTAGTGTAAGAAGAGCAGACTTTCATTCCAGATGGCAGTGATAAGATATTATTAGGAGGAATTTAAGGTGTGAGTTCTTCACCTTTTTGGTGCATTTGGTTGTTTCATGCCTGTGGAGTCAAAGTTGGTTATGTTCTAAGATCTGTCAGATGACAGATGGTTCTAACAGCTAAATGAACCATAAATACGAGTCTGGTTGAACCTGGTCTACTGTAAGTGTGACAAGCACGGACTGAGTCAGCCTTTGAAGTGTGATTAAATTTTGATTAACCCACGCTGTCTCTGCCTCTTCGGGTTTCTGTGAGGTCTGACAGGCCATCTTTTACTGAGGCAAAATGTCATAACCTCTGTCTGCACAATGTGTTTCCTCACTCTGATGGATTCTTGAAGGGTGAATTTTTGAAGGGCGTTCAGTTATTTTCTTTCTGCTTTTCCTTGTCTCAGGCAGAGGGATTGTTGTACATATTGGTTTGTTTTTTATCAGACCAAACATGAATGTGTGATTTGGCATTGGGTTTGTTGCGTGTTTTTTTTTTAAATCTATGAATGCACAGCTTTATGTAGCTAATTTGAGATTAGCCTTGGACATGTCATGTTATACTGTATGTGTGCATATTTTGACTGAGAAAGCAACAAGGGTTTCAGATCTAGCTTTAATTTATCCACTCATCCTAAATAACTACAACAGAGTTAAATCTATTTATTAAAATCAAGAAAAAACAGATGTGAATGAAATATGATTTTTTTTGCTACAGCAGGTTTAATAAGGAACACTGAGCTGCAGACTTCCCTCAAAGTTTCAGTCATAAAGGTGTTTAATCATCAGATGAAACTGATTATTCTAGCATAATTTTAAACAGGTTTGACACAGCTTTTAATGAAACTGAGCAAATCGAGATAACAGGAGATCTAAAGAGAGAACCAGCAGTTATATGAAACTGCTGCTGGCGGCTTTGAGAATGAAACAAAACTCAGACCGGCTTCTAAAAAAGGCTGAATTAATCTCAGGATGAAGTTACTAAAATTTAAAAGCAAACAGGCTGCAGATATCGAAGTCGATACTGATTTTCACCATTTTAATCAGATTTATGGAGCTCCAAATGGAGCCTCATCCATCACTGTCAAACACAAGTTAACTTCCGATCGATAAAATGTCACATCGCCTACATCCTCTAGATGACCGAGTATAATAGGAGTAAAACAATAGATCCAGTGAGATTATGATCATTTATTTAAAAGCTTTTTTAGTAATCAATTTTTAAAGGAGACTTAAACTGTCCCTGAAAATATCAATTAATAATTACACTATTTATCCGAAACAATAAAGAAGTGTTACAAAACACGTCTGTTTGGTGGGTAAAATATGAATTTGCTCTTTGCCTCACACACAGATTAACGCACGTTGTGAAGTTGTTCAGGTCGGCGCATTCAGGTACAAGACAAAGAGCAAATAAGGAAACTTTATCTGCATGTTGAGGTTTTATTTGTGTCTTTTCAGATAATTTGTTCACCTGTAGACTGATACCTGCAGATGTGAGGAAATATACAATGTAGTGCTCATTGCCATGGCAACAGGGAGCCCAAGTTCACTCTGTTAGAAAACTAATTAACTGTGACTTTTTTGTGTGAGGAATTCTGGTTCATTGTCCTGATGAATCCATTTTTCTGCTTCTTTGTCTCACGGCTGGCTGTGTGTCAGTGACAAGTCATTTTATCTTTGGCAAGTTTTATGTCTATTTTTAAAAGAGAAGTGGCTGCATAGATGTTTCTGTTTTTGATGTCTCGTATACCCCACAGTCCTGACAGCTTCCCCTCAGTTACCGGTGGCTCCACCAAAGACAACAGAGAAAATTTCCTTCCTGTAATCCGAGGAGGGATCCAGATATTTCTGATGAGGCACTTCCCTTTTTTGCCACAGTTTTTAAAACTCAGGTGATTCCCCTGAACACATCACGGCCACCGAGTGGATTCCTTAATGTTTTGTGCTTCTGTGTCAAAGGAAGAAAATGATTCAAGACGTTGAAGGTTGTATTTCAGCACCGCTTCTCACAAGGGGGCAAAGAGATGGATTTTAGAGGGAAGGAGGTGACTTGGGTTTTATGAAAGCAGGGAATAGTTTGACACTTTTGAAAATGAAGCAGGGTGTTTGAACTTAGAGTGGAAAGATGATTTTCACACCTGGCATTCATCTCTCGGGGTTAAAACTCTATAATTAAAACGTGTCATTAGACAGCTTTTATTTTTTTAAGTTACAGCTGCACTTATTTTTTAACCATTGGGTACTTTTATTTTCCCCCCAATTCTATTGTTGTATATTGTATAAATTATTTGGTATTTCATGTGTTGGGTGTATTTAAAAGCTTTCTTTTGAGGTTTCTGTGTCAGTTTTCCTTTGATTTTTGTCTTTTAAGCCTGTATCTCACTTCACTGTGACTGTTAGCAATAAACTGGGAATGAGGGAGTTTCCAAAGTGCTTTTCTCACATTAGTCACAGGGCCTTTCTGTAACGTGGCTGGGAATTTTAACCTGTTTTAAAATTTCACAAGATAATGTTTCTTTCAAAATTGAATCAGTGCAGAATAGGATGACTGGAATTCTTGTCAATTTGATTTCCATTTGTTGAAAAGTGTGAAAACTGTTTAGATTTTAACAGTCTATGAAACTAAGTTGTGAATGACAGGAGACAAGTTAAAGAGCCACTCTGATCATATTTTGAGCTATTTTTAAATGTTCTCAGTGGTCATTAAATTATAATTATGGCATTTCTACCCAAAATTCACAAAACCTGTGTTGTTTTCGATGAAATAGTTTCTCCATAACGATAGTTGCTCATTAGCAATTTGCCTCTGTGTGGAACCGTTGGTGCAGAGGATAAACCCGCCCCTTTCTCCATTGCTAGCGCTATAAGCCCTCCCAATGCATTTCATACATCATCAAAACCTTCTTTTTCAAAGAGCATTTTTAAAATTACTAATGAGTAACAGCAATTTAAAATCAGAAATACTCAAAAATGCAATTTTGGGCTTAATTTCTCAAGATACGTCCTTTATTATCAGAAAATGTGACAAGAATGTTAACAACACGAAAAACAGGATTTTCATTGGAGTGGGTCTGAATTTAAGACACTTTATGTCTAATCTGCAAAACGTAAATTTTACAATTTCCTTTTTAGTGTTGACTTCCACAAAAATATTATACCAATTTAGTGGGATTCCAATTAATATTTAGTATAATTAGTATTTTCTCATTATATTTCCAACTCTCCCCAACAGCTGCATCCCACTGAGATAAAGAATTTTGTTAAATTGATGGACAAAGGAGACAGTTTCAAAGTAACTCATCAATTTTTTAGGGTCGTCTGCTTGTTTTCCATTTCATTTAAATAAACATTAAAACACGGGATCTGATTTTTCCCGAGCAGCAACACTCTTTACAAAGATGACTCCTGCTCCCACAAGGCAGATAAAGCTGACTTCTCACTTAAAATCTACAACAACAAATCCTCAAATAGATAATGTAGATCTATGCATTTACTGACCACAATTTTCCCCAAAAACTGCAGTTCTTCCCTTTCCAATGCTGAGCATTATGAACTTCTGTGGTCATTACTCTGAACGGACAGCACTAGTTTAAACTTAAGGAAAAAAAATCCAGAGTGGAATTCAAGGGAGGAATTCAATCGTCTCAGCAGCTGCCACAGAACTACCGAAAGTCAGTTTTTCACTCCCATAGCTCGGGCAATGACTGTCATTTTACAAATAGAAGATCTCAAGGGAAGAAAGACATATTACCACTCATGCTTCATCCAAATCATGCTGGTAGTTTTCTGAGCTATTGCACGTGTCTCATGCTCATGCACTCTGTTCAACAGCTTTATCACTTCAGCATATATGCTGAGTACATTCTAATCTCCACATTTGCAAAAACTAAATTATCTGCTGTGCACTTTGCTCAAAAGAGAGAATAAAAGCTTAGAAATTCTGCTCCTTCTTGCTATTTTGTGGCACACGGTGATGCGCAGCTATAGGGTGAAAAATGTGCAGATCTAAAGAACATTCTGTGAGTGTTCATGCACACTGTCCCCTATTTACAGGCTGTTTGAAAGCTTAAAGCAATGTTTGGAAAGTGCAACAGCAGGCGAATGATCAGCTACAAGATTACGTAAATAAAGTACATGGGCGTTCTGCTTTCTTTCACTCGGAAATTTGTGCATTCAGAGCTGCTGTTATCGCATATATTAGAAAGTGTTGGTAGGGAGGTCCTCTTGATGAAAGCGGGTTTCCATGTAAATTTAATAGCAAGCTTTGAGGGGCTTTGCTTGAATTTGGATAGTAATGAGGACTGGCATGTTGAAAGCAGGCTGTGCTGCTCGTCTCTTGTCCAGGTGAACAGAGCAGAAAGAGGCCCCGATTCTCAACTTCTGCTCCTCCATTTGTCAAGACAAACTGACATTACCTGCGTGACTCGAGATAAACGTTGTGTCCAAGTGTGTGAGCGTGAATGCATTAACTTTCATGTGTTTGTTGATTAAATTGTCCCCTTTAAATCTGCAGTTCAACAAACTACATCCAGATTAGAGTAAAATGATAAAAGTCCAATTTTCTTGGTTTAATCAACAGGTGATTTAGGATTTAGGATCGGATCATTTGTCTTGAATGATAGATATTATTGGAAAAAACACTCAAACGTCAGGATTTATACGGATGCTTCATTTACTGGTATACGTTATAAAACAGAGAAAAAACTATTTTCCAACTTGTTTTAAAATTTACTTCTGTTTTATAAAAGTAGCAGAAGAAGAATAATCATTTATCGTCCCACAAAAGGGAAATTCATCTGTAACAGAAGCAAAGTGACAGACAATATAGTTATTGGAGTAAAGTATTGATTCTATCAGCCAAAGACAATATTTATCAGTTTTATTGGTAAAATTGTCTAACTATTGATCTATATGCTGCTTCTTGATGTATTTTTGTTATTGCATCATTTATGCTTGGTAAATAATGTTAAAATAAATAAGTACACCTTCAGATGTAATGTATATTTCAAACCTCTTTATTTGAGAAACAAGGTGAAACAATGATTGTGCCTTTGGCAACAAATATAAAAGGCACTTGTACTCAGTAGTTTACACAAGTTTTATTTCTTTTTTACTGATATACAATATAAATATTCCCCAAAACTTTTTTTTTACACCTATAAAATATCGTTTTCCAGTTTGTTATAATGTTTCACAACTGTACAGCTGAATTGAGTAATAAAATCTACAAACCTGAGAGACATTAAAATAAAATATTTACAGCAGGGAAAGATTCAGAAAGCCTGCTACATAGTAGCAGATTTAAACAAACACATAAAAAAAACAATTGCCAAAAAAAAAACCCCAAAAAACCAAAACAAAAGTCTGACTGAACAACATTTACCACAAAATATATGTTATATACTATCTTGTCAAATCTGCAAAATATCTGCAACCTATGGCTGATCCTGTAGTAACTAAAATGTTTAACATTTAGGATGTTGACCACTCACCAGAGGACGTCACATCGCTCAGAATGAATTTAACTGTGCACCATTCTCCTGCTTCTTATCCCTTCACACAGCAGCACACACATGCAGCCAGAAAAGACTATAAAGGACTCCAGTGTTTTTCCTTCGGCTGTCGATTATAGGGAGCTGCTAAACAGCACGTTTGTGATGAACCACTTCTGTTTGGTGCATTTCTGCAGAGCCAGCTGGTAGCCAAACTCATTGTCGCTGCTCACTACGAGCTCTAGGCATCTCTTTGATTTCCTGTTTTGAATGGATCCTCCCTGAAAAAAGATAAAAGCAGTCTAGTTAAAACTGTGCAAGGCTCCAGAAGAACAATTTGAGCACAATATAAACCCACACTGCTGTGAATGAATATCGATGGGAGCTGCAGAAGTACCCTAAACAGAGTAATTTAGCTAATTCAGACTACCTTCCTTGTTGGACCCAGTAAATGGAATTAACACACTTTATATGCAAAACAGTCTCAATTTTCATTTGCATCCTTATTTTATTTTAAGAGAAAAGAATTTAAGAGACTCAAAATGGAAACAAACACACTAACACAGTAATGACTATAATTGACAGCTCATATATACATTTATATTGTTACAAAGAAAGATATTTTAGAGTAAAAAAACCCTGTTCAAGTTGAAATACTGCACCATTTCTTCATAAAACAAGGCAAAATTAGCTCCGTTCAGTGTTGACAAAGACAAACTGATATATAGGAGGCCTTTACAAGTTCACCAGAAAAATCTCTGTTCAATATCAGAAAAGAAACAGAGTACAGAAAAAGAAAAAAAAATGATTGGACAGTTTATAAAGATTTTATGATGAATTATTCTTTGTATATTTCCACAAGAGTTTGGCAGTCTGTGCAGCCAAAAAGACATTTTGATGGATAACAGACTGATAGTAAACTATCTATTTATGGAACGTTTTGTAAGACTGGGATGTGCCAACCAATGAGGCAAAGTCTGCTGCAATAAACTGAAGGTTATAAAGATACTGATCTGATTCAGATCCTCACAATAATCAATTCAAGTACAGCAGAAAGGGTTGTTTTTTTTTTGTTGAAATCCTTCAAAGTAGTTAGATGCCACCCGATCCACTGATAGAAGCAGAGTGCAGCGTTTAAACTGTAAAGTTAATTTAGCACAAATACATGAATATTTTTATATTTTCACAAATGTATTCTAAATTTTATTCAAGCACTAAATTTGAAAACAAAAAAAAGACTGCCAACAACAAACAGAATACTGTAATACTGTAAATAAAATATAAAAACAGAACTTGATGGAATGCCCTACAGTTCATTTAATTATTTAAAATAAAATAACATGACATTGTAAAAGAAAAAGATTTTCACAGCCTTTATGGATTAATAATTTAATGCAATTTTTTATTGCAAAATTTCTCAATTTAAATACAAAATATTAAGACAAAAAATGTGCTAAGCACATTCTGTAAACTGTTTTTTTTAATAACAGTAAAGCATTTGCAAATCAATGTTCTTTTTATGTAAAATGTGTCTCTTCTACCTGCAGGACTGAAGACATAAAAAGCTAATTACAGATTTGAAACGAGGTTGAAGGGAATCTCAGAATAACTGACAATCTGTGACATTAAGCGATTAAAGTAGTTACCCTTCTATTACTTTCATATAAAATTATGCTGTCATTGTATTGTTTTCATGTGAAACTTTTTTATTGTCAGTCAAAAGAAGCCAGTATGTGAGCATAAGGGATGTACACGGAACACTCTGTATTTGTATGAGTGGAAAAAAAAACCCCAGTTACACCCACACATGCCCACAAGGCTAACTCCACTACAAATTTCCACCCACCAACAAACTGTATGACTAATGTCTATGTACATTTTTTGCAGCTTATAATCATTTATTAGGCAGGACTTATTATAATCTTTTTTTAACAGTAAATAATAGAAATAAAACAAATGAAAATAGAATGAAGTGTTTGTATCTATCTGGATTTTGTGCAGAATAATATAGTGAAATCAACTTTTTTGCGCCTTATTTGTGGAGCAAGTTGCTTCGTCAACATCAAAGCAACCTATTTCTGTTTGAGCTCGACACTTCGCACGTGTAGTCACAACTGTGTGTCTATAATTGATGCTGCATTTCAGAAACATGACACGCCTCAGCCTTGCTGATACGCTCCCATCGCGCTTGCTGCATTGTGCAAAGTTAACTAAAACAAAGATCAGTGTGAAGATATGTGACATATGAGCTCAAGCATGAAAAACCCTTTTTTACACTTTGTGACCATGATGATTTGAAACCACTCAGACAAATGTGGGGTGGCAGTGCAGCAGAAACAAGGTCATAAGAACACTCTTCTTCTTCTAAAAAGACATTCTTTACCTTGATGGATTTTTAGACATGTTTGACTTGAGGAGAAATATGAATTTGTGATTACAACAGCACTGATAAAATAACAGAGGATATAAAAACACAGAGGATGACGAAATACAAAAAATGGTGACTGGTCTTGACGAGGTGTAGTGTGCATTAGGAGCTCCTGGTTGCACGTAACTGAATCTGGTTTTGGACACGTAGTGAGGTGATCTAAGTAGTCTATCAGGGTCTTGGGTCGAGTGTGGTGTATATAATGATGTTGAGCTCTCATGCACTGACATGGCTTAGTGTTGAAGCAGGACTGACCATGTTGGTTTCATTCATTCGTTACAACCCCATCAAACGGTAGTGTTGTATTAAAGTGGCACGACCTTCTAGCACAATTAATTCCTGATGTGATCCCAGAGAGTTGTACCTCAGCAGGAATTTTGTGTTATGTAAAAAGATTCTTGCACAAATGAGCCACAGATGTACAAAGTGTGGTGAGGAGGCAGCAGAGCATCCCAGGAACACAGAAAATCTCAGTAAAAAACATATAAGGAGGAAAAAAGAGCCGCACGATTGTCTTAAAAGGAGCGCTATTTTCCAAATTAGCTGTGATTACGTAATGAATCAGAACTGGCCACACCTGCCTCATGCCTCGCTCCAACCTCCTCATATGGTTGATCTATAGCAGCATGATTTTTCTGGGATGTCACAAGAGAGTGACTCTTTGCATGGTGTGATTAGCAGTTAAAGGTTCTTTGTGGGAACTTGCTGTGGATAAACAGAATGAAGGTGCAGGAAAGCATCTCAGCGATGCAGCAAATACCAGGGAAAACCTTTTTGCAATTCTTTAAAGTATAGTAGCATCATAATTTCCAAATTAGCCACGATCCAGTCAGATTTTAATAGTTTGCGCCCTAACCCCGTGTGACGGAGCCAAAGACAGAGTAAAATGTTTGAGAATTCCAGTTTAGTTGTTGTTATGGCGTGTGTGGATACAAGACCTCAAATCAGAAATGTACTAGAAAATAAATGATGTTTAGTCAAATTAAACAAGAGAACTCAACATACACGTTTGAAATCTAACTTCATGGTTGGTTTGAGTGTCACTTGAACAAATTACCCAAACTGAGGCCCAACAATGAAAGGCTGAGCACTTGTTTCCCACTTATTTTATTTGTAAATCATGCGCGTCACCTGAGAAAAGAGCCAGTGGAGCTTCATGCGTTTGGCAGCTGCGTAGCTACACTCGATGAGGCGTGGCCTGCCGTTCACGTCCACCAGGCACTTGTTGTCATCGTCATCGACGGTGGGACTGAGGAGCCCGATGTGGAGCTCCTGGGTACTGGTGTAGTACACATTCTAAATGAAACACAACATCCTAAAATGAACTGCTGCTGAATTGTTTGTTCAGACCGCTGCCATTAATATTTAGGTGATCACGCTCCCAAAGCTCTATGTCTCACAGGTGCTTAACTACGTAGTAAATAAGACTGGCTTTTTGATTTTCTTTGAAAATAAGAGACATCTATACATGGCTAATTTACATAGGACAAAAAATGCATATTTATGCCACTGTTTCTGAGTGAACAGATAACAAGGAAAGACCTGGCAATGCAAATAAGCTCATTATTAATGCAGGAATGAGGACAGAAACCTAAATAATTGCACGTTCTCTCTCTCTGGTGGAGTGTATTTCACAGCTTATTATTTTTCACAGGCAGTTGTTTATTTTGAGCAAAGAGCTGTAACTTATTCACAAGAATAACGGGGAAGCATGTAATGTATTTACTGGCATGCGTTGTCTTAATTTGGTGTAGCGCCACAGAACAATTAACAATCAAGTGCGAAAAAACAATAATGAACTATAACATTTACTGGGTTCTGAATAACAGTGTGAATTTGCTCATTTGCACATTTTACAGAACCAGAAAGTCATTTAATAAACTAACTTTCTTGGTGTAAATAATTGACTAAAAAAAGTTTTTGCACAATTTCAGTGTTTTTACACAATGTTTTAATTTCCACAGCTATATATAGCTTAAATATAAATTTCAAACCCAGCATGACTTATAACCCCTAAAAGTAACTAATGTGGTTTTGGACTCTTTTTACCATTTTTAGTCAAGTTATTACAAAAAGTCAAAATAATTCAGAAAATTGTGAAAAACTAATAATTATAACAACCATTTCTATGATTATAGTTCTTTTTTCTCTCTCGCACTCATGACCAAAGAGATTTATTGACCTGCTGTGAGGACAGATCACCTACAAAGTCTGGACTTCAGTATTTAATTTGCTTCACTGTAACCTGCTGCAACAGAAAATTAATGATAATAATAAAATTTGTGTCCATTTTTCCTGCAAATTGATTTGATATTTCACATGTTTTGTTCACAAATTTTCAATGACAGTTTAAAAACATATGAAAAGAAAGTACTATTATATAGTGATGAAGTGATTGATGTTGTCAGGGCACCTTAAAATTTTTTCTTTGATCCGAAATGAAAAAAGTTATTTTGCTGCTTGTGTAACATTTAATTGTAAATACATTTTCTCTCATCTTACCTCTTCAGTCTGTCCAATATTCCTCCTACTTATTATTATTTTTTTCAACACCAGATATATATTTATATTTTTGAACAACCCGTTTTGTTTTCTTTTGTGTTGCTCACTTTTGGAGCAGCTCGAGCTGCCAGCCTGTATGTCACCATGGATTTTATTGTTGTTGTGCTTAAATCCGTCTGTTTTATTGCTGTCTGAGCTGAGGCATTATTCTGTGTGTTTGCTGACAACATGTTTGGAAAGTAAGCTTGGTATTTCTCTTCCTTCCATATGTGGTTTTGCTTTTTTTATCACAACATCCTGAGCACAAAATCTATAGCGTTCTCTTAGATAGCTCAAAGAAAAGAGGCTGATATGTTTTTCACTGTGATGTCAAACATTTGCAAGGATTTATATAAAATATATCTATATCAAATATATTATAGACTTATATTGTTTCATACTGAGTCCCGCAGGGGACATTGGTGGGAAAGAAATTTTAATGTGAGAAAAAAAACCCATATATTTTACGTTATCTCAAGAAACTTTTGTTGTTATCTTGAAAAAGTTTTGCGTTTTCTTGAAAAACGTTTGCGTTATCTCGAGAAAGTTTTGCATTTTCTCGAGAAACTTTTGCGTTTTCTCAGGAAACGTTTTCGTTATCTCGAGAAAGTTTTGCGTTATCTCAAGAAAGTTTTGCATTTTCTCAAGAAACTTTTGCGTTTTCTCGGGAAACGTTTTCGTTATCTCGGGAAACGTTTTCGTTATCTCGAGAAAGTTTCACGTTATCTCAAGAAAGTTTTGCATTTTCTGAAGAAACTTTTGCGTTTTCTCAAGAAACATTTGCGTTATCATGAGAAAGTTTTAAAACTACTTCCACCACTACTTCCTGTATTTACAGTGTTTCTGGTCTGCTGCGAAATTAGCTTCTGCAGCTGAGTAAAGTTGCCCTCCACCAACGGAAAAATTCAATGCACTAAATCTGAGTGGTTAGTGCTCCATTGGTATCAGTTTGTGCTGTTAATATGGTTATTTGTGCTGCTTTAGCTTAGGAGAAATTACGAGTTTAATTTACAATGACATCACCAGGTCATTCAAACTTCATCAGCCATCCAAACTGCTCCAAAATGGACCGGACTGGTCTACATTTTTAGAGTCTTGTTTGTACTGGTTTAATGGCACAAACCAGTACCAACAGAGCACTAACCGGAGCTGATTAGGGAAAAAAAAAATGATTATCTTGAATATACGATGCAAAAAGAATTAGTTGTCTGTTTTTCCACTTGATGTCAAGCAGAGTTATTCGGATGAAGAGAAACAATGTGAGAGCTCTGTCACAGCAACAATCTCTGAAAGCAATCTGCTCACACGTAATGGGATGGAGCGATCAATATGAGCTGGAAGAGGCAAGAGAAAAGAAATGATTATAATGCCGCGGTAATGTTTGAAGACACTTTAACTCTTGGTTATTTGGGCCGAAATAAATCCTGAATGAGTGGTTCAGAGAGTTTAGGACACTGAGTAATGAGAAGTAATGGAAAACACATATAGTAAACAAATTGTTGTGATGAATCCCTGTTTCACTCCTATTTAGGAACATAAATCCTGTAAAGACAATATAACAGGATTTTACGTGGCATATTTGTTGAAAACAGAAACAGTTTAGATCATTTTATGTAGAACTAGTTATTATTTTTTTTATGTTGTTCAAGATTAATGGAAATAAAATCCTACATTCAGTTAAATCCAGCATGAAAATAGAGAAATGAAGGTTTCGAGCCACATAGAGACTAACTAAAGTTATAGGAGGTTTCTGACCTGCGGCGTCATCCCATGACAGAGATACAAGATGGGGACGTTGTCATTGTCCGGCCCCTGATCTAGACACAGATCGTTCTTCAGAGAATTTTTCAACTGAAAAAAAAAATCAACACACAAATATAAAAGATGTGATATTTTACATATTGTGACAAGAATAGACCAAATATTTCTCATATTCATTTTTTTTTCTGATCATGTGCAACCTGTAGTACTCAGACAATCTATCAATCGGAATAAGGGTGCTTCATCCTGCTTAATCCTTGCATTCTTCCAACTACAGTATCCATTTTATACCAGGATCAACATTTATTGTGATACACAGAACATAAAGATGAAAGCAAAGTGTCAAATATATAGTGGAAACCAGTGTAAGTTAGATATGAAACATAATCTGAATCTGCCTAAAGTCAATTTTGCTTTATAAAAATTGCGCTTCATGAACATGACACAGTCTTTCATGCCCAGAGGTTTATTCATGCTCGTCATAACAAAGGTCTGCCTGATTGCGAGGTACAAAGTGCACCATAGGGAGCTTCAGGGATCCTAGTTTGTATGAGGAGAGAATTATACAAACACAGAGGATCAGAAAAATACACAGCTGGGAATAATTCCACCCCTCCCACTGGCTCCGGAGATGTCAGCTTCTATCTGATAATCAGTAAACCCACAGGTAGCACATTGTTCTGCCAACAGCACACATATAAATATTTCCAGTGCAGGAAAACAAAAAATAAAAACATGTAGCACTGAGTGACACCTGTAACGATACATGAACAGTGCAACAACATTTCAGAGATTTAGGATGTGGATGGTTTTCATAAGGTCTTTGCAAGGTCTTCAGTCAAGTATTATGAGCAAAGTGGGTTTTCCTATATGTGAGATAGGTCTGCGATGGTTTTAGCGTGCACAAAACGTCTGTAGCTAGTCTGTGGTGGATCTTGGTGCCAGTATAAGGGTGCTGAATAAAGCAACGGAGAACAAGGGCAGTATTCATGATATGGGACCTGGATGGACCAGTATGATTTGTTTGTTGAGAACTGCACTGACCCCACTGGTCTTAGTTATGACCTCTTCTCACAGGTATTTTGGTGCTAGCATTGCAAGATCTTCAAGTGTCTAACTCCATCCTGATGCAGATCAGAGTTGTGCCAAGGCAGGTTCTAGCAAACTGTAGGAATGAATGGTAGCATTTTTATTGAAATTATTATTTTTTTTTTGCATTAAACAGCAGTGACATTGTTGAATATAATGAATCCTCGATCCTTCTCAACTGACTAGACCATAAAATGCATGTGACAAATACAGAATAATGAGGTCGGCTAACTCAGAGAAATTAATGTAATGATGCCCATCACTGTGTTTTCTGTTCAAGTCCACTGTTTGTCTGCTTGTAAAAAAAAAGTGCATAAACATGAAAAGCAGTGCTGTCACAGTACGGTCTGTGTGCCACTCTGCATTAGGGCTCATCATTGTGATGCAAGGTGGGAGGACTGTGGAAATAAAGCTGGTTGAGAACAACTCAAAATGGGAAAATAGAAATGCTGCCAGCATAGCCTGTTGGCTGTCAGTTTTTCTGGCAGATCTTGCTGCAAAACTCTCTAGGGGAATGTAATATACATATCATTATGTAAGCTTCAGCTAATTTATCTTTGTATCTAGGCCAAGAACAAAAATTGAATGAAAACAGAAAAAAAGTCTCATCTCTTTAAGTCATGGAAACGGGCATAAAGTGTTTGTATTTTTGACAGAACTCAACTGTATTTCATTACAAGGGATTGGAATGATTTCCTAGTGATGTTCTGCTTTTTTGCTGATATTAAAATAAATTTGTGAAGAAGAGGAAGGTGGTAGCTTACCACTCCATATGCAATGGTTTCACTGTACATCCTCATCTCAGGGTAGATGTTCACTAGGTACCAGCGGAAAGTTTTGCACTGCAGCCTCTTCCTCAGAGCCTTCCTCTCAGATATATCGCCGATGTCAATCCCTGAGTCCTGGGATGTTCAGACAGCCACAGAATATTCAAACACAGATGCGCACAAAGAAAAAGCTGAAGTGTGTTTTGTTAAGAAATAATTGGTCATGAAGAAAAGTCTGACAGCTACTGGTTATGCATGTAAAAAAAAAAACAATATGATGCTGCAATTTTATTTATTTATTTTGGACTCAAAAACTATCCAGCTGAAAAATTGAAGCAGCACTCCGGACCAGTCTAATCCCTGAAAAGTAGCTGTGTATTTGCCGTGACTTAGTTTAAATCCACAACAACAAAATATCTTTTAGTGAAATGGAAAAAGCTATACAATATTTCTACATCCACCCCCCACCCTTTAGAAGTGAAGCTATAATAGGAAATGAAAATAAAACAAAACATTTCAGATTATATTTTCAGGTATCAATTTCCATTGATTCAAGTTTTTATGAGAAAGAAGCATTCTTTCTCATAAAAAAAATATTTATATTTGTTCATGTTCATGTTCATGTTCATGTTTATCATATGATAAAATGTTACCGTTGACATTATATAGTATTAATTTGTCCTGATATATAACTATTCTGGAGTTATTCTACGACTATGGAAATAAAACGCTCGTTTTTACCTAAAATCCTGCCTCCCCCCTCCTGAGTGCTGCCCATTTCATGACATATGATACATTCCTGAGTCCAGGTACAGTATATACAATCAATAATGCAAAATAACTTTTTATAACAAAAAAATAATATTTTTCTTCTAATCCAATTAATGTTCACGTCTAAAAACTTGAAACTAACCCTTACATATAGTGTACATACATATAGTGTATCAAGTGTATCTCTATTACTGTATGTTTATTCATCTCACAACCACCTGTTAAAAGTTAAGTACATCAGTTAAGTGCAGCTTTAAATTAGTGTTAACATTATTTGCTCTTCTGTCGTTACTTGTTACTATCAGTTGCATGTCGTTCTCTATTTAATCTAAACATAAAGGCTGAAGTGGGCGTAAGTGTCTGTCTNTGCTCACATCTGCTTAAAACCATCAAAACATTAACTCACTTGAGTGCAAACTTCAGATGAACACTACATTTTTTATGCTCTCATTTAACCCAAATGATTTTGTCATGCAGTTAATTCGTAAGGCTGAAGCTGAGGCTAAATTTCATGCTTGTTGAGTGCAGCCTGTGTTAAATACCTCATTATTGACTGAATGAATTGCCTGCAGATGTTCATTTCATCTATTTATAATATGGATTTACATATTCAAACAAATTATGCAGGACAAGAAAAAATAGACTCAATGAACAAACATTTATCCTGGCCTTCGAGGGATGCTAAATTTAATATAGAATGACAGAGGGGGATTTTTTTTTTCATTATTTGATTAAATTCAGATCAACAACAACAACAACAAAAAAACCTCTTCAAAAATCTTACAAGTTGTGAAACATTTGGCACTTAACAGGTTGTTGACACTGACACTTAAATTAATGCTCCGCCACGTAAATTATTTCCTTGCATCTGTGGTCTTTGTATTTTTTTTTTTTTTTAACTGCAAAGTTAATTGTTTTGCAGCTAAGTCACAGCTGTGATCAGATTTTCTCAATTTATTCAAAATATCTCAAAATGTTCTCATCAGCTTGCATTTTTTTAGGAATAACGTTTCCATTTAGACCAATTTATTGAATCATGTTAAGAACTGATTTATTCAACGGCACGTATCTAATTCAGACCAATCTGCAAGTGACAAGAAAATAATTTCATTTGTGTCTTCGAGAGGTGTCGGGAGCCTTGTTCGAACAAAGATCTGCAGCTTGAAGAGAGCGCATGACACTCACCTTTCTGACACTTAAATGAGGAGGCTGCACATAAACACATGACACCTGAACTCACCTCCATGGGGAGATTCCAGGCCATGTAGACGTGGCTTTTGAATTCATCCATCCAAACTTCTGCGACTCTGAGGGCGTTTCGTCGCACGTGAGACGTCAGATCCTCAGTGTAGGGTTTATGAGCGCGCTCAATGTGGGCAATGCGAGCACAAGGCAGTACCTCAACACTTCCTCCACACTGCCACACCTTGTTTAAAAACATACAAAGGAAAAATTCAAAAGAAGTGTCCTAATGACTCAAATGCTTTCTTCTAATGGGCTTGACACACGGGAGGCGGCATGCGACACAAGTCAGCGACGCGCTCTGTTCCTGGATGAATAGCGGGTCTAATGTGGTTTTGATTGGCTGTAAGATTGAAGGGAATTTTCGGGTATCAAGGCAGATTGTCGGGAATTGTCACAAGATTTTACGGGAGTTAAGTAAAATCTTACTTTTGAGTTTACTATACGAGACGAAATGTAAATGTATACATTTTTTCTCCATGTTTCCCTGGAGATGACCGTGTAGCATCCTGTCAGCTCATTGGTCAGTCAATGAAACCTCATGTAATTGGTCCTCGTCTGAGCGACAGCAGGCCTTTATTGCGCATGATACTCGCACAAGTGCAAAATTTCACATGCACGATTGTTGCGTTTTGCTTTGCAGGAGGGAGAATTGCGATCATCGCTTTGTTACATGCTCCATTGAAAATGAATGGATGGGAGGCGACGTCGCCTCCTGTGTGTCGATCCCATAAGACATTGATGTTTTTGCTCAGTTTCTTTTAGAACTATCTTTTATAAACTACTCTTTGGTCAACTTCTCTTCTTGACAATGACATCAGCCTTAAAAACTTTACTTGGCTGTGAAAGCAGTTTAAAGATCTTGAAAGAGTCAGTGTGTCAGGCCACGGTGGTGCCATTTAAAAGCCCATATGGCTTGAAAAGCAGCTGCCCTTCATCACCTCTGCCATCGAGTGAATCCCTGACTGTGAAACTCGAGCCCCAGTGCAGGAGAATGTCAATAGTCCCATTGCAGAAAAGGAAAAGTTAAACTTCTGGATGGCTAAAAACCATTGGCACCAACTTCTCACTTAATAAAGACTCCTGGGAGAAATCTGCAAATGTTACTCCTCTGTGAATCAATCATCCAACATCACAGATAATACCAGCAACGATGTTCTTTTTTACTAAGATTATTAAAAGTTTTTTACATATTGTGTGTGTAAATTGAGCCTTTCTGCTTTGCATAAAATGCTCCAAGTATTTATAATCAACAAGCAATCAGACAGTCAGATCATTGGTTTGTAATTTTAAAAGCAAACACACAAGTTAATTCACATTCCTCTTTTTAATTAAAATGTATAATGATACAACACTTTTAGAATAATTTCTCAAGCGGTTTTGACTTAAAAAAACCAAAATTTTAAAGCTTGAAGGGATATGAACTGACAAATAGATTTGTCTACACAATGTGACTGATTAGTATTTCAAATATCTGAATGGTCACTCAAAGCAGTTCACAAAGATGATGAAGATTTTCTGATCCATTTATTCAAATCTGTTTTGGGTTAATCAAACATTTCCCTGGCAGAGCCTGTGAAAGATACTCAGAAATCACTTTGGTTTGGAGCGTTTAATGTCAGCCTGCGATACGCAACGATTTAAATGAATAAGATTAATGTCATCACACAGAGCTGTTGTGTGAAGACCAAAGCGCCGAGCGAAAATCCTTCCTGTTATATCCTTCAAAGAAAAAAAAAAAAAAAAAAACGCGTTCAGAGCAAGAAAGCATAATTGAAAACAAACAAACAAACAAAAAATCTCGTGGATAAACTGATGTGATTGGGGCATTAATGCTAAACTGTAGGAGTTAAACTGTCAGGCAAACAAATCCGACTGTGGCTCATCAGCAACTATTCTGAAGCAAAAACAGCTTTTATAAAAAAGATGAAAAGATTTGAGAGGGTTCTTAAACGATCTTGTGACTGAATTTGAAAATGTTGGTTCCAAACTAAGTAAAATAACAACACAGAGAATAAATTCACTCATATATTTAGCCCTATAGTGGGAGTTTTTTTAAGAGTAAAGTTTTAACTAGAACATAAAGATATAATTATATTTCAAACAATTTCAGTGTAAACTGCCTGTGACTTGTATCCATGAAGGAAATGGCAGAAAAGGGATTCTGGTATGTGCTCTGTGTGTATATGTATAAAAGATGTGTGTGCACATCCGTTAATGTCTGCTTATATGTGCACACACATTTTATTGTCTTTTTCCTGCCTTACAACATATTGCATTTTATTCCCACTGGAAAGCAAAATGGGTTGCTATAAGTATAAAATGTATTATAAAGAAAAAAAACGAGATTTAATCTGAAAAAAGCCAGAAACATATAGTGTATTTGTATTTTAGAAATTAGCATTTGGAATTTATTAGCAAATATAAGTTTTTACAAATGTAATATTTCATGTTTTACTTTTTTTTTAACTGTTAAAAAACCTTTGCCAATGTGGATTTATTGTTGACACTCTCTAGAGATAAAACAAAAGGAAATGAAAATGATTAAACACTACCAGATAAAAGACTGTGACATCATGTACAAACTGTGCAGAAAACATGAAACATGAATAAAAATGTGCTTGAGGCAAATGCATCAAAGTTGGTAACATATTAATAGTGCCGCTTCTTCTGCCAGTTTAACAGTGAGAACTGCTATAAAAGTGTCACATGATGCGTGAGACAGACAGCTGAAATGAGGGCAACAATCATTAAACAGAGCAGCCGCAAAAGGCCCCAGAGTGAGAACCTGCACAGCCTCCAAAGACCAGGCAAAGCACCAGGGGGACGGTAATTTAGGATGATAATGAGAGGCTTGTTTGGTTTTTTGGTGAAATCGGTCAAGGTAGCTGAAAGCCAATTATGAGACCCTAATAAGATGTTTCCCTGTTAGTTTTGGTTTTTAGCTGAGAGAAACAAGATAATTTGGGGGAGGTTAGGGAAATGTAACATAATGATAAACTATAACAAACCCTTTTAAATAAAAAGTTCTATTCTTATACTTCGCCACTTTTTTTTAAGTGTATATTTACCCTGACTATGACGCCTGTACTAACACTGACACTTTCATTAATATTAAACAATGTATTTTATTATCATTGTCTTTCAATTTCAATCGTTAGTTTTTTAAAATGTTTTTTTTTTTAACCCAATCAGGATATTAAAACATCTTTTAATTAGGATTTCTGTGTTTGCAGTGACTAACCCATAAAGCAGCAGTTTAGCATCTGTGCTCTGAAACACTATGTACATATTTCACTTCCATACTAATTTAAATCATTTTCAACACATCTACCATATGGTAGTTTAACGTATTAGCAGGCAAACATTTTGTAATCAGCAGGTAACACAAATTACAACAGATGCTGGTATGAAAAACATCAGGAAGGTGGATGAACTGACAATTTGACCGAAATAAAAAGAAAAATCATATAATTAAAGTTACTGAAGAGAAAAAAGTAATGAAAACCTGTTTTGAGTAATGATATATACTACAAGTATGTCTAAATGATGCATTGAGGGATGAATACTATGCTGCATCGACAGAAATTCTTATCGATGAAGATAAAACCTCAACAAACCAACTGATAAAACAGAATTTACAGGATACGTGTCGGCTGCAACATTTAGAGTTTGAGCAATTATTCCAGAACTTTCCTAAAGAGAGATGTTTGCAGCTTTAATAAAACGGTCCAAAAATGATTCTCCTTCCATTGTTTTATGTCACATTTCTTTTTCTGACAATACAACAAATGCCTCAGAGCTTTTGCCTTCAGGAACCCACTAATTGCCTGCTGCAGTTTTTCCAAACCCATTACGAAGAATTGGCCATTACTGTCAGGACAGAAGTGTGAGTCTTTCATAACGTTCATTGGCTTTATTGGTATTTTATTCAAAACACACCAGCTTTACACCATTCCTAACAGTGCATTCCCCTTGAATGATTAAACCTACCAGCTGATTTGCATTTTGACTCGAGCAATCTGATTTCAGAGTGCTGGTGAGCAAAAACAATGCTGCTGCAAACAATTACACTGCGTTTCACTCCGACACAAGCTTCAATGAGACGCTTTCCTCCGTTTCCCTGCTGTCGTAAAGCCTGCAAGATGTGTAGACATAATTGCTCACATTTGCTCCATGTCATTCAGCGATGACAACATATTTCACCCACTAGAATACAACAGTATCACCCCTTCACTATATCCAGTCGGTTTGGGTCGGACTTGAATCCTTACCTCCATGAGATCTTCCTGACTTGGCAGCAATAAAATGACTTCAGTCAGAGCTGCACAATAACTTCTCTGCAAACATAAAACTCATCTCAAACAGTACCCAGCCTCTTCTTTTCCATCTCCAAGCTGCCAGTCTGACAGATCTTCTCCCAAATACTTAAATCCTGACAATGTAGCTGTTCTTTGTCTAAAAACTCTTTTATTAAGGTTTTCCTGGCAATGATCTGCCTCACATTACACCTGCACTTCTAGGTCACCAAAGTCTTCAGCAATTTTAATTTCCTTTTATTTTGCTGACAATAAATCAGAAATTCTCGTGATTGTTAAAGTAGAGAAAGTAACATACTGTGTGTTATCTGAAGGTCTTTCAAAGGTTTTCTTTGGTCACTGTATGTTTTTTTTTAATGCATCCTTTGTCCAATCCAATGATAATTGGATTGAACTGGTCTAATTTTCCCCAGATAATCATAGTTATATTTATAAAACTGAATAAAACAACATAAATTCACATATCTATGGCTTTAATTACCAACCAGCTCTTTGAGAAACTATCTTTCTCTTTCCTAAATCATACAATGTCAAACTAAATATTAACTTTACATCAAATTTCATGTTCATATGTTTTTTATTTTTATTTTTTGACAGAGTGAGCTCAGTATTATCAACCAGCTATCATATTTATTGTTTTGGGATGTTATTAAGTTATTAAAACTGCTAAACTTATTCATGTTATTTTACTCTTGAAAGTTTGTTGACTTATACTGAACAAAACTAAAAACTTTTTAATTCTCCCATTTTTTTATGAGATGAACTCACAGATCTAAAACACTTTCCAGACACACATAATAACCATTTATCTCAAATATTGTTAAAAATCTAAATCTCTAATACCTCTGATTTGTGGAGATAATCCATCTCACCTCACAGGTGTGTCATATCAAGATGCTGATTAGACAGCATAATTATTGCACAGGTGTGTCTTAGACTGGCCATAATAAAAGGCCACTCTGAAATGTTCAGTTTTGTTTTATTGGGGGGGGTCTGAAGATATAAAAAACAGTTTGCATTTATAAATTTGTTCAGTATATATACAACAACATGTGAGGTTTTTACATCCGCCTGGAGTTCCTCTCTGGAATAAAAAAAACACTTAATCTAATGTTGTGAGAATTGTAAATGACCTGGAGGAACCGCCAGATTAATTAGAACCAATATGATATTGTTTCAAGCTAGTCAGAACGTGATGTAGAGAACCATGAATTTATGTATCCATCATGTCTCGACTCATTACTGCGAACAGGAGAGGTTGGGTGCATTTCTCTGTTAAATATTAAGGGCCTCAGAGAGTTGAATGTCACCAGATGCAAAGAAGTGATCTGATTAAAATTTTTTCCAGCAGGACCCGTCTTAATGTTTCTGTTACATTCACTCACTTGCAATGCAGAACTCCACCGGGAAATGTTTAAAACTGGATTCTAAGCTAATAAAAATGAGAAAATCTTCTTTTATTAAATTAGAAGGAAATATGTAACCGTGATGGTGTAAAAATAAGGTAACACTTTGTCCATAATAAATGAGAGGCTTTAAAGGAGATGGAAAAAGGCAAATTAGAAATATGAATGAATGGATAAAACCCACAAACCTCAGAACCTTTCTTCCACATTCCTGAGATTTAATAGGTTACTGCAGGAATTATCACCTAATTTTAGTTTCAGTGTCTGAACTTATCCACCTCTGTCTCTCCAGAAACTTTGGATGCCTTATAAAATTCATTTGAATATTTTCTATAGCATCCACTGCACATTTCCTCAGTATACAGTAAAACCCTTCACATTAAAATACAGGCTTTCTTCACAGACCAATCTTTTGCTGCCTGGTGCAGACAACTGACACTTGGAGTATCAGATTGCACTGACTGTAGAGTTTGAACTCACCATCATCTCTACAGAAATGCTGAATCATTAACTGATAATCCTGTTCAGTAGAGTCGAGTCAGGAAGCAGCATAACCATCATCTCATCTCAATACAAACACTGGAACTGATGCTTTTTTATGTCTTTTTGCCTTTTTTTTAATTAAAAGAAGTAGTTATATGGATTCTAATATGCAAATTATTAAACATATGAGGTAGGGATTTTTCAAATTAGTAAAATATTTAAACTGGCAGACAATGAGTCCAGAATGGAACAAAATACTAACTAGTTTTTATGGAACCCAAGAATAATGATCTTTCTGAAGAATCAATTGATTGAATAATTTTAATTTTATCATGTTTTCCTGAACTTATTTTCATGACTTGATTTAAAAACACCTCAAGGTCAAAGACAGACAATAGAAGAAGTTCAGAAAAAAAGCTCTGCAACAATATTCATCCCTTTCAAGCATAAATTATAAACTCAGTCTAAATTTTAATCCTAAGTGTTTTTTATTCATCTTTAGGCCTGAGTACATACACAATATAAAACCTTTAAGTTAGGGTACCGGAAGGCTTTTAGGTTATGAAGAATTTGAAAGGATGAATACAGGATGAGCAGTGAGCTGCTCCTGGAACGTTTAAGGTATAACCTCCAGTTTGAATCTCCACACAAAGAGCAATGTTTCCTTGAAAATGCTGCCGTGACTGCTGAAGAGTGATTTTAGCTCCAGAGGCAAACCCATAAAGAATTTAATGCAGCAGTCTTAAATGATCAGTATGTCTCTAGCAGATCTGTGCTGCAAAAATCACACAAGCAACCTTTAAAAACATAGTGCTTCCTCCAAAATAGTATCTGCAAGTAGAAAAACTCAGCTGTTTTAATTTATTGCACAGATGTGAAACTGAAAAATAGGTTTTCTATTTGAGTAAGAATGCAAGAATCTGTGTGACACACCACACAAATATCCACAAGTTTGAAATATTGAGATTTACAATGAGAAATTTTCTATTTTACTTTTGGATTAATGGCTTTAACTTTATTTTTCTGCATGAATACAAGCGATTCTACTCACACTTTATATTACTAGTTAGTAAAACTTTCTGTGGCGTGGAATAAAATCTGGAACGCTATAAAAAGTTATTTGAGAAACACCAAAAAACTCTTTTCCCTTTTGGTCTTCTCAGATTCACAAATAAGGTAGATCAAATAAAATGAAGTGTGGTCTTAAAAGTTCTATGAGTTCTGGAGCTCTGCCACGTTCTCCTTTTGTAGGTAATAAAAATAATTTATAAACCTATTTGACAACGTGTAAAAGAGCCAATCGTATCTGAGCAGACTGCTGCTTATTGAAATGGACTCTTCTGTCAATATTAGTGCTATTAAAAAAAATGTATGAGTTTGACACGATCGGAGCAGTAAATTTTAAATTGTCATGCGACTTTTTTAAAGCACTGAGTTGAAGAGCATCGTTGAAACACAAGAATCATCTTATCATGCACTGTAGTAGTGAGATTTATTTTGTACTAGAGACCTTCATCACTATTCACATCTCCTCATTTAGACAAAAGAGGTTGTCATTGATTGTGCTGCTGGTCTGAGATTACACGGTGGGAAGCGATAGATTTTCAGAAGCCCGGGGGTCACGAAGCTCAATCAGGCCTGTTTTACAATTACAACCTGATTCTGGTGCAACATTCTGTTTTCACCACAAATTCTAAACATATTTTCTATACAGAATGGAACTTATAAAATCAGAGAAAGAGAAAGATGTCTGAGTTTTTGCCTTTTACCTGAATGAATGCTCACACACGTTACAAATTGTGTGCTGAATATTTGGCAGAAATCAACCATGTAAATCATTATTCTGACAGTAAGGGGGGGCGTTATGCCACTTCCATAAATAAGTGCACAGAGCCTGATACATAATTGTTTTTTATAACCCTCAATGATCCCCATTCTTCAACACAACCTGACTGGCAGTCGTTGAGAGGGATATTTGCTTTGCTCTCCCTTTGATGCATTGTCCCCGGTTGGTTTCAGAGGAGCAATATCACGCATTTGCAGGTGTTTTGGGAAATCACTTGAATATTAATTCTGTTTCTGGGTTCTGGGGTTAATTTCTTATGTATTCTCTATGGTCTAACTTGAAGGACTACTGCTGAGAAACTTTTCTACTTGGTTAGCAATTTAATCTCACAGAACAGTTCAACAGATTGATGTGTGAAACTCAGACTGGCAGGACTAAAAGACCTCAGCAATAGACCAGATTTATATGGGATGTCTGGGACTAACATACAGTTTGTAATGGACACTGACCACATTTAGGTTTTAATTCCATCATACGCCTGCAGGAAAGTATCATCATAACTTCTCTGCACTGAATGGATCAATCACTGATTGGAGCAATAACCAGTATTACTGGGCTTCCACTGTAGCTAGTAAATCTTCAGATTACAGACAACTTTCATCCACTGAGAGGTTTAAAAAGCCAATAAAATGCTAAATGGCTATCATGTTATGGCCAATTGTTTTGTTTCTGTGTGTTTTCATGCTTTTTGGGTTGTTTGTGCATCATCATGATGAAATCTTATCCATTCAATCTTTTGCTTAGCGATGAGAAGTTCAAGAGGAAATCCTGGACATCCGTCTTCCCAGCGATAGTCTCCTGCTCCTCCTGATCTTAAGGTGATCCCAGGCCCAAGAGGAAATACAATCCCTCTAAGTTGTTCATCCCAATCAGGTGCCTGAACCACCTCAATAGACTTCCCTGGATAAGGAGGAGCCGTATTCTACTCCAAGCTCCCTGAATCATGATGGCTTTTTTCTAGTTTATGGTGAATGTTCTTGGCTTAAGAGGCGGAGCTTCAGGGAACACTGTTGCATATGGTTGCATATATGAGAAGAAGCCACTCCTCCTGGTCTTGTCTGCTGTTCAGGAGTCAATAGCAAGAATATGGGTCTAATAATTACAGGTGAATCAGATTATATAGATTTTTTCCCTTTTCTTCTTCTCTTGATAATTTAGTATTAGTTGTTAGTTACTAATTAAAGATTTTTCCTGAATCATAGTTGAAAATATGAGCTTGCTTGAAATGTGCATTTTGCCTGTTTAAATTAGGCATAGTTTATCATAGTTTATCCTTTTGCTATAAAATTTGTGACAATCTCTCGCAAAACCCCACAAGCAACAGTGAAAAAAAAACATGTTGAAAGAATGGATTAAACCACTGTCTGAAAATGTGATAAATGTAACATGCTTGGACAATAGAAATACAAAAAAGAAAAAAATACCTCCTCTTGCATTACATTGTATAAACTAGAACACCCTGGGACAGTGCAGACCTCCTCCAAACATCTCAAGTCTCCTGTGATTCTATGTACACCTAAAACTGACAGTCCTACGTTTATTTAATCAACATCAATAGATTCATGTCCATGAAAACACTCCCCTGGCATTTGGAATCATTCTGAAATCATCATTAGCTCAATTGTTTTTCATGAAAAACTTTTTCTTTTGCTTTTCCCAATTAATCCTGAACATTTCATTTCTATTTTGTAAAATCTAAATTAGCTCAAGGCTAGTTGTAGATTTGATCTTAATTGAAAGCAGTACAAACAAAATCTGTGGCCGTTTATAAATCAACTTTTATATGCTAAAACTGTATACAAGGACACTGACCAACTGTGAAGAGAAATTAGGAATTCCTTTCACTCTCTCTCTCTACTGAAGGTCTAAAGTCACAGCCAAGGCCTGGGGCTGTTGGCCTGGTTTAAAGTGCATCTCTGAGGATGTGTTGACAGCCAGTCTGTGTGTTGGCAGGTGGTTTAGGGGGCCACGACTAATATGCCACAGGCAGGCAGGCAGGCAGCAAGACAGGCAGACCCTGCTGCTGCTCTTTGGGGTTTTAAATCTAAGGCCAAGACAGGACTCTCTAGTCTCGTAGCTCTTGGTTCACAGTGTCAGTGAGTTTCAAAGCTGCAACACAACCATAAACTATTTTTTCCTCTTGTCAAGCTTTTTCAGTCCAACATCACAAAGTTAGAGAACAAAAGAACAGATACTGTACAATGAGCAATTGAACAAATCAGGCAAAGCACTGAACCAAAGCCAGCTGTTTCAAAGGGTTATCCAAAAATGAACTAAAAAAAAAATCATCCAGAGAGACTGTCAGCTGGTGGAAATTAAAAATGCACACCAAACACAAGCTCATAGCTCAGGAGGATAACACCCTGACCTAACCAGTGGTCTTGGCTAATTCCAGGGATGTAATTTAAAATGTATCTAGGTTAAATTCTTTCACCTAGTTTGTCAGATTCTGCTCATTTCTACATTACAAATTCATCGACTTACTGTGTATCAAAATAAACCTGCACATTGTAGCCTAAACTTTATTTTCCTTCCTCGCAAAAGAAAACAACACTTGTACAAATAGGAACCACACAGTTCACATAACTAAGAAAACTGAAATAATGAAGATTTAAACTGTGTAAAACAGATTTGTTTCACCTCAATGATTTCCACCCTATACTTCTATGTTTTTGTGAAGTATTTTGATTGACTTTAGGTCCTTTTCAGGTCACTGAAGCTTTTCTGAAGGACTTTCCCCATTAGCTTCTCTCCCACAAGAAACTGATAAATATACTGATGTATGTAGAACTGAGGACTTGAAGCACATATTATTAATGCCTTAAATCTTATTTAATTCAATTACAGGAGCAATCTGTGGAAAGGATCGTTTTGGCACTGCAAAATTTGTATTTTTTATTAGCTAAATTGTCGATGCGGCTAATCCCTTATCTGCAACTGCATGCCAATATTATTAATGTACACAACAAAATGCTCAAGTCAAGCCCCTTTCTCCAGTGAGTTTAGAGTTTTATGTAAGAAATAATAGAAAGACTTTATAACCTTCCATCTAACAACCATTAAATCTCATTATCATTGAATATTTTCCACATATTTCCAGAATAAACAACAGAGTTCTTTGCCAGAGGTTTATCCAACATTACTTTTACTCACCCTGATGCCCAGTTCCACATTTTCTCCTCCGTATACCTCCATGCCTTCATCCAGAAGACCAATCTCCTCAAAGTAAAGCCTGTCCACCACAAAGCAGCCAATCAGGGCCGGGGTCCTGGATAATATAGGATGACGAGTATCAGCTTTGTTTTTCAGTTGCCATAGTTACAGTAAGGCAATGTCAGAGCACAATGATAATTCTTCCTACAGCTGCGTGTTGGCTTTTTTTGCAGTGCTGACATTTATTCATTTAATGTCAGATATTAATTAGGCAAAATAAGTAAGTTTAGTATGAACTTACTGGATTGGTGCACTCTTGTTGCCCTTGTGCCACCAGGACTTGGGGGGATTGAGGTAGCGGCACCACAGCTCCCAGTCGAAGCCCTGAGCAGACAGCGGATACTCTTCAATCTCGAACGAGTCGTATTTGATGTTGTCAAATGATGGGGATATTATGCGTGTTCTGTCCTCTTTAATTCTCTGCAGAATAGGTTCAGCCCTATAAATATGGAGAAAAGAAAGTAATTTCACTGTGTGTATTTGGTTTCACAGGCTTTCTTCACTACACTTGTGATTGTGCTTGTAAAGTCAAACTGATTCCAGGAGGCTGATTCAGTTCCATATAATAAGCTGAAAAACGTGATTATCCTTTTGATGGTTCAGGGAATTAGTGTTCATTTTTTATTAATGCACAAACTAAAGAATTGTATGTACTTATTTACCAACAGTTTAATCAAAATACCTGGTAATTGTCTTAATTTACTTAATTTAATTTACATTGAGAGGATTTCAGATATTTATGTTCCAGTAAATTTACTACAACTTAGACGTCCGTTTTAAATAAATCTTATTTTATATGCAACATTTACTGTAAATTAGTAACAGCTGGATTTGAGTTCAGATAATTTTAAAGATACAAAATAATCAAGTCTGAGTATGTGGACTGAATCTTCAAATAGAAAACCTTGTTCATTTACATTAAATATTATCAACATCAACAAGTTAATTCACTTCAAGCTAATAGTGACAACAGTGCACGATACTGAAATCTACTCCGTAGGTCATCAGGTTCTAATCTGCTTTTAGTGTAAACAAGTTTTAAGACTTTCTATATTTGCACATCATAAATAGAAGAAAAAACATTCACTGTTTTCAACAAAATATGCTTAAAGATGATGCTGCTTTTTACACAAATGTGTTTTTGCTTGAGCATTATCTGAAATTTTAGTTTTTTTAAAAGGTCAAAGGTACAGAACACAGACTTTTAATTCACAATGTTGTCCACTGAGTTTATAGAACCTGCAGCTTCAGAAAATCTGTTTTCATTTGTCACATTTGTCACTGATGCAGCAAATAAGCGTTCAGGACATTCTGTCATCAACTGTTTACTTCTAAAACTCAATTTTACTCATAGATAAGAATTTACAGAAATCCAGAGAATCTAAACATGTATTTAATTTCATAATGTCTTTGGGCACATCCTTATTTACTTTCCTTAGAACAATTTTGTTTACCATTGTTTTGCATAATTTCTGCTGTAATTTGTTTGTCAGCATGTGGGAATTTAAGAAAGCAAACCCTTTACTTTCAGAATTTAAATGAGCCTTTTTTCAAAATTAAAGCATTATAATGCGCAGATGTTGAACACACATACAATATGGTTTGGCCTCAGTAGGCTATCCGAAATTAAGAGAGTGATTTGGAAAAAGAAATAAAAGAATAAGAAAAATATTCTGAAAAAAGAAAAAAAGACGAGTTAAACTCTGTAGGATTTAAGAAAACATTGCATCAAAACAATCTCTGCAAATGGTCACTACACCAAGGTCTTTTGTAGTGACTTTAGATACTGGATATTCAATAATTCAATGATCCTACAAATCTAAAAAGGAATTTATCAAATACAAAGTCAATTAAAAGGTAAAAACATTACAGAAAAATGGAGCTATTTCATTTCTATAACTGTTTTTTTTAATCAACAAATTAATTAAATGCAACATCAGCCATGTTGTATTTGTAAATTTAAATGATGTGAGAACATCTACTGTAAATAACTCTAACTGTACCATATTTAATAAAACATCCTAGATTTTTGAGAATTAGGGCTGCACTTACATTGTCCTAATAAATGTGTAATATAACACATTACTGTTTAATGTGAGTACAGGCACTAGGATAAAAAAATACAATGATGCAAGTCTTTGTTTAAAAATAAAACCCAATATTCTAAACCCCCACAGATCAAATGACTCAAATGCTGCAGCTCATCTGTTGAGTTCAACTCCCGCTGCACTTTCGAGTGACTTACCAGCCGACATTAAACTCAATGTGGGCATCAAACAGGGCAACAACCGGAGCAGTGGCAGCTCTCCATCCACTCACTCTGGACCGGATCAAACCCTCCTGTTTGGAATGCCGTACAACCTTAATGAATCCTGGACGCTGGCCGTTAGTCTCCGACACAAAATCTTGCAGCTTCTCCTTAAGCTCATCTGCAAAAAACCCACACAGACACACATGCATTTTACATCTGAAGAGCTTTTGAAGAGCCTACATGAAATACTGGAGTAAAATGAGAATTGCCTCCATGCATACTTCCACCCACAACACGTTGTCATGTCCTCCTCCATCAGGCAGTTTTTCAGTGGTCAGAGGCCAAAGGCATTGATGCTTCACTGCTTTGATCAGTGGACTGAACAGGCAGCAGCCCGACTCGACACTACAGACCTCCATGGGGCCAAACAGTCATAGTATCTCATTGCAATGATGAGGACTCTGCCTGCAACCCTCCTTTAAAACATTGGGGATGTTTGTTTTAAATGTTTAACTCTGTTATTGCCTGAATTTTTTATACCGTGTGATGAATCATTCCCAACATGTGCTACCTCGACTTGTGCTTCTGCTGGTTTTATCAGAAACTAAACGCATTTGTAAGTTTTTTCTTGAGTTTTAATAAGAAAAATAGTCTGAAAATATCCTGTTTCAGAGCTGTAAAATGTCACTCGGATCAAGAGTCATTGTACTGTCAATTGAAAGAAGCAACATGTATCAGCTTATGAATACAGTATATGCTTTATTTACCGCCTCATAGCGCAGAGCGGGTTCAGTATTTAGTAAAACAGATAAATAACACCTGGTCATAACGATGTGACCCACAGGCTTGTTAAACCACCTCGTTCCCACATTTTAACCTATGCAGTATATTTTCCACTAATTTTATTTATACTCTAAATAAGCAGAAGCAACTCAAACAGACACATAAATTAACTTTACATTATCTGAGATGAGGTAATTTTCTATATCAAATGTTCATCTGACAGGTCGGTCCATCACAGAGCCTCATGGAAACAAACACCCATTTACAAATCAGCTGATCCTCTTGAAGAACTGCATCTATTTGCCAGCAGACAACTCCAAAAACTGAGGATAATAATATCAACGTGCCCAAATGCAACAAGACGCTCTTTGCTCCTGAAATCATCACTGATTTTCTTTCAAACTAAATGCAGTACATTAGCATCTGAGGTAAAAATTAGATTTTGAGAGAGCAGAGAGGTAAGAAAGCCGCGGCGACTCACATGCACCACGACAACAGATTTAATAACTTATTTCATTAATAATTAAGACACCCTAATGTGTTGTGAATTGCAAGTAAGAGTGATGCAGTGTCATGCCTCATAACAAATCACAATAAAGCACAGCTCATTACTCCAGAAATGGCTGATGGCTAGCGCTCATCAATCTTTTAGGACTGGTTTCCTGCTGAAGCTCTGCTGGAAAGATGTTTGGGATGGAGCTGCGCTGGAACAAACATCAAACAAACGTGCCTGTTTAGTCCTGACAAAAATCTAACAACATAAAATAGTAAATCTAGCAAAGATATTTAATATCAGAAGATAATGAATAAAGCTAATGGCGAGTGGAAAAATAGAACAGATCATTTAGCTCAACTGGATCTTTCCTCGAGTCAAATATAAAAGCAGTAACAATGCAGAGTTTAACTATGTGTGTAGGGATGTTTTGGATTTCAGAAATAATATTAAAAAAATGTAAAAGTTCTAGTCTAACATGCCTTAAAAAGCTCAGTTAAGGTTTTCTTTGATGTGGTTTGATGGTAATATAAACCATGCTTTTCTTTCATCTTTGACCTGTTACTCTTCCACAACCATAAGGTATCTTCATGCGAGTATAATTATAGCTATTCTGTCCGAGCTCCTAAGATTAAATGTTCTTTTTATGCATGTTCAAATAAAACCACCATTTATCACCATTCATGCGTTACTGCTTGCGCAGCAGATGGCAAATCGACATGATTACAGGTCTCACATTTGCTGTGTAGTTTGCTCTGCAGCATTTGGCACTTTCTCACAACACAACTCCACCATTGGAAAAATCTGTGTTTGAAATATCCAGCAGATACTGGCTCTTCCTCAGCAATCAAACCTGGGGCCCATTGGCAGTTTGTTAGAAAATATTGTTGCTGATCTTCCAGCTTCAGCTTCAGCTCTGCTGCTTTTTGCTGATATCATCCTAGCTTTGTGCGCCCTCCAGCTTTCATTAGATGGGCCTCCAACAAATCTGTGTTAGATATCCAACTGGTTGCTGGAACTTCTCTGCACACCTGAGGTGCAGAATGAATCCAAATAATGTTACTCCTCTCAGAGAGATGTTTGCTCTGAAAGGGGAGTGAGAGATACAAGCTCGGGAAAGCAAGAAAAATGCACCTAAATCCAACTAAATGGAAAATATTTAGTAATATATATTTGTGGCAATATCTCAACACTGTAAATGGGATAATTGATCTGAAGTATACAAGAATTTCAGCATTTTATTTGAAAGTTTTCAAGTATATGAACCTACTTTCACTATCTTTGTTTACAAGAAAATTTGACAGACTTGAATAATCTGTAGAAAATCACTGTTTTGTGGCAATGCAACATAATATACAGTGAGGAAAAGGACTCTGTAGAAATAACTCGTGTTTTATCTCTACTTTTACAACCACGGTTCCAAAAAAAAAAATAAAGTTGGGATGCTGTGTAAAATGGATATAAAAACAGAATGCAGTTATTTGCAAATCTCATGAATTCATATTTTATTCTCAGAAGAACATAAACAATATTGGAAATGTTAAAACAAAAAACTTGAAATTTGGATATTGATGGCAGTAAAACATCTAAAATGATGCGCCAAATGTTTTCTGTTGGTGAAAGATTTGGACTGCAGACAGGCCACATCAGCATGTTCAGAAAAAAAAAAGAAAACATTCTGCATTTATTTTCTTGTAAACCATGTTAGAAAGCTGAGCATTCTGATATTTGGCAAATACGAACTCAGTCAACTCCAATTACTGCTCCTGAAAAAAACATCAACTTGCTTTGAAAGTAAATTCTGTTCTTCTTGAAAGTAGCAGCTCATCATAGAACCCTTTATGTGTACATTAAAGGGGAGAATCATAAGTTCTCTGGACAGTCCGTCTCATATGTGACCTCCCCTCCAGCTTTCCTTAAATCCAGCACCTGCACTGACAAGCCTTTTCTCAAGGCACAGCTTGGGACATTATCCAATTAACGGGGAATCAGCAGGGTCAATTTGCCCTTCTCTGCCTTGATAGCTACATGTTCTCCTGCATGCTAATACCTCTCAAAGTTGAGCTGTGACGACGACAGATGTAATGTAAAACTATGGCTGCCTGAGGGGTTGGACGTGGAGGGTGACCCCCTTTAACAATCTCAGCACCATCACGGGTCAACAGGCTAATGACATTTAGTGGAGACGAGATTCACAGTCATGGTTATAATGATAACACCGGGCTTATCGGACGCGCTGTGACAGAGTGCTCAAGCAAACAGGGTGAAATGCCATCAGCAAAATGTCAAAGCGTGACTTGCGTTTCTGAGGAGAGCTTAAAACAATCACTCTTCACCTCTCAATCATGTTGTAAAATACCAATGTTTATTGCTCATGATGCGGTAATGGGCTTGTCTTAAAAGGGCTTGAATTAACTTTTGGGATTTTTCACATTTTTACTTTTTGATAAGCAGCTTTGAATATAACTTCCAGGTCAATAACAGCCTGAGGGAGCAAAGCCATACTTATTTTAGGCTGTTAATTTAACAAAATATCCCACATTGATTTAAATTCTGTCTCAGCACGCTGCAGGATATGCCACGTTTAGCTCTATTGACCGGAGCAAACAGTATTTCCTATGTTGATAATCTCAGTCCTCGTTACAAGCAGCTCAGCCAATTTAAAAACATAAAAGTTATAAATGACTTTGGCACACTCTCATTACATTTTAAAGTTATTTTTCCCCCTTTTAAACACAGTCCTGCATCCTAATTGCACTTTTCACATGTGACTTCAGGTGTTCTGCACTGCATGACTTGCCTCCTTGTCTCACCCATCAGTCATCTCAAGCTCTATACCAGAACAAGCTGAGTATCTTCTAACAATGTTTACCATACATCCAAAACATGCAGATGTAAGAATTAGACAGAGCATGCAGACAAGAAGAATGCAAACACCTCTCCACCTTGTTGGACTGCTGCGTGCCGCAGGCTAAGTTTCCTGGCTTTGCAGCTAATTAGTGTTATTCATCCATCGGCTCAATCCAGTGAACACGAAACCTAATTAACATTAAAAGAGCCTGGAGGCCATTGGACAAGCAGTGGATATCACCGATATCTACACAAATGTTACCAGCGGACTGCTGCATGGGGAGTTTCTCCATTTCCTTCCTTTTCAGTCAACTATGTGACTTGAGAATAGTTTTAATCAAAAGACTCCCGGTCATGTTATTTTACAGAGTTAAAAGTTATTTTCATGTGAGAAAACAAATCCTCAGTGATGTAAGAGGCAGCAGCTGCAGAGTGGTTGGTCACTTTAACAACTAGAAGCTCTTTTTTTCGTGTGATTGGCTGGTTAGAGGAGAATTTCAGCACAACATGTTTGTCATTTTTCGAATAAAGTACAATATAACAGCTCAGATGTAATCGAATGAGCACTATGTCATGCTTATTCTCAGGGAATCTGTGAATATTCAGTAAAGATATAATGATTTTGTTGCCACAGTCTACGAATATGCCAACACAAACTATTGTATAATTAAACGTTTGACAGATAGCCACTATTACATATAGACTTCAACATTAGTGGCTCTGCAGTTTCAGTCATAACCACAGTATTATCTTTCACCTTCTCCGAACGTGTTACATTTCACAGCAAGATGTCGGTTATGGGAGGATGTTAATTTATTTCTGGAGGTGTGCTGAAGAAAAAACACACAGGCAAATAAAAACCCAGAGGTTTAATGTAAAACTGCTGACAGAAATAAATAAATAAAAAACTAATAAGAATATAAAAAAACATCTAATCATTAGTTATTATAGTAAACAGTGCTCAATCTTGTCTGTGGAAATTTTATGACGCCGATAAAAGTTATACCAATTTGTTTTTTTTGTTTTTTTTAGAAAACCTGATTAGTAATGTTTTAGCAGAGATCCTGCAGGAAGAAAGAAAAGAAAAGCCCAAAATATTGCAGGACAGAACGCAGTATGTCACTCTGTCACATAGTTCTGAAGCAAAAAGCTGCGACTCTCTGAGCCCAGCGTGAACAGCGGATGCACTGATATCTCTGCTGCTTATCTGATGTCATTTTCGTTGGCTTTGGAAATTTGGGGGCGGTTCGGTAACTGAGTAGACACATTCAGTTATCTTACAGCAGCTTATAGAAGACTATTGAAGAAGTCAGAATCTCTCTCCTGCTACAGACGAACGCACATCGCTTTCAACGCGTTGATAAAGCCAGAGCTTTAAAAACCTGCCATACCTGGATTTTCGGCTCAGCTGCAACCGAGAAATAACCATTTGAGGCAGGGGGTTAACGTGTCAGCTGTACGTTGCTCTGTAAGATAGCTTCTTACCATTATTGCTGTTGTCATCTACTAGAATGATCTCTTTAAGGAGGTGGGAAGGTGTCCTGTTGATGGCAGAGTTTATGGACCGCAGGAGGACGGACAAGGCTTCATTCACAAAAATGAACACAATGCTCACTTGAGGGAGGTTCAGAGGATAAGAAATGTTTCTGCACCTATGAAAGAAAATGTTTTAGTTAGAGAGAGAGCTTTGAATTCATTACACAATGTATATAACTGTAAGCATTTGTTTAACCACCAACAAATTTTGGAAAATATAACAATTAGCATGCTACAGCACACGTGTTGCATGCTATAAAAATGGGTCAGAAAAGAGGGAATAAATATTTAATCATGTGGTGAAGGCAACATCAGTTTTGCTCCCCTCACTTTTTCCAGCCAATTCTTTAAAGAGGAATAAGATGCAATTAAAATATAAAGAAACAAATAACTATAAGGTGACATTTAATTCATTTGCATGGAGCAAAGTCTTTTACATCTTTTAAACACTTTAATATATTGGTATGAGCCTTTCATCTAATTGTACTGAGTAGAATAATTGTGACATCTAATTTATTCCCATTCAGCCTGTTAAATGTCACGCTGCTGCCGCTCATCGCATCCCCTTGTATTTAGAGAATATTATAACTCTAGTGTTGCAAATGTGAAACAGAGATGCAAAATGTGTGTGATTAATGTTTCCCCTACAACAGTTCTGGATGAGTGCGCAGAGCCGGTATTAGTGGGAATAAACGGTCCGTAGGGAGTTCAGTGCAGCGGACGAAACGGCCTGAAGATCTCCAAGTTGAGTAAACTTCAACAGGAGAACGTTTCCTCACCTGTTTGCAGATGTATGCTGTGGTGGAAAAACTGAATCCCAGCCAACATGGAGGAGTGTCAACAGTTTGAATGTGGTGCTTTATATTTAAAAGCCACAAATGTTTAACTTTTTTTTTTTTGCAGGGATAAGTGAATTTTAGGAGGTGCTTTCGAAGACAGCTTCTATTTCCACTGCAGGATTGAGCTACTGAACAAAGTAGCAGTGATGTATTTTACGCTCTGTTAACAGCCCTGTTAGAAGAGGTAACACTTCTAATAGCATTTTTCCATTATGACTCTGCTCCACGCGGCTCTTCTCTTTGTTTTCCTCTGAGGACAGTATCCGCTGCATCAAGGATGAAATATAAACTTCTTTTCCAACTATTTCCAGACAAGAAAGGACTACATATGTCCTTATGTGTAAAATATATACAACATTTTATTCTTTAATATTTTGATAGTGAACTGTAAAAAGAAAAAAAAGTTGGCAATTCAAAATTTGAAAAGAAAACAGGAGGTTTCTCTAAAGCTACATCTTGCATTTTTTAATCAAAATACTCAACAATATTTGTTAAAACATTGTTAATACAAAACCAGAAACTAAATGTTTTTGATAATGACAAAGCTTGGTAGAGCAATAGGGACTCTAATATTGTTTTCTCTGATCACTATAACATATAAAACAACTGTGGCAAATATTTTCTGCGTTTTGTTAACATTTAGTGCAATTTCATTCATCAAATTAGCAAACAGTGCAAAATGCAACAAGAACAAGAACTGTAAAAATGATTCAATTAGCTCAAAAGAAAAAAAAAAAGTCAAGGAACTGTAACTGACAGTGAAGTGGTTTTAGAATTAGACTACATAAGAATTTGATTTATCTAAGCAGTGCATATTGTTTATATCTGGAAAACAAACACCTTTGCCAAATTTAAAGTACTTTACAGATTAAATGTATATTGCATCCAGTGTATTTGAACCCTATCTGCAGTCTTACCCATCCGGCCTGAGGTCAGGTATTGGTCGACTTAAAGAGAGACGATCACTGAGGTAGGCATTATATCCGTAGTACTGGAACATTTTCAGCGCCACTCGCCGGTTGTCTGGACTGAGCTCCTGACCCCAGCGAGCGAACAGCGATGAGTCAGAGAATGACGTGTCCGGCTGACCGTCCTCTATCCTGCCAGGTGTCTCTGGGAGGCACAGAGAGACAAATATGAAAATTTGTCCAGGATGCACCATCTTTACCTTGTTAGGCGTATACATAACAGTGATGAATACTGTATTCCTTGTACAATAACGTCTGTTAGCAGGTGAAAGGTGGCGTGTTATTTAAAGACTCAGTCTGGCCGATCTGGATGATGAGAAGCTGTCCTTGAACAGAAGATTCACTCTGTGTCAGCTGCTCATTTGATTGTTCTGGAGCTAAATTAGCTTGTTACCTTCCACATACAGAACAAAGTTAAACCAATTTCCCAAATGCCATCACAAATATAAACACAGCCTTCTGTTAATGATAAATCAAGGTGTAATGAGTGAGCATTTTGGATTAAACAAATCCTGAAAGGGTTGTAAACAGACAAGGAGCTTAGACCATTTAAATAATTTGTGGTGTTTAAAAAGTAAAATCAGGTTCAGACTCAAACACTGATGGCATTTTTTGAACTTATCTTTTGAAGAGATTGTGGACATGACGTGGCCGCAACTGTGATTTTTTTATAATGTGCTGTATATTTGTTGGCGCTGTGCATATAAATGTATGGATTCTCTATGACACATGAACGTGCAGCAGTTTTGTGCACATAAGCGTTGTTCACTATATTCCCAAAACAAATGTAAAACAATTTCCTGCAGCCAATAGCATAGCTCTATAATGTAATTACATTTAAAGTTTAAAATGATCAATTTGCCCACAGGTCATGGACAACAATGTTATATTTTTAATCGAACTGTCCAAATCAGTTGGAAATTTTATCCTAATAAAAACCTGCTCTTGTTTCGTGTTTGTAATTCTATTAAATGAGACGGCATCAGTCCCCTGCAGCATGTTGAGGCTGCGGAACAATAAAATGAAGACGTATTTTATTAGAGAGATTTAGAATTTCATGTTGCTGCAGACCGATTGATGTTATAAAGAATAATTCACATTCAATGAGACATTACCAGCTTTGTTTTCTTTTATTTGTAAAATTAAGTGTTGAGTCGAAGGGTTTCATTCTCATTTCAGAACACAGTAAAGATGAAACAACAGTTTACGGTAAATGAGGACAAATTTTGTCGTCTCAGAGATTAAAAGAAAGAAAAAAAGAAGTGTATGAATCTTCAAAAGAGGGATGAGGCTTTAACTTCTTATTGATTCTGCAAAACACAAAGTTAAGTCTGAGCATTTGTGCATGTGAGCAGTTTGTGCCTAAAGTGGAATGTGTTTGAGGCAGATTGAGAGTATTTAATATTTATGAGCAGAGTGTTTTAATATTGAAATGTCAAAAAGTGTCACCCAGACAACAGAGGGGAGGCAGGTGTGAAAGGATTACATTATGAGCCAAAAATACAAAAGAACTCTAAAAAGGCAAAGGATAAATTCTTCTTTGAATGATAAAGTTTAACAGTAAGTTTTTCTTAAACTTTGAATTGATTAAATTTAAAAAATATTCCTCACCTTCACACTTTTTATTGATGACAATAGAAATGTTTCAAAATAAAAACAGTCTTGCAGCCTGTTGATTTTGGCACTTTGGGGTAGATTCTCCATGCTGACATGTATTTATCAGTCAAAATGTCTAAAATGGGCTCATGGCCATCAGAACTGGACCATATAATAATAGTAGAAAGATGTCTGATGCGATATTCCCCTTTTTAAAATGGACAGCTGTGTCCATCATTTACCTAAAAGACAACCACAGTGTGCACCGTGGGAAGAATACAAGCCAGCAAAGGCAGGGCAGCGCACATAAATTTATGCTTGGAAACCTTGGATCCTGACGTCCATGTGATTTATTTATTTTGACAGGTACATAAATATCACCTGTTTGTAGCAACAGGATCAGTGACCTCTTTCACTTCCACACCTCAAAAAAAGTTTAATACTTAACACATAATTTGTTTTTCATTTCATATAAACAAATATAACAAAAATAGATCTCGTAGAGCGTAGACCCCAGTCAAGCACCTCAGTGGCCCCCATGTTGTAAATTACACATAAAATAACAGTCTCACCTTTGTTGTGTCGACATTATGATATTATTTGACCATGAAAACACCTTTAGCAGTTGGACTGACGTTGATCTTATCATTAGTTCAGTTATTCATGAAAATCACTTTTTCAGTAATGGCGGTTTTCTTCTGGATCGAGCTCCTGAGCTTTGAAGGATCATCAAATCCATTAACACACTTCTGATTCAACAGAGTCTCCACTATCTTTTGGTGTTTTATGTAGGTTTATAAATAGGGATGCAACAATACAACTTTTTTCAGACCAATACGATACCGATACTTGGATCTGAGTATCGAAGTACCAATGACAATATTTCTACCACAGACAAAAATGCAATGAATTGGAAAACAGGTTTTATTTTCTTCTCTGCTTGTTACAACAAATGATGGTCAACTCGATAAAAAAGTCAAATATTAATAAAATGACCACAAAGGTTAAATTTCAAGTAAAAAAATAAGCATTTTATATAAATTATTGCAAAGTTTCCACATTTTAAGTATCGATTAACTAACCGATACCGATACGAGTACATTAGAATGGTATCAGCCCCGATACCCAATCCAGTATCGGTATCGGTGCATCCCTATTTATAGCCATCATTTGTTCTTGCAGGGATAAAAACATCTGAAGGTTCCCATTTTGTGTTTTCTGGATCGTGGTATCTGGAATTTTGTAACAATCCAGATCAATCCTTAAAACATTTAAAACTTAAAACAAGTTTCTCTAGTTCTGGGTGATTCCACAAACAGGGTGAAACAACTGACTTTCCAGTGTTTCCTCACCTTTGTCTGCTTGGAAAGATGCAACTTGTCCAACTGGACTACCAAACCAGAGGTATTACTATCAAGAATTTTTAAGATGCTGAATCTGAATCTGATCCAAGCATCTGTTTTAAGTGACTTAAAGCATCTTTGTAAACTTCAGACTGAAAACTAGAACAGTTTCAAGGTCTTCTTGAGAGCATGACTCAAAAGCCGTTTTCAGACCGACGTTCCGGAATATTTGCGGTAAATTCAATCGGGTCTTTAACCAGAGTTGTATTTTCAGACAAGCCACTTTTTTCGGAGCATTGCCTTTTGGCTGATTTCAAACAGCAAGGAAATTCGGGGGGGCGAAGGCAGGGAGCTGCAGCCAGGTGTACTTGGAACTACTCACGGTGCTTGCCTCAGGTCTCACCTGCTCATCGCTCAGTCATTCTTCCTACGTTCCTGACCGCCGTCCACTCCAGCGTCTCCACTCTGCTAGCTCACTGTCACCGGTGGAGAAACCACCTGGCTCCTGAAGTAAGCTCGACTTCGGGATGATGAGCAGGATCAGTGGATGGTGGTGAGATCGGATCAGTCTCTGAACGAGGATCAAAAGCAAATGATCTGAGAAGATCTGGAGCTCTGGTCGGAATGTTGGAACATGACTGAGTGTTTTGATCGGGGGGGGTAAATCACATGTTCTTATACACTGTCGTTCACGTGAGATACGTCATCAATGTGTGTGTTTTCAGCGTTCCCCGTTTCCCCACCGCCACACACCCCTCTCGCGTTCCCGGGACATCTCCTGTCTGTCTGAATACAAACACTGTACCATGTATAGGCTCTTATTACTAGGTCTTCAGTAGGATAAGTCCCGGACCAGATTATGCGGGCCGACACCCTTTCAGAAAGAAAAACGCAACGGACGAAGCCGGGAGCATTCCCTTTTTTCATGGCCTGACTGAAATGGGCTAAAGAGTGAGAACTGTTTTCTTAATACACACACAATGTGTTATAATAATTGTATTGTATTAAATCCTCTTAATTTCACCACTTGAATATAAAGGTTAATTACATGCATATCTTTCTTCCTCTGACTGACCTTCATTTTTTTTAGGGTTATAGGAGTAGTTAGAGGAAAATTACATATAGTTTATTTCCTGCCACTAAATGTGATCCAGGATGCAGGAATTGATTGCTTCAGTAGAAAAAAGTCGGTCAGGCCGTGATATGCCATTTTCAGGATGAAGCTGTTTGTATCTCATATATCTATATAAAATTCAATCTCTAATTTAGCTGTTAACAAAAATTCTGAAATTCCTTGTAAGTAAAATGCTAATAAATTCTTAATTCTTTTGTTGTTAGCTGCACTAAAGCTCTGCAAACCAAAATGTTAGCTGTAAATACAGAGGGATTGTATAAAGTGTCACTGTAAGACTAATATATTCAGAGGTTGATGTGCAGTGCCAAGCATAACATTCTGCCAAAGCAGGGACTTGAACTTTTTATATAATCTTTTTAGTTGTGATGACAATGCCGTTTGCATTGTGTGTCTCTAAAAAATGTGGAGCAGCGTTACGCACAAAAAGTTATCTTTCAAACATCAAAGTGACAACACTGTTTTAAAAAAAAAACACTTCAAGAAATATTAAAATAAACCCCCCAAAATCAAGGCCAATCAACATCCAAGTAAAGAGAACACAGTGAACATATGTGCCTGAGGCAGAACAACTCCTCATATCCATCACAGTTGTTAAAAGTTTCACTGCTGCGAAAAAGAGAGGAAGACTCTTGATAAGACAACCCAGTGATTAGATGGGATAAAAGTCCTGCAGGTCTCTCAATCTGGACAAGTCCGCCTGAAGCCTCATTCGTCAGACTGCTTGTGCTAGTGATTAATTAAGCCTACAGAGACCATTCCCTCAGTGGTGAATCCCTCCAGCAGCAGTTAGAGCAGGTTGGTGTGGCTGGAACACGGTGAGTTTAGAGTACGTACATAAAACAGATGTTTGACTGACATTCTAATGCAACACTACTGGTTCTGATAAACATCTAAAATAGCGTGTGTTTTACATATAAATAAAACATAAAACATGCATTGCAAGTTAATTCAATTAACTTCAAGTCAATTAATATTGTTATTAACTCAAACTGGGTACAGTTAGATACTATGTGAGTAGCATCTATGTAAGTGTGCATGAGAAGTCATGTAGTCATGGTAGTATTCCCCAGGCTTCCCAGCAGCACTCCTGGAATGTGAGGTGAAGCACTAAGTGTGCTTCATTGCGTGCACAGAAAGGAAACTGAGCTTCAGCTGCCTGCTCACAGTTTCAGAGGAAGGAGGCAGGTCAAAGGAAAAATTAGAAGAAAAACCCCTTGGTGTCATTGTCCTAACTGTAAAAAATTAACATCTTTGAAGTGGAGACAACACTGAACAGAGTTATTACTGAGAGAGAGGACAGTAAACCCACATGACGACAGTACATGATAAATAATAGACTATAATAAACTTGATCCCATAAGAAGCTGAGATAGAAATGCACAAGAATGCATTAAGATTTTATCCTGTTTTATTTACTCGTTCCTTAACCGTGGAGGAAAATGTTTTGTGTTTAAAAAGCTGATCTTATTGTGGACAGGTGTGAGATAAATCTATGCAGCGCCAACTCACACCAGATGCAGACTCTTGATAAAACTGCTGTAAGCAGCGAGAAGGTTTTTTTTTTTAAAGATGAAAGTAACAGGAAGTTTCAGATATAACCACTTTACTGGGTTGAAAAAGCTGCGTATTCTTAACACACCAGCAAAAACAGTTCACTTTCAGCTTTATTACAATCATTTTTAAGGTATCTGCTTTAAGGCGCCGAACAAAAAGCTGCTCGTGGGGAAACTGCTGTAGAAGTTTCGCATTTTACTTAAAGTCTATAAATAAATATACACCATTGGCCATAAAGCTGGAATAAAATATTTTTAACATGTCTAATGAAATGAGTGTGTAAATGTGATTTATTTTTGTTTCACCTGGGGGACTCGGGCGGAATACGTAATCATTGCACCAGGTCGGAGGTGATTACTGATGTGTCAGTGTGAACGTGTCAGAAACAAAAACGTATTTCTGTGTATCTTTTATCAGGATAAAAGTACACAACTATTTTGAAAATGACTCTGTGGCTCTTTGTTCTCATTTTCCTGTGTCTGGTTACCCTTCAATTACAACAGTTTATCCTCTGTAATTGTGTTGCTTTGTGTCAACCATAATGAGCACGGAGTCAAAAGCCAAAACATCAAACACTTTGGTGAAGTCAATATAATCACTGTACATTAATTGTGACACAGACTGAGAATGAAGAGATGACCTTGATGAAAACAGTTGGCTGTTAGAAGCAAATCTCGCAGTCGACTTGAATATTTCAGGAGAAATCAGTGTCGTTACATCTTCATATCAAAGAAACTGTCAGCTGTAAGAGAGCAGCTGCTTTAAAATGTGACAAAGTAAAACACAAACACATGGAACTCGCTGCCATCATTATCTTTAAAGCTTTGGTTGTCAAATTATTAGGAAGCATCACATTTCAGTATATCTCACAGCTCCAAGTGGAAATGTGATGTAGATATAAAAAGGTGGTGAGTTTTGTTGTGTGATGCAAACAACCAGTTTCCAGTCAAAATGAGCAGATACAGCTGTAGTACATACCATGTAGTACTTCCTGTTCATTGTGTAAAGGTTATGGTCAGAATTTTTAAATCTTTCCATCAAAATAACTACATCGGACACTGATGGTTAATTAAATGCTTTAAAAAACTGCTGTGAAATCTTTTAAAGATGAAAACAAAAAGCAAAAAGCAAAATACTATGTTGTTAGTATGTCGTTATACTTAGGCGTGTAATGTGTGCATATGACAGGCACAATGATCATACTATACTCATCCAATCAGTAAATACTTGAAACCCAAGAAATTTAAAGGAAGATTTTAAAACTGCTCAATAAAATCACCAACTCTAAAGGCCAAAGAAGACGACGGTCATCACCAAACTTATAAACGCAAAATGTCAAACTAGAAAAATAAAATAAAATGTAAATAAGCTATTGGTTTTATACACCAAATACCTGAGCTGTACAAAAATAAGAACATTTCTAGTATATAATTCTTTTTGGCTAATAAGATATATATTTTTATAATGTAATTATACTATAAAATACGAAAAATAAAAGGCATTTCACACCAGTAGTATTTAGATTCTCCACAAAAGGGCAGAATACAAATATGGGATTTGATAAATCAGATTTGGGGGTAGTACTAACCATACTAAAGAGGTAAAGTTTTTTGCAAATGGCTTATCAATTAGAAACGTTTGTTGTTAATGGTTTAAGTTATCAGAGCCAAATTGTTGTTAATATTTAGGTCTGAAAGAAACAGTATGTATTAACCTCTGTGATGATTGTCTTAAAGAGAGTTTCCACTTCAACATGGAAGCACTGTGCTAACATAAAGAAGTAAAAAAAAACACGTAAGGTTTTTTTTTTTTGCAATAGCTTGACATCATTCACACTGCTTCTAGCACCTTTGTCTAAATGTCTATCTTATGAGCGGAGGAACGCTTTAAGCTTTCCCATTTCACACACACTTTAAAGACTGCTCTAATCCTAAAGAAAATTAGAGGTCAGTTGTGTTTTCATCTTCTTATAAATTAACTTTCTCTCTTACTGCCACTGCCAGTCGGAAGCGTAAGAAAATATAGCTGATAGTCACTTAACAGAGGCTAAATGACACAATCACAATATTTTAATTTTATCTTCTTTGGACTGGCTATCCCACAGGTTCAAAATGAGTTTAAAGGTTTAATTGATTTTGGCAACGCTTGGTACAAAACCATTTCCCAAGACCAAACAAGAGTCCTAGATCATTAGGAAAAAGGCTTCTGGCTCGTCTGTGGTCCGAAGATGAACTGAGCCTTTAGTGCACACAAAGATTTATCTGACAACTTTTAGTAAGTGAAATTGGCAACAGTGTTTATCACACTGTAAATGAGTTTATTTGTAATAAAATATTCCTTGAATCAAACAAGCTGAGAAATTAGAGACAGTATTTTACACACTCTTATAGCAGAAACTTCTCATCTTTGCAGTGAGCACATTATAATACACTTTGCAGACATTTACAGCAGTAAGACTTGTGTTGCTTCAGCTGTCTCGCTGGCAGTCCTCTCTTTTTAGACAATAAACAGACTAATAAGCAAGCAGTCCTCTGTTAACTACTGTATAGGTGCCGTTTGGGCCTCTGTGAAGATCTCTCATTAGGACGCATCAGTAGCTGGAACGTCATGCTGACATTTTTCCTCATGAACCAGGAGATGGGTGTGCGCCTTGCTTTCCTCTTGTTTATTCCCAAGAGGCAATATGTTGTGGCAGAATTTAGGAGGAGGGTCATGTTTATTTGGAGCAGCCTTTGTCATCTCTAGCCCTTTTGTTCGTTCCTTCTCATTAAAGCGCTGATATCACCCGTGCCCTTCAGAAGGATACAAAGGCTGTTTTTGTTCTTTTTCATGCCTTAGGAGAAGGATTCCCCACCAGAAATTTAATGTTATTAACAGCTAAAAATTCTGAGCAACTAGCTGCAATACTTTGTGTTTTGAAGAATAGTCCATATGATGAAACAGCGATAGCGAGCTCTGGACGTTTTCTCATTCTCAGCGCTCATTTTCAAACCATGAGCAATGTTATTTAACTAAGTTTGGTGATCTGAGAAGCTCTTTTTAATAAATTCCTATTATATTTAATGCAGACTGCAAGGTTTCCTTTCCTTTTTAATCTTTTCATTCTCATATTTGCCCTGCATTTAACATTATTTGACCTTTTTGGGTTGGTGGGGTGTCTTACGTGTGTGGCCTGCAGAGACAGACTCATTGGTGTGGGATATAAATCAAAAGTACGTCAGTGCTGCGAAAGCAAGAAACATAAACTTATGTGGCCCAGAGCATTTAAAAAAATACAAGGTGAAAAACAACATTATTCTTTCACAAAGAACATTTATCTTTCTGATCCAACACCAATAATGCACCTGCAATGAAGTTTTACCCCTGAAAATATTATTTTCCTCACCAAGACACTTTCCCCGTATAATTTACAATCACACTGGTTTGCTGTTGTTCAGGCTGAACTTTCAGAGGACATAAAAGAACAAAAGAGTCATGAGTAGTGACAGTAAGAAATAAACTGTTAGGAAAAATAAAGAAGCTGAAATGTATTGCAAATGTCAGAAGGATAAATCGCAATAACAGTTTTTGAAACTATGAGAACATCCTAAAAACTCTGTGAGCAGATGAATGAAAAAGATTTTATAATGCGTCAGCATCCCTCAGTGAAATGGATAAAAAAAAAGTCAGAAAACCTGTAGAAACCAGCGATGTGTCAAAAAATGAATATATGTTTGCTGTGTGCTTAATATTATTATCAACATATATTTTCAAACCCCAAAAAAGATTAATATTTATGTTAAATAGTTTGATTTTGTGTTGGCATCGCTAATTAATGCTAAATTTCTCCTTATTATGACAATTTCATTCAAGTTATTCAGTCCTAATTGGAATATTTTAACGCTTCATCTATCCCATCTGATCATCCATCATAACAAAGACACAATGACACCTTGGGAAAATTTAGAATAAACTCTTAATATGGATGTTTTTATTCTGTCGGAGGAAATTGGAGTTCCCTGAGAAAACTCATACATGTAAAGTCCCTGAATATTAGAATATTTGCTTTTATTTTTAGGAAGCTGTTGTGTGGAGTCCTGTCAGATTTATTAATCTTGACAGTATTTACCAAACTAACTGCATCTCTGTGAAGTTATAGCCATCAAAACCTTTAAAAACTGTGGAGCAGATAGAAGTAGCGTAGCATCCAGCTGTGGAAGCTAAAATCTGTTAATAGAACATCAAGATTCTCCAGCTAAAGTCACTTCATCAGTAAACATTTTTCCATAAATGTATGTGGTTGGTTTCATTGTTTAAAAGAATAAACACGCCAGAACAACATCCACATGAATGTCAAGATCCAAACATTTTCAACAGATAATTGGCCAAAGCTTCACGCTGACTTTCTTTGTTGTCTTTCTTACTTCATTCATCCTGCTGCTGTGTTTGATATAGAAGATAATATTCTTTATTGGACTAGGCTAAGCTCTCAGCCTTCTCTAATCCAGTTCTGATCGCTTACCTGTCCAATCCTCTAAATTCATAGCCCTGTAATGAATTGTTTTCCAATACCATTCATAACCAATATGAAGATTTTATGGTATTATAATAAATAACTCTGGATAACAAAGGCCAATGAATCCTATGAATACCAACCTGCCTCGTACCACTGGTATCACTCAATATGTCAGTAAGACCACACTGCTGCACTGAAGAACTTTAAACTCATCAACATATTTTACTTGAAGCTACAAACAGATAAAAAACAACAGATTTTTCTCTTGGAGCTCTACATTGATCTGATTACAAGGAGTTTGATGAAGATTGGGTGTTTCTGATGATAACACGCAGATGGTTTGTTTATCTACCTGCTGGGTATTTTTTCTAAGTGTGTGCCCTTTTCCAAACAGTTTTGGCACAAGACTTTCCAGATTATTGAGTGTAACAAGCCATCTGGTGTGCGAGGTTATGATCCATCCACTATGCACCATGGACCTCATGGTAAATGACGCAGCAGTTGGTGAGATATTTCAGCCAGCACTTAAAGCTGTAAGATAATTACATAAATTATGTTCTATTTTTAATATACCTTGTTTCACCTTAGTATTCTATGAAAAGTTTGACAAATTCAACAAAGACCCCCCTGAACTCTTAGGAATGTTCTTTTCTTTCATTTGTCACCATTACTGGTTTCTGCTGATAAATCCAGCCAAGCTATGCAAGAACATTTACCTACAAAAGCACATCTCCATAAAAGGGGAAGGTTTTTAATGAATGCAAGATCTTAAGACGTGAGAAGGTTTATGACTGTTTCTTTTTTATATTTTTGAAAAGTAATGACAAACATAGAGTTTAAATCCCTGAAAAATAAAACGTTCTTCTTTTTAATACATTTAAAAGGTTTTGGGATTAGATGAGAGTCTATTTCAAGTTTTCTTTTCATAACGGCCTCAGCTGATGGATGGTGAAAGCTATATATCAATTATTCAAAAGGAGACTTCCTTGTGCTTTCATCAAGGGAAATATTAGGGAAAAAAGGCGCAGGTCACTTAACAAAATTGAGCTATTGTAGGAGTTCAAAAATCTGCTTTACTTCAAAGGCTTGTGCTGTGACTTCTCTTGCTGTTATCCTGCAATTAAAGCTGACAAATACTTCATGACATAAACTTTATCACCATTTTCATGTAACAAAGACTTATATAAATATGACAAAAGAAAAACATTACAAGAATCCAGCAAATATTTGTAGGAAGTCAATTTCTTCAGGAAAAATAATTCGCTTCCTGTTCTCTAATAATACCTTTCTACCACACACAAACAGGATTTCCAAGAAATTCAATTTATCATCATTTAAACTACATGCCCTTCAAAAGAAATGTAAAATGGTTACAGGAACAACAACAATAAAATATAATAAAAAATGATCTAACACATAAACAAGAACCAATAAGTTAAGTTTTCATGTCAAACTTGTTTTTTATCCTTACAAATGTAATAATAAGCCACACAACTAGAATATGATACATGTTTATGGAGAGAGGCATTGTAAAATTATAATTCAACATAAGAGCTTTAAAGCTAATCTTAGGGAGCCAAGACAAAATGATATAAGAAAAAGGCAGGTTAAAAAACCCAGGGCCAAACAGCAGAATGTCAAACTAGCAAGAAAGGTCAGAAACTGAACTAGGTGAGGTAAGTGGCTAATGGAGCGCAGGTGTGTAGTATGCAGAGCAAACAGGACAACAGAATATCAAGTAAAATGGTGGAAATAACATAATAAAATGAACCACAAATATTACAAAGAATACAAAGAGAACACAAACCAAACCAAACCCCAAAAATAAACCCAAACAATAACCGACTCTCCTTTTCTAACATCTAATAAACTGGTAAAGTAACTGACACAGAAAATCCCTTATTGTTACACTGCTGATAAATGACTGAAATTCAAAGTGTCAACTCTGCTTACAGAGAAAATCCATCAATTAAATCAACTTGATTTTGATTTCTTTTCAGCAAAAAAGCAAATGCAGTTGTTGTTTTTTTATTATTATTTTTTATTATTTATTATTATTCTTTAACACTTCTTCCTGACTACACTGACATGAATGATTGGAGATCTTGGGGCCAGTAGTATGACAGAGGCTTTCAAACTGTTTTCAAATGTCCAAATTCTTAACTTACTAAATGATTATCAGAAGTTTGAGTTAATGTTTAATTTGTGTTAGTATAAAATAAATAATTCAAATAATGAAATAAAACAACTTTGTATGTAACCTAGACAAGTGAAGTTTGATTAAAAACAACAAACAAATGTGGCATTTTGAATCAAATATTACATGCAAACTGCATCTCAGAGTTAGACAACCCTCTGAAAACAAACTCCTTTGAACAATATTTTTCCAAACACAAGCAGCATTTGAATATTCATAACGCAAATTTTTCTCTGCATTTGAATGACTCAGTGCACAAGCCACCACCTGCTGGTGGACGTGAAGGAGCTTCCTTCCAGTGGGATCAAAGAGTTGCACGCACACGCTAGGAAAAGTGCAGAACTTTGTGTGCAGCATCACTCAAACAAAGCTGTGGCCTGGTGCATCATAAATCTGTACAATAACAACATTTTGGCACATTTTCTAACATGTTTAATCCCATGGCAAAGACAAGCCTATAGAGAAAGTGTATCTAAAGATGATTTGAGTGGATCTAGTATAAAACTCAAGAAGGGTGAGAAAGGTTGCTGCTTGGAAAAAAAAAGGTGGACACTGTTTTATATAATATTAAAGATATTGTGGTTATTTCTTAAGTATTAACCAGTAATATGAAACATTGTATGTCTAAAAAACGTCAGGAAACACTTATTAACAGACCTTTCAATCTGTCTGCGTTAAAATTCGGGTGGTTCCGGCTCCTTCCGTCAGGCTGCTGTGTCAGCAGCTCGTTTGTATTCATTATTTGAATTTTCTGGACACTGATTGGCTAACAAACTAGCCTATGAGAGCAAGGCATACTGTTTCCTGCATGGCAACGTCAGACGTCGTGTCTTCCTGTTTGCTACGTTATGCTACAGCTTTTAGCCAGCAGCATGCTAGGTGTGGTTTCAACTGCAGGAGCTGCCGAATACTAACGAACAAAGAAGTTGTGATGAAACAGATGCAGGCCGTTCAGACTCGGGAGAACTCGGTTGTTATCGCCACCTGCGTAGTTTGAGAGATTAAAACTGAAAGAGAAGTTCTTGACCTGTTTTCACACCCACTGTGAAGATAAGAACACCTGTGGAGCTAAAATATTCAACAGAAACCTCAGAAAAACCGTTTTTAATGGTAGGGCCTCTTTAAGCTATTGTACAGAGATTTAATATGGTATAAATACTTTTCGTGGTAATGGAGCTGAATGGCTCTTTTGAATAAAAGCACTACAAGAAGTCCTAAAGATGGGCTGTCCATGATGGACAGCAGTATTTGCTGTAACATTTAACTGACCTTTTTGATTAGTTTACTGAGTCTGTTAGTATCACTGGAACTGCCCCACCAGCAAACTACCTCACACAAAATGTCACCTGCCACCAATAGAATATTGTAATAGGTTGAGCTTTCTTACATAGATCAACTGATATATAAGTTTTTAAGAACATAGAGCATATCCCCTTCTTAAAGATGCATCAGTGTTGGTCTGCCAGTCAAATCTGTTGCTCAGATGAACACCCAGGTTCTCCATCACCTCCTCTGTGTCGCATGATGGAAATAAACCACCATCTTCTTAGTTTTGGTCAACATCTGTTGTGGTCTGGTGGCACCTGGCAGCCTCGCCTCTGTCATTGTGTGTCCCTGAACAGCTGTGGCTATAATATGTGTGTAGTTTATCACCACCAAACATGTGAGCGTGTGTGTGAATGGGTGAATGACAAACTATAGTGTGAAGCACTTTGGGAGTTGCCTGACTTAAAAAATGCACAATGCAAGTACACGCCATCAGGTTCTTGGCTCTGTTCAGATGCTGGTGGATGAAACCTCTTATCTTCCTCATCCACACTTCTCTGATGTTGTTCTGTTTAAGTTCAGCCTCTAGTTTTTGTTTGTTTGAGTTTTCACACCCTTTCAGTCCAACTTTTACAAATAAGTCCCAACGCCTTTAAATAAAACTCTAAGAATCATTGTGGCATTGCAGTTATGTTGAAATTATTCATTATCTTTAAATTAAACCAACATCTCATGTCATTTCATGGTTTTTGGAGTTATAATAAAACATATTAAACATTTTAACACCTTTTCAGTTCAAGCAAAGTTGTTATTTTTTGTTTGTGCTTGCCTTTTTTGTTAAGAAGACCTGTAGATTACGTGGCTCCACATTTAGTTTTATATATTTTACATTATAAAAAAATAAGATTTGAACTAAAAATTTTATTTTATTTTTATTTCTTGAAAATTAGAAAACTCTAAAAATGTCAAGGTTAGAAAAATAACCAAATGTAGTAACCTGTCTGAACTGGGATGATCGAGAACAAAAAAGACAGGCAAAAAAGGACTTTCCTGAAAAGTAAAAACAACAACTCAAAACCAAAAAATAAAATGTATCAGGTGAGATAATGACTGAGTTCAAAGTGTGGCAACCGCAGCTAGAAATCAAACAGGAAGCAAAACTAACCCTTAAATTTTAGGTATTAATAGAATATGAAATTAGATGCCAAACCAAAAATTAATAAAGTGGAAATTTTAAAAATTCTGAAAAAGGTGTTTTGAAAAACTCACTAACACTGAAGTTATAAAGTTATACCAGATTCAAGAATACAGGAAATTAAAGTAACTGTTCAGAATGACAAACTGTGTTCACAAAATGCTAACCTACAGTTTGATGCCGGCAGCACATTTAAAACTTGTGCCAGAAAATTGTTTACTTTTATTTTCCATCAACATCCCTTTGAATTAAAACATTTGATTTGGACGTGAGGACAGTGATTTTTTTTACATTTTTGAAAAAGGAAACTGTTTTGTGTTTCACAACAGTCTGCGCTCAAATTTGGTCAGATTTTCATTTTCATGATGCACATTTTACATAAAAGCCAACTTGGACTGCAGATACTACATCAGTCCAATGAACACGTTTTATGTATTTAAAGCCAAAATTTAGATTTGTTTGTAGATTTCTTCCCCTTTAGTTTGCAAAACCTCCCGACTGTCATTGAAATTGGGTTTTGAAGTCTGTTGTATATAATGAAACTTCCAAATAAAAAGAGCTTGTAAAACACACCAATAGCCCTGATACACTCTTCTGATTCTTCAGTTTTGGGACTGAAGCAGAGATCAATACATCACATGGGGCAGCGATTAGAAACATACAAGAAGAAACAAAAACATGATCAGCTCTTATGAACTTTGGTGAAACATTAAGAATGATTTGTTGTCAATAATCCTACAATATTCATGGATTTGCCAGCATTAAATGACTATAGACTCTTAACTTGTTGAAGTTATATACAAGTTAACAATCTATCTTTCAAACTATATTCCAAAAAAAGAAACACAAAAGTTGAAAATACTTAGTTGAAAATCAGTATTATAACAGTTTTTAAGATCATATTGCAACATAACACAATAAAATAAGAAATTTGTAGCATCAAATGTATCTTTTTCTAGAAAAAGATCATTTTAATTGAGAGTTGAAAAACCAACATAACAAATCGGAGCTCAGACTAGCTTTCAGCTAACTGTTAGAAAACAATCCTGCTTTTAATAATCAATATTTTCCTCTTCTGCATTTTGGCTGCATGTAGTTTGCAATGAAACGTCTGTGAGACTCAATCTTGTGGTGAGTCATGTTTTTATTGGCATAAGTTCTTAAAATACACAAAGCAGAAATAAATGTTGGATGAAGGTTAGTCAAACTGCATCAATTCTGTTTAGTCATTTTATTAGTTATGTTATTTGTTCATTACAAAGTTTTTATTTATTCCTTGTGTCTCTGAACTTTAGTTATGCTGATATTTTGTCATCTGTTTATTTGCACCAGATCTCTTGAGGTTTTCATTTTTCTACTTCATCGTTTTCTCTCGGCTCCTCAGTGCTGTCCTTTACTCACACCTACCTTACATAAGTCAGTCAGCTCAGCTGTTCTCAGTCAGGAATCATCCTCTGTAAACATATAGTCCTCAGGTTTCAATTCTTTTCTGCCTTTTCAGATCTTATTGTTTGAAACTCTTTGTTCCAGCTGTGTATTTTCCTTGAGCCAAAGCTTTAGTCAATACTGTCATTTTGATGCTTTGTCAAACTTTTTTATTTGTTATCACGTGTTTATTCCATGAAAATCATACAGTTTTAAATGAGTCTGCACTCTTGAGTCCTCCAAACTTGATGCCAAGACACCATTCCTTTGTTTTTGATTTATTTTTAAACATGTGCCAAGAACTGCTGCTTTCACTACTACTAAGTTTTATTTATGCCATTTTTATTTATGTCGCCTTCTGTTAATGGTGTATTCAAAGACAAAATTAAAAATCCAAACCTTGTAGTGACCTTGGTTTAGTGTTTCTCAATTCCAGTGATTTGGTATCACTGTCTTGTGTGTTTTAGATGGGCTCCTGCTTCAACACACCTGGTTTCAATTGACGGCTGATTAACAGACTTGTGTTGAACTACAATCATCTGCATCAGAGTGTTCAAGCAGGAAAATCTCTAAAACAATGCAGGAAACAAGAAACACTGTCTTAGTTTATTACTGAAACTCAATTCTACTGATTCACTTATCATTAAAGCAAATAAAACATGGGTTTTTGTTTCTGGGTTACAATAAATGCAGAACTTTTGGACGTTTAAAGCTGTTGGAAGGATATATTTTACCTTGCACTTTTTAAAAATCTAGTATTTCATCCCTAGTATAAATCAAGTGGCTCAAAACAAAATGAAAATATTGTGTTTTAATGACTTTTTTTTACTTACTCCAAGCACAGGAAACATGTTGTCATATAAGTCACCTTTTAATGAAGAAATAACTCCTGAGACAGAAATCCAACTGAAAAATCAAAAACAAGGGATAGTACGCAAAACCTAAACTCATACTAGTAAATAAAACAAAAGAAGAATAAATCAAAGTACACTCTTAGAAATTTCTGTAAATTTACAGCAGAATTCTAGCAGTAAAATACCGTCTTTCCTAAAAAGCGGTAGAATACTGTGAAATTGCATTTATTTGTGTCGACAGAATCAAGAATGATTATTGTCAGTAAACTACTGCAAAAAAACGAGGTAATACAGTATTTTTTCTGGAGCACACATTTCTTCGACATTTTCTGCTTTGACAATCAGCATTCATCCTCCAGATTTAAAGCATCTAAAGGGTAAGTAAAATTACTTTAAATATTGCAAATTATGGTTTTGCAAGGTATAAAGTCAATTTAGACTAAAGCCATTGGTGTTAGGCCATTCTTTATACAGTTTACTTCTGACACGACTTAGTAGTTGTAGCACATGGCTAGGCCCATAGTCTGGTAGCTGGGATTTTATGGTGGAAAGTTCATTTTGACTTTGTAGCTAAATATACATTAGCCACTGTGATTGTAGCAATAGTCGTGGCAAGGACTTGGTGAATTAAGATGTGGGTCATAAAAGGCTATTCAATGTAAGCTTACATTGGAGGAACACAAGGTAGACAAATTCTTTTTTGTTATCTTGCTGCTTAAATGGATTTTGCGCTAACGTAATTTTAAAATGTAAACTGTGTTTGACACAAAACACAAGCTCGGTATTTGGACATAAGCCACTGTCTTCTGTCCCTAAGGTGTGTTAATACTGTACACATGTGATGCAAAACCATTTTACTCTCTTTCATCTTTTCATATTTGTTAATTTAAGCCAGTGATAGGACTTTAACTGTTTTGGCACTAGCTATACATACAACATACCTTGTAGCATTAATAAAGATTTTCAGTGCTGAAAAGTAAATTCTGCTGTAGCTTTCATATTATTTTTCTAGTATTTGAAAAAAAATCACTTATTTTATTGCAGGTTACATAGACGGACTGTGATTTCACCGTGTTCCTTGACAACTTAAGAAGTACAGTTTGAATTTGGTAAGGTTCTAAAGTTGTTTTTTTTTATATCAGTTTTACATTTTTGTGGTACCAGGACATTGGAAAAAAATCATTTTGAAAGATGACATTGTGCAACATTTGTTCCAAGATGTGCAGTAATGTATCTGCTTACATAAGGCATATGTGCAGAATAGATTCACAGTTTTCACAGGCTTTGCTGTGTAGGTTTTATTAAGTTTTGTAATTACACAGAATATAAAATGAATACTGTAAGGAATTTTCTTTGATCAATAAGGCTTTATACTGTAGCTTTGTCACGTTAACCTTTTATTAATTCCTTTCAATGTGTCAAAGTGTTGTGTCTATAAAAAGCGATAATGAGGAAAAATACAACCAAAGCTTTTGTTTTTTTCCACCACAGGTGGCAATGAGCAACCAGTGGCTGGATGGCTGGTCAGTGCTGAAGGCCATATTATCTTTGAGGGGGTCCAACCAACATTTTCAACAGGACTCGCTGCCATGTTTGCCACTTTCTACATCTTCAACCTGCAGTATCAAGATGAGGCAGCTAAAACTTTGGAGTTCATTTAAAGGTGAAATTATTCCTACATAAAAATTTTTTTTTTTTTTTAAATGATTGAAGATTCAAAAGACAGAAAGCAAGTAATGATCGTTATTGCATTTGCTGTATTACCTCCATGTATCTACAAACATAACAATTTATACAAATAATTTATGGAGATGATGTATAGAAACTTTATAATACATTTACATTATAGTTACATTATAGTACGGTTTTACTCTTTAGTAGGGCGTACGATTTGTATTCTGCAAGTTCTTGCATTTTCTCAATTTGGAATTTGTATTTTTCCAGGCGCTTCATTGGGATTAATCCAGAGAGGGGCACAAAGACTAGCCATGGAAAGATGGTGTGCAAGAAGACAGGCAAGCTTATCCAAAAGAAGGTGCAGACAGTGAATGCACACGTTTCTACCCTCATCAAAAACCTGATGGACTTTGAGTGGCACTTCATTAAGGTAAGTTGTCATTTTTGTCTTAAAATATTTTGGTTTTAAGTTAATTCAAGTTCCAATTATGTTTTCTTATCTTTTCCATGCTAATGGCATCCTCACCTGCATCTAAAAAGTAAGTGCTATTTGGACTGTAACCCAGTCTACAGTTTAAACCCCTTTTTCTGTTTCTGTTATTGTTATTCAAATGTTACTGTACTGTAGCCATGTTTAATTTTGGCTTTGGGGACCTTTTTCCCCACTCATTCCTAATGGCATGGACAAATGATAATTTTATTAACAGTTTTGTTTCCCAAAAATTACTGAAGTAGATCATTTAAGCCTATTTCAAGACACTACAACGTGTAATTCTTAAACTTTCATTTCAATGTTACTGCAGCCATATCTAATTCATTCATCTTATCATTTAGTTTAGATGCCAATTTTTTAATGATTCCCTGAGTCATGTGATATGTTTCCTGAAGAAGACTGCTCTTTTTTATGATTAGGCAGAGGATATTTTAAAACCCATTTGAAATACTACAATCTGTAATCCTTCAACTTTTATTGCAACATTACAGCAGAAATGTCAAATTCTTCAGTTTGGAGGTCTTTCTGTTATTGATTTTCTTAGGCATGGATATGTAATGATTTCTTTTAATTTGGCATTGTATAAATGTGAAGGGTTTGTGGCGTTATGGCACCTTTAAATAAATACTCTGTCCCAAATAATGTAAGTCATCTCTTTTGTTGTTGTTGTTGTTGTTGTTGTTGTTGTTGTTGTTGCATGCCCTGAAATACTTATTTAAAGAGGCATAACATAGTTTTCTAATGACACTGCCACCTGTGGCAGAAACATAGAACTGTAGCTTTGATTTCTGCTTGTTCATGTAGTGTGTTGACCCTTGTTTTACCCGGCGCTGCTCGCTCTCAAGCTTAGATTTGACAAGCCTGTATCAATTGTACATCTGACCCGAAGTACAACTGATACAGGCTTACAGATGCATCGGTGCTGAACTGCTTAGATGTCAGTGTGCTCATCAAACCATGTTTTAGTTGAAAATGGTCAAATAAAAAGGCGACTGGAAAATTTTTCTGTAAAAACCCACATAATGCCTCTTTAAAATATGGATCAATGGCAACACAATGTCTGCAATGCTAGCATTACATAGTTTTCACTAACTGAATTGGATTTTACTATAAATAGCTTATTAGAGGAAGTGAAGACACCAGTAAAACTGTAAATTTATAATACAGTACTGGCAGCTACAGAGGGCAGTGTCTTATTGTAAATTTAGCCTCACAACTGTATTTATATTTAACAGTAAACTACCTTAATATTAATTACAGCATGGAAAATATAAATTTACAGTAAAATACTGGCAGCTAGATTCACCAGTATTTTACCGTTATTTTACAGTATTTGTACCGTATGTACTTTTACAGTAAGTTACTGTAAAAAATAATTACGGTATAGATCATGTAAATTCACAGTAAGATGCTGGCGTCTGCAGCTGCCAGTATTATACTGTAAATTTACAACATTTTTTCTTAGAGTGTAAGATTATAAAGTAAAACAGAGGCTTTTACTGAACACAGTACAAAACCAAGAACATGACAGATCAACAGCTTGGTTTTAACTAAATTATGACGCAGCAAGAATATTCTTGAAAAATATATTTTTTGGGTCTTATTCTGTCAGATGCAGCTCGAGCTGTTTTGAAATTCTTTTTGCACTAAACCACCACAAGCAGTTTTCAGATCAGTAAGTGTGCTTTTTGTAAATGTCTAAGTTCATTTTCTTTCATTGTGACTACAAAATTCTACTAAACTGTTTTAGTTTAATTTCATGCAGTTTGGAAAATCTTCAGCACTTTTGCTCAAATGCTCTATGAGTAAATCTCTTTTTGTAGTTTTAGGATGTTTTGAAATAATTATTAAAAAAAATTAAAATCCCTAAAAGGGAAAAAGCTCAAGAGAAACAAGTCTGTTTGAGGTAAGTCTTTATAGACAAAATAAAAAAATATCCAGTTCTGAAATTAAAAAGATATGTTTCTCTCACTATCCACTGTTTATGTTTCTTTTTATCTTCAGATCATTTTTAAATGTGTGATCTTAAAACCTCATAAGCATAGAAGAGTGAAAAACAAACCAGTTCCTGAACCACATACTCTGTTTTGAAGTATAAAATATCAGACCCAGGCATTTTATAATATTAAAACAAAATATTGATACTTGTTAGAACCACTGTTACACAAGATCTATGTTAATACCTGTTTATGTTTGTATTACAGAATATAAATAAGCTTTAGCTTTCTGCTGTTTCCAGGTCTTATTGTGGTGACTGCCAACAACCAGATGCCGTGTGTTAGTCACTGATTCATATGAAGAAACAGAGAACTGAGCAGCTTGGAGGAAAAGAATCAAATCATAGATTAGAAGTACCGACTCGCAACTGTAATCTTTTTCTTGTTCACTGCTGGAGTGTTTATCAGAGCTTAAATGAAAAAGGGACTTTTTAAAAATTGCCCCTTTCTACTGATGTAACATGGTTTTAAAGTATCAAAACAATAAAATGACCATAAGGGGATCAAAACAACTCAAAACCAAACATAGTGTATAGAGACTGTTGATTTCATTTTAGGAATGCTTTTTTAATTCCATATTTTCATTGACAAAGTATATATTATGTTTCCTTACAACACTTAAAGGTTCCCTAATTGCTTTTTAGCTGTTTGCACATTAGAGCCTTTAGCATGTGATGTAAATTAAACTCACACTACCGTTCTTGCCAAGATCCTCTGACCCGTCAGCCTTTGTGAACAGAGTGAGTTCATGTATTAAACTTGATGATGCTGAATTAGAAGACCTGACAAAGTGAGCACTCTATATAAAAAAACATTTAAAGATTTTTTTTTTCTTATTCAGGTCTGTAACGGAAGCTGAATTAAAGTGCTCTTATGTTACGCACATCCCCTTTTTTTAAAAAAAAGCCTTAAATTCTCCACTGCATTAACACTATCATTAATCATGATTTATAAAGGTTGAATAATAACTCAAGCAAAAACATAATGGGATATATAATTAGCTCCAAAACTGTGTACTTTGTTGCAAAAAGTGAAACAGCCCAACTCTTATCACCTCGAAGCAGATGGCCCACAAAGGCTGATGTCGAGGGAGTTTTAGCACAGCTCTGGTTTGTACCTCAGGCCAAGCAGACGCAAATGCTGCTGGCTTGTTACTGATGGCTGTTACTGGCCTCTGTGCAGGCTAACTAAACCTCGTCTGACAGCTAAATACACATCAAGTGGTGTCATACACAACAAAGAAACAAAGAAAATCCAGAAAATAAAACAAAACATTAGGCATTAGAAATATCTCTCATTTAAAAAAGACTAATTTATGCCCAATCTTCTGTTTCAAGTCTTTATTTTGGTCTCTGCTAAAAAACAAACATGGTTTTAATGTTTAAAATCAGTTATATCCTGTTCACCTTTTCTCATTGGTTTGAAGTGTCAGGTGCAAGACACCAAATGTTTTTAATATCTGGTCTCTGGACAGATATTATTGGACTGAATTTTATTGCAATTTTAAGAAAAGATTTGGTAGTTCAGGAGAAACACAAATACATAAATCAGTGTTGTAAGAAAAGCCTCTGGAGATCTGATGCACCAAGTGTTTTTCCCAATTCAGCTGAGAAATCATCCTGCAAAACAAACCAATTTGTAAGTATATCAAATGAGAGAATATGTAACAACTTAATTTCTCCACAGAATCAACCTCTTAAAAAAAAAAAAAAAAGAAAAAAGACAGGATCTATTTTAAGCAATGAATTTACATGCAGGAGACATTTGTGAATATTTGATGGGTTGTGAATCCGACGAGCAGGAGAAGCTGGTGCAGAGTTTCAGGCATCAGCTGCTCCTCAAGGTGACCAAAATCTGTTGTGTGCTTAAATTACTGTTGATGTAACACAAACAGGGATTCAGAAACCAAATCAGGCAAGGGAAAGGTGTCATCTCTATTTTTGGTAACTTTTATTTCATTTTTATGTATTTTATCTTTTATGAATGAAAACTTACAGAGCTTTTTGTTGACAATACAAATATTTATATCGGTATTTAAATTAGCAAAACTCTTGGAATGACTGTAAATCTGGATGTTTGAAACTATGCAGGTGCGTCTTACCTTATGATCGAGGAGGAAAAAATAACTACACAGCAAATTCAGAGGAGTTAAACGAGAAAATGAGCGAAATTCAACTTTAGACAGTTACTTTAATTCTCATTAAACTCTGTGTTAGAAAATGTTTCTAAATTAATTCTGTTCACGTTGTTTTGCAAAACTCTGAACTTTTAGTTCCAAACTCCCATAGTGATAATAACTCCAGAAGTGTACCTGCTGACTCCGCCTCCTGCCTTGCAGCTACATGCAGACTTTGCTTTTCATCCTGGATTTATGTTGGAATTTTTAGGTGAGTTAGTAAATTGAGTTGTTTTTTTTGTTATAAAATGATACTGGTGTGTTTTGTGTAGCAGCTAGTCTTTTATCAGTGTTAAGCTAACACTGTATGAACATCCTTACACCTTCTATACTCACTCAATCCTGTTCAGGGTCGCATTATTATAAATAGAAAAAGAGGGCAAAGCTGAGCAGCAGATCTCAATGACTGGATCTGGAGGTTGTCACGCAGTGCTGCATTAAAAAACAGACATGATTCAGTATTGGAAATCACTGCGTGGGCTCAGGAACTCCTCTGAAGTCCACTTGCAGTAAATGCAGCCTGTTTTGAAGTTAAAATCCAAACATAAAGAGAAAAAATAATGAACAAGACCCAGAAACACTGCTGCTCTTCGAGCTCGATCTCAATGGTGAAATGTTCCTGTGGTTTGGCCAATCAAAAATTTATAAATCTGTTTACTTATGTATGCCATATGTGATAATGGGCATCATTTCTTCCCATCTAAAAAAGGGATTATAATGAGATATATACTGACATCCAAAATGTTCTTTAAATAAGGTTAAACATTAAAATCCAGGTGGAACCTTTTTAATTTCTGAAACTACTTACCAAAGCAGACTACTCTTGTAACTTTGGTATGCCATTTTTTAAATGTTAGCAGATGTATTTAGTTAATCTGACACATTTTTACCTCTAAATTGCACTTTTAAAACAACCAGAGTAAAACAACATCGAACGAGACAAACATCTCTTCACAGCATCACTTGAAGTTTGTCATGAACACGAGGCATCTAACACCTCGTGTCTGTAAACCAGTGCAAGAAAACTCCCTCTGAAACTTGCTTGTGCATTGTTCACACATTTAAAGGCTTTAAACCTTGACGGATGGTAGAAGGTAACGTAAAACAAGTAACAATAAACCCTTTTGGTAGTCTGGCTTTGCCAGTATTCGCCACTGACTCGTTTATTTTGGGATCCGAACTTGTCACAAGTGAATTTCCACTCCACTGAACTCCACTGAGTGTTTGGTACTTCCAAATCTAACAGATGAACTTCAGATGACAGAAAAAGGCAACACTATAAAGAAATTGTATTAGAAGCTTGAAAAATACTAAAAGCTGAAAAAGAAAGATCAAGACTGACCGCGGAGAGAAGCTCAGGTGGATCCCAGAAAGAACGCTGACATTCTCAGTACAAATTAAAAGTTTTAGGATTAAAACACTGTCAGACATTTGTGTAAATAGGTAACGATGTAATGAGGACAAGTGGAACAGGTGACCAGGGTTGTAAAGGGAACAGAGGAGGCAGGAAGCATTGGGGTCAGTGCAGGTCAGATGTTCTGCACGGATTTGAAATGTCAAAACAGTTTGTGGAAATGTCAGAGGACAAGAAGAAGAATGAATGAAAATCTGAACGCAGAGCAAATGAACTGTAAGAACACCAAATCTCTGTAAAGAAATAATAAACCAGTCCAATCTGCTCTTAATAAAAATAAATAAGAATGTGTTTCATGTTTCCATCAGAAATGTTCTGATCAAGTTTCTTTGCTCCTGATTTCATCTGAGTTTTAATACCACACATGTATTCCCCCACAGCTGCATACTATTAATTGTAAGTACATGAAAGTTATTAAAATGTTATGCATATTGTAGCTTTACACCTGAGTAGTTCTGCATTACAACTAGGATAATCTACTTGTTTGTTATTGTTTTAATTTGTAGTAAAAAGGGTGCTGTTTGATCTCCTGTGTAATTTCTGTTTATAATATTTATTATTATTATATAAACAGACCCATGTGAAGGTGGGTAATACACTTTTATGTATCTTTTTTTAAAAATGTTACCACAAGGGAAAAAAAACGCTTGAAATTTTTGTAAAGTTCATTTTAAATCTATCACATTAAATATATTAAAATGTGTAAAAAGACTAATTCTCCAAACAATTTTTATTACATTTAGAATAATACTGTAGACATGGGAAACGAGACAGAATTTTAGGATTCAGAGATAATGCTTTGATCCTCGCTCTCATAAATGAACCATGTTGCACTTTTTCAGTTATTCATTTGCACATTTTCAGTTGTTTTATTTATGAAAATAACTTTTGTGCTATGTACATTATCAGTCGCACAAATTCAGCGACAGTGATTCTGGAAACGCTTTAGTAGCCCACTGAACTGTACTGAAATGCTAAGCTAATTAGCTAACAAATGGAATTGCAAGAAAATACCTTGATTGGGACCGTGATTCTATATTTGAGATCAGATTGGAACTTTTCTATTTTTCTTTTTCCTGGAGTGTCCATAGAGTGCTCCTCTATGTAACGGATGTCTGCACTGTCACTCATGGATTTGTAGAGAGTGTGGGTTTTGGAAAATCTTGTTTTTAAGGCCACACTCGAGTCTGACCCTGTGACCCACCTCCTAATCACTAGTTCATATCAGTATGAGTTGAACCCATTAGTGCTGCACACTCAGTTTAGGTCCAAAGATTGAACCTAATCTGTGTTACAGCTGCAGGCTGAGAGGAAAATTGTATTTTTACAGTATAATAAATGTCTTTAAAAACACATCTACAAATGAAACTGAATTAGGTTTAGTTAAGGTTTTAACTGAAAAGGATTCAACTGGTTTTGTGTTCTGACAACAGCACATTTGCCATTCAGGCAGTTCACAACAAGCAGGTCCACATGGTTTATGAAAACAATATGAAGCAGGTGGCAGCTGGGTCATGGTCTGTGAACACAAGACAGCAACAGCAGCAGCACTGAGGTAATATATATATATATATTTTTTTTTTTTTTCTCTCACTATAAACTATATATGTCTTAAGAATCCTAAATGAAAAACTTTATTGATGCTAAAACATAAAGTTATTTGTTTTCATTCAATGAAAAATACCATATATCACATCTTTTACACTTCTAAACTGGTAAATGTTTAAATGTTGTGTACTTGTAACACATTTTTAAGTCAGACTCTGACTCCATTTACCCATTCTCACACACACTCACATGTTTGATGTTGATAAACTACATATTGTAGCCACAGCTGCCCTGGGGAGGTGAGGCTGCCACTGTACAGGCGCCACCGGACCCTCTGAACACCACCAAGCAGGCAAGGCAGGTGAAGGGTGTTGCCCAAGGACACAATGGCAAAGCAATCTCTTCCGAACCGGTGACCCTTCAGTTACCAGACGACCTGCCTGACCGCCTGAGCTGCTGCTGCCCATGTATGAAAGGATTTGGTCCTGTCTCCCCAGAGTGAGGGGCTGAATTAGGTTTTGGTTTTCTTAAATGTGAGTTAAGGTGTGTGGAAGTGAAAATTATCAGCATTTGATAGATTGTTGTTGATGTCTCTGAGGGGTTGTTTAACTATACACATCAAAAATGCAAATAAAGTGCAAGCCCTTAAAATCTAAACCGTTCTCACATCACAAGTAAATCTGTATCTCTGACGATCCTCCCAGGCTGCTGATTGGTTCAAAGTTCAAGGAAAATTTATCATCCCCAAGGATATGTGACGCAGCCCATCACATTCATATTAAACATGTTTAATATGAATATTTCAAATATTTAAGAACGCAATTAATTCTTATGGGCCAAAAGTTCAAGTTTTTAGATGTTTATTTTTTATTTAAAGAGTCATCTGTTTCACAGCCCTCCCACAAAGTTGAACTATGTCTCTTTGTTAATTGTATCTACTCACAGTTGCAGCAAAATGACCTATTTAAATAGTGCTAAAAGCATTTGTTGCTCCAGCACGATGATTATCATGCAGGGACTTACTATAAAGTCATTTAGAGTCAGTGGAATAATATTTGTCTGGATACCTGTTAAAGGTGAACGTTTTCCTTTTTAAACTCAACTTTGTAAACAAATTAGAGACAGAGTAATACAGTATATCTAAAATGAAGAATAAAATATTAATGGAGGTTGCAGTGTTAATACTAAATATTTAATATGTAATTCTCTTTCCAAGTTGTCTATCAGTACTGTTAATAATCCTTTAAACTTCTTTAAAGATCTCAAATCTAAAAGTGAAAACTGACATTGTTTTGAAGTCCCGTTCACATGCTGTTGTGACCCTGATACCACAAACTATTAGAACATAGCTGGAGCACAACAAATTTGGAAAATCACCTTTAGTGTGGAGGCGATTTTGACGTTAGTATACGAGTATTTATCAAGTATTATAGAGTTTTTTCTTCATGTACATCCTTTCCTGTGCCCTCATCATGCTCCGAACATCAGAAGCTTGATCCTAGAAACATCTTTCTTAGTACGCCTCAGGACCTCTCCAAGCCTCACACTGGCACACTTGGACTGTGTCAGCTTAGTGCAATAACAGGATGCCCAAAACTGGTCCCTGAGAGCCAATATCCTTCAGGTTTAAGATGTGTATCTGCACCAACTGACAGTTATCAGGCTTCTGCAGAGTTTAAAGACATACTAAATGGGTAATACAGCCTCAGAATTGTGTATTTTTCAGAGAAATAACCAAAACATGGACCAAGATTAGACACCAATGCTCTAAAGATCAACCAACGCATGATGGAGCTGAACATCCAACCCTGCTTCAAATTCTCAACAACCAACGTTGAATGCCACTCAATAATTTTATAAACAAATGTGTTAAAAACCAATTTCCTAGTTGCACCACTAACTGTGTGTTTTGAATTGTTCTCCCAACATATTGTTCTAGTGTGTGTGACAGTACGAGCACTAAAAAAGCATGTGTATGAGAAAGAAATGGACTTGATGGACAGCACTTTTCTACTCTTGACCACTCAAAGCACTTTGCCCTACAAGTTCAACCCATTTATTCACACACAATCACAAGTGCTTCTTATTCTGTATATGGAGTGCTTTTCTCTGCCACACACACACACACACACACACACACACACACACACACACACACATACACAGCTGAGCTTAATGGAGGCAGCATGGGGTTCAGTGTTTTGCCCAAAAACATTTTCAGCATTTAGATTTCAAATAACAACAACAACCAAACATCAGCAATTTTCACCAATAATTAATTCCAGAACTTTGCAGATAGAAAATATGTGAACTTGTTAGATTCAACAGCAAAACAATTTTATGGTTTAAAAGCCCAAAATAACAAAAACAATGTCCTTCAGACAGTCGTTATGTTCATGTTTTTGTACGTCACCGCTTCCTTGTTACACACAAAAAAAATTAGAGCAGCACATTATAACAACAGCTCATGTTTTCTTTTTAATAAACTACTTTCATTCATGCCAGTCTGAGTAAATGTGAAGGTTTTGCTTTCCTAGATGCTCAGCCTTTTAAAGAAAGGCGCTGGGAGTATAGACTTTTGCTGATGTTATAATAGTGATAGTTTTACTGCATTTTCAGTATAAAATTGTAAGTGCCTTTTCTAGGAAAAATGATTGTTTTCTACTTGACCTGGTTTGGAGTTCTTCCCATGTGGGGTCTCACAGAGATGGACAGGAGAAACTGAAGCTCCAAAAAAACATTCAGCAGAGTTTTTTTTCTTTTAGTTTGTTGAGGGAAAATAAATTCTCAGGTGCTAAAACAAGATAAAAAAAGGACTAGAATGCAGCGATGACATATACATTGTCACAGTAATGTAGAACATTGTCTCAAGTGCGTTTTGAAGGATTTTCCAGTAACATGCTCGTTGCATTGACTTGTCTTTGTTAAAGGTCTTTGAAAATAGGCCACGGAAGGAAGACCTAATAATAATAATAACAGAAAATATCACCCAGACCAGATCTACACATGTTGATATTAAAAAAGGAGAGAATGAAGAAGTATAGATATTTTTTTTACTTTAAATGTGACTTCATGTATTGCTGTGCTGAAGGTAACAGAATATTGTTGCAGACCAGCAGAGTTTATGAGCTTCAGTTGTAGTTTAAAGTCTTTACGTGAAAAGCTGCCGTCAAGTCAGCTGAAAGAACTGCATGTCTGAAAGGGGTTTTATTATCGCCCCTTTCAGTGAGTCTTTTTACCACAACAACTGAATAAACTGCTTCTTCTTGCAGGAAATCAAAGCTTGCAATAATATTTAAATATACAGGCTCTGACTGCAAGCGAAGAATAAAACAAGATTTTATGAATGTGGCAATACTGTTGCATACAGAGTGGATTTTTTTTTTTTCCAATCCAAACAAAATTACATTTTGAGGAAATGATAGCTGTGTTCATTTTAAACAGGCATGTTTTGTAGGTAAAGTCCTGCGTTTATGTAGGAAACAGGAGAAGAGGAAAAACTTGAGGACAGCGAGAGAATGATCTGTGCTACAGTGTGGAAATTTATGTCAAAAAGCAACAAATGTCCTATATGGGAATTTAATGTAATATCTTCTACTGCCTGTAGCAACAGTAGTTTCCAGGACACTCCCATGAGTCCTGTAAGTGTCACACGGAAGGAACGACTCTGAACTACATCTCTAAAAGAAAAAAAACCAAATAACTTACACAGATATCTTTATATTTACGTCATTAATCATATTCTGATTAGGACTGTGAAATTTTTTCCACATTATAAATATAATAAACACATTCAATTCAAACCAAAAATCTCTGTTATTACAGTATTACTTTCTGGTAATGACATGAGAACATGTTGTTGGAACATACTGCCATTGATTTTTATTTTTTAATAATATGAACATTTGTATTACAATGTAAAGACACTAAAACATATTAAAACACATGTTGTTTTAGCAATAGTTTTTATTTTGATACAGTTCTACTTTATTTTTGTTTCTATGTGGTTCCGTGTGGTCAGATAATTTAAACAATCAACATCACGTCTTTATGTCTGAAATAAAGTCAAATTTTCTGTTTGAGGAAAAGCTTTAATATTTTCTTAACTTGCCTTTTCATTAAAGTTGAAAACAATAATACTATTAGCAAAAATCAGTCATTCAGCTTCACTGAATTGTTATTAAATTTGTGAGATGAATTTTGATTTGACGCTCTTTAAATGATTCTTTTTCTTGTTTAATTTGAACTTTTCTTGCGATCATTTAGCCGCCTGAAGCCAAAATAATTGATTATTTTCAAAACCAAACATTCTCCAGTGGAATGGTTTTGCAGTGCAACAACTCACTACAGTGAAATTACAGAATATTGCTTGGTACAACACACACACACACACACACACACACACACGCACTGCAGCAAATAGCAGCTGCTGACAATCAGATTTCAGACAACAGACTTTTAATAACAACTGCAGAATATTAACCATGACTTCGCTTTCCTTTTAATCTTTTTGTAACAAATACTGAAATATGAAAAGTTCTGATCAGTTCAAAGACAAGCAGCTGGGTTGGTTTATTTTAAGCACTTAGTGTCCTGCCATGTTCCTCTCCGAAGACGGAGGGAAATGATGCCAAACTGTCACAGCCATATTACCTCAAGAATTAAAATACAAATACAAAAAACAACATGTTTTTATAAAACTAAAAAGTCTGACAGACCGACGACCGATCGACTTACTGGCTAAAAATAAAATATTGCAATATATATTGTGATAAAGCACCAAAAGGGTTGAGATTTTAGTTTTTGGCCATTTCACCCTGATCAATTATGAATCAATGATGCAGTGAAACAAAATTTTTTTTAATCAATAAAGACCAAAGCAAAACACAAGACTAAGAAAAAAGATCTAAATTTTACACAAATTCAGCATATAGAAGAATATTTTTCACTAATGTCACAATCAGTATATCTTCGTGTATATTTGTCATAATTTGGATGGTCTGTTATTTAACGTATCTTAAGATAATAAAGCTCACTCTTCGTTTAACAATACGTTTTTTTTGTATTCTCTGACCTTTTATTGAAATAAAACACACCAATGCATTGGACTATTAGTGCCATTGAGCCACTGTACTTTTGACTTTAATCCTAATTAAAGTCAAAGTATTAGTACTAATACCACTGACACAGTATAGTAACACTCCTAATTAAGTGGAAACTGTGGTAGATATATTTTTTAGTTAACACGAGCATGTCAGATTTGTGGTTTTTGAACCGTGTAACATTGACATATATTTGTTTTTAAATTTGGATATTTTAGAAAAACATGTGATTGTGATTTTGTTGTTGGATATTTTGACTATCAGTTGTGATAAATCTACATTTTACTCTTGCTTCTCCTCTTGCAGCCGCTACAGTTTCTGTGTTTTGGCATGTCAATCTTTTTCATCTAAACCGTACTGACACGCGTGAGTGGAAATGCATGACACAAATCTAACAGTTTGTGATTAATTGACATCCAAGCAGTTTTTTTTAACAGATATTGTGCATTAATAACATTGCAACATTTTCAAGACATGTGCAACCTTTTGTCTCTCACATAGTGTTTCAGACATTTTTAAAGTAACTATAGGATGAATAGACGTTAATTACAGACAAAATGAGTAATCTTAAATCAGCAGCTTTGTTAAACGTTTTTGTTTCAGACTTTAGACATTTTTTAAACATTTTTCTGTTTTGTTTAAAGCAGTTCTTTTCCTTTGCGTTTTCCACACAGGAAGTAGTCCACAGGTGTCCTCACTGTCCTGATCATCATCTGCAACACCTGTCCCTTATTAAGACTAATTAGCTGAGCAGATCATGCCCACTAAAATCAGTCATCTGCCTAATTTTTTTTTTTTGTCACATCACATGAAAGATCTCAATAATTAACTGAGTATCCCCTCTTGCTGTCTTGGCAGATATCCCTTGTTAACATGAGCAGACTCAAATAATCATCATCTTTAAGATTAAAACGAAGACATCTGCCCTTGTTTATCAACACAACAGGCACTAATAAATGAACTTACTGACTTAGTAAATGTTTGAAACAAGTTAAAGCTTTGAGAGAAGTCAGAGAGCTGAATTTTATCTCTACATCAGCAGCACTAGTTTAGTTTGTAGCGTCAGTCTTCTACCTGCTGAGGTAATGAGTTCCCAAATGAAAATCTGTTTCAGAAATCGCATGAGAAATTGAAACAGACCAATCATCACTGAAAGTAAACACGCCTCTGTGGTTGTGCCATCTGAACACGCTGATTGTCCCATGCAAACATGTTCCGCATATTAACTGTTTATCTGTTCATTATAAATATTTAAGCAGGAAACGACAATCAGAATATATCAAACTTATTGTTTTATGAGGTTTATGAGGTAAGAGGCTCCTCCAAACCTACATGCCTTTCAGCTACATTCTCCATGCAAAAAAGTCCTGGGACTCTGCTACGGCTGCATTCCTCGACCTGCACAAACATGCGCGCAGACACATGCACACATTCATTCAAACAAACAGAGTGCTGCCTCTGTTTTTTTCCTCTCACTCATTTACTCCAGTCCTCCACAGATTGTTGCCCTGGAAAAATCACATCAGATAAAAATCCAAATATAAATGTCCTCGGAGCATCATCTGAAACACTAATTTACTGGGATTCCCAATTGACTTAATGGCTGCATTTGCTTGAAGCCATCACAGGAACTGTCTGTCATTTGCAGCTGCATCAGCAGCCAGTGAGGTAATGATGTCTCTCTATGTGACTTCATGGCTTCTGTATCACAGAACACATAATTGCCATCAGAGATAAAATGAATAAAGACATGTGTTCTCAAAGGTGATCTTTACGAACATGATTTACCTAAAATTGTAGTTTAAAAAGTTGTTCAAATTAGGATTACGTCGTTTTGTGTTTCCAACAAATCTAAAGCAGCAGTTTGGATTGTTTTATAAATATAGCTAATCAGATACTCACTGCTTTTGCTTTGGTTGAGTCTCTCTGGCTTATTTGAAATTAGCTTCAATGATAAAGTAACCCTCATGTTTCTCTGTAGTGTCAGCTCTATCTCACCAAGGAAAACTAGACAATAAGGCGATTCCCTTAAGGAATTCTTCCTCTTGCATTCACACCCCTAATAGCAGAAGTCTAGCCATCCTTGGTTGGTATACACTTAAAAAATTACTCTCTGCTCACAGCAAGCGCTCAGTAAACTGGAGTTCACTGTCAGTTCATTATTCTCTGTTTGTGCCATGTTTTAAGGCTCCTGTTTATGTGCTCAGCAGTTTTATTATTTTGGAAATAAACTCACACTGTCTCGACCAGTCGTTATAAACATCTCTGTCTCAATTTCTGTTTGTGAAGGACCTACTCTGAGCCAGGAGCTTAAAGAAAATGTTCCAAACTAAATGTTGGGAACTGGGTCAATGCACAAAAAGTAAAGATACCTTCACCAACTGTTATAAAAACTACTGAAAAAGTTCTCTCTGTTTAAAAATACCCATGAGCCTCTGGATGCCCTCAGATTTAAGAGCTTTTGAACTTCATTTATCCTTTACAGACTTTTTTTTAATGTATTTAAATATTCTGTTGTCTATTAATAATGTAACAAACCTGGACAGGTAGCCAGACTGAACAGAGAGCAGAGTTCCTGCAGAAGCATTTTCAGTAAGAGAACAGTAAGACCTACATCTATAGTTAGAACCTTCTTGCTGGGAGGTCTGTTTGTGGTTTAAGGCTCCGGTAAAGAGTTTTTATTTATGCACTCAGCCGTTTTTCTTATTTTGGGAGAAAAAAAAACAACTTATACTGTCTGGACCAGCTGTCATAAACATCTCTGTCTCCTTTTCAGCTGGAGGAGGTCCTACTCTGAGTCAGGAGCTTAAAAAATAGCTACAAACTGAATATAAGAACTGGGACACTTTGGAGCTTGCAGTGCAGACACAAAGACATCTTCCTCTAACGGTTATAAAAACTACTACTGCAGGGGAGTTGATTCCAGCAGGTTACACCCTGGACAAGTTCCAGTCCATCAGAGAAACACTCACTTTTAAGGTGAGTTTAAAATTACCAAACATGTGGAGAAAATAAAATTCCTTGAGAAAATTCACATGTTCACCACCAGAATAGAAATAAATCCTCTAGACACCTTCTTGCAGTGTGTATGCAACAAACTCTGTGTTAAAATCTGATGATGAATTAATTTATGTACAAAGCTGCACCGTCCCAACCGACATGTTTGAAAGCTGTTACAGAAACAATGATTCGCAGCTGTTAAACTGCCCCGAATGTTTGAAGTTTGTGGTATGAAGCTAAGCGCAATAAGGTCCTCATTTTGGGCATGCGTGAACTTGTTCAGTTCAAACTTCTCCAATAAATTCTCCACTAATGTTTGGAGCAAATTCAAGGAAAAGTTCAGCCGGCTACACGCAGTCGCCACGCTGCCTTGTTCCGGTTGGAATAGTGGAATATTTTTGTCTCGCCCAGAGTGAGAAGCTGACACCAAAAGAGGGATGCATTTCTGTCTGCAATGAGTCAGCTTGTAGATATTGTTTTATTGTTGCATGCAATGCTTTGGGTGGTGGGCGCTCGTGTAGGCATCTGCTACTCTAAAACAAAGTCCACAAGGTAACAGCAAGTTAGGAAAAATAAAACTGAATGAGTCACTATGATGTCAAACAGTATATCATATTGTTTTAAATCATAATACAGGAACAGATCATATTCCTAGAAATATCGAATGTCTGGCTCCTCACTTAAGTTAATTGAAGACGTTGTCTTCCACATGCAGACTGATATGAGTCTGTATCTGCAGCAGATACATTCGGAGCAATTATCTGGTTAGTCAAGCACTTAGTGTGACTGGTTGTTTTGTTATAGCGGCTTTTGTTGTTGTAAATGTACGCTGGTTTCATGCTGCTGTATTTTTTTTAATCCGAACTTTATAATGAAAAGCATGGAGACTTTCTATAGCTTTTAATGTGATCTTTGTACCATTTCATGTCAGAAGCATTGAAACAAAGTTCTCAGGCTGCGGAGAGAAAAAAACCTGACTGAGCCATGACTGTGCAGCAGCTTGTGAAGAAATGAATTCATAAGAACTGAAAATGTTTGATGTGCAGGGCTTTTTTTTTAAACTAATTACACTATGAATGTCCTAGATTTAAAGTACCTCTAAGAAGACAATGATTCAAAGCAATTCCTTTTAAAGACAGTTTCATATTTGAGAAAATTTCACATTGTCCTCCTGGTGGTGATTTAGAGTCAATTAACACCAAACGCTTTGAGTTAAGACTACAGTCCTGTCTGGGATAAAAACTGGAACTATCTGGGGGATCCGGGGCCTTGATCTAATGATAAAAAGTCACAGACTAGCGCTTCTAAAAAAATTAATTATGTGACACATCTCCTGTTTGCTTATTCCATGCAGAGGTTTATGGAGGGTTATATGAAGGACAATTTCTTGGCTCAGATGCAACAACTTCATAGATATCATGTGATAATTAGTCTGCCTCAGAGGTCTTTTTAGAGAGAGCAAGGTAACTTATTTCTATCTTTTCTGTTCAGCTGAAATAAACAACTGCTGGCTTGGCAACAGCAGGTACAGATACAAACCTTTAAATAGTCAACAGGTCCAGTAAGTTAAAGAGGCCATTTCATACACATTCCAGGACTTTGTGGTTATTTCTTAAGTATTAACCATATGAAACATTTTATATCTAAAAAACGTCAGGAAACACTTTTTAACAGACCTTTCAATCTATCTGCATTAAAATTCGGGTGGTTCCGGCTCCTTCCGTCAGGATGCTTCATCAGCAGCTCATTCAAAGTCATTATTCAAATTTGCTGGACTCTGATTGGCTAACAAACTAGCCTATTAGAGCAATGTATACTGTTTCCTGCTCCACTGCGCATGGTAACAGCAGACGTTGTGTCTTCCTGTTTACTACGTCTTATGCTACAGCTTTTAGCCAGCAGCATGCTAGGTGTGGTTTCAACTGCAGGAGCTGCCGAAAACTAACGAACAAAGGAGTTGTGACGAAACAGATACAGGCCGTTCAGACTCGGGAGAAATCGGGTGTTATCGCCACCTGCGTAGATGAAAGATTAAAACTGAAACTGAGCTGTTTTCACACCCACTATGAAGGTAAGAACACCTGTGGAGCTAAAATATTCAACAGAAACCTCAGAAAAACCGTTTTTAATGGAAGGGCCTCTTTAATGATTTTTTTTCTTCAGGTTTTTTTCTGCAGTACAAGTTGTAAATTTTGAAGAATGATCCTGTTTCCTTAAGTTTGTTTCTTCATTTACCTTCAGGAGAGGTTTCTGGCTCAAGGACAAATCATATAAATATTATCCGATTTGGGAGCTCTTTCTGGACTTTGCTGCAAAGTGAAAAAAGCCCTCCAAAGTGTTTTATGAACTAGGACGGACTGAAATCTCAAAACTTATTTCATATAATGTCTCACATCATTTCTGCTGCTTTATGACAGAAATCCCCTGTGAAATATGACATTTTAGAGCTTTTTTTCCCACATTTATTCAAATTTTTTGCTGATTTCGTTCACTTTTCAAATCCTGAAGGTACAGTGGAGGCTTTGTTTTATCACTCAAAAAATGCTTTGCAAAAATACCAAACTGTTTCATTAAGATAAAGGTGAGCGTAAACATTTCTGAAAGAGCGGCTGTGTGCACCATGCTGATTTTTTTACACAAATCTTGCATAAATTGGTCTTTCCTGTCAGCATAATAGAAGTAGCTGAAACTTGTGCTTTATAGAGGTGAGTCACTGAGGGCACCTCCACCGAGCTCCACCCGGGCTGATGTCTATTGGTGCCGAGCTGAAATGGAGACCTGCCTCCAGGAGGAATGTTTACCCAAGCTTAGCACAGAGTCTTATTGCTCAAAGAAGCATGAGTGGATTTTCTGTCTGCATTTCTGTCTTGCACCAGCTCTGTGCCATTTCAGATGAGGACCTGCACACAATGAGCCTCCACTCACCCGCGATGACAAGAATAGCTCTTTTTAAAGACACAGAGAGAAATTAACAGAGTGAGATGAAGCGTAAAGTAACTGTACCAGAAAGAGGGAATTCAAGCAAAAAAGATTCCTGACATTCCTAAAAAGATGAGCACAAAGAGAGGAGAATTGTATGTTTTCACTGCTTCATTAATAATTATTGTTCATGCAAATGAAAAAGAAAACATTTACTGGGAGAATAAGGAAACAATACAATTATCTTTGCAAGTTTGTCACATAGCTGAAGTAACCTGATATGAAACGTGCTGTTATGGCAAGTCTCTAAGTGCAAGCACATGTTTTATTGAATGCTAACTCTCCAAAGAGATGCATTGTGTTGTGTCAGTTTCTTCACAACAATTTAGGCATTTCAGAAATGTACCACCAAAGAGAAAATGGACACAGTACTTTGAAAATGAATCAACTTTCCCTTTAAAACTCGTTGCTTTTATATACTGGATCATTGGTGAGGTTATTCCCTCACTGTGCTGAGCCTTTGAGGACATGCAGCTACTTTGCTTTGTCCTATATCACACCCTCTGCACAACCTGATCCTCGACAAAGGAAGTTCTTATATCCAAAAAAGGAAAGCACATCAGTCAGCTCGGGGGGAAACCATGAAAAAGAAAAGGCAGAACTTAAACTTTGTGGTTGTGAAGAACAGATTGCATTGCAGCCCGTGGGTGTAAGGTTTCTGTGCAGTATAATGCAAGGAGCGCAGTTTTCACTGTAATATTAGAAGCCTCACCTTGTATGTGCTGGTTCACCACATTCTCCAGACGATCCAGCCGCTCCATGATCCGGAGCGTGTCTCCTCTTTTGTCCCCTTCTAACTTTGTGTCCGCTAAAGGCATCGGGACCTTGATGTAAATATTGGCGATGTAGTTAGTAACCCATCCGACATAGAGCAGGCAAACGATGTTGGTCATGCCGCTCAGGATTACGCATGTTGACACCAAAGTTTTGGTTCTCCTGGTACAAGCCATGCCGACATCCCTCCATACAGCACCGCCTGGAGAGTCCCGTTACACCGCAGCACGGGGCGGCATTTCCCCGCAAAATAATAAGAAGAAGAACACAACCTGGAAAACAAATGAAGTTATTTCCAACGACTCTGTAGCGATGAAATATCCGACGCGCAGAACATCTAGCCTACTTTAAAAGTACCGTGGGTTTTATTTTTAAAAGATCCCAAGAGACTGGTAAATGTCAAACCCTGTCTACAGGTGAAAGTCCCTTCTGCCGCTCCATTGCAAACCTCCGAGAGCTCAGTTTCATTTGAGGGTTGAGGAAAACAGGAGGGACGCGGAGCATCCTGCTGCAGCCAATGGGAGGGATGATGAGGACTGACAGCCTCCCTGCTGTACGCGTCTCAGCTGCGCACTGACTCACAGATCAGATCGGCTCGCTTTAGACCAAGTACTACAGCATCAGTTATTTTTGAGCTTCTCAGTAATATGGCGTTCAAATCCAGCTGAAACTTTCGAAATATTACAGTATTTCTGTTGTTTTACCAAATGTTGTTTTGAGTGAAACCATGAGATAAGATGGGAAATCAAGGTGTGCAGAGGTCGTGTGCTGTGCGCAGGATGCAGGGAGGAGGTCGCTGCTGTAGTGAAACCAGAAGGAAGGATGCAGCGACGTGCAGAGGATGACCTTAACCTTTAAACTTCTCCTTTCTGTCCTTTCAGCTTCTGTGAATATCGTCAGGCATGAAAAAGACTCTGCTGGAAACATGAAAGATTCTGCCCGTAGTCATTCTTATGATAAATTAAATTAATTGTCACATCTCCAGGGTTGTAATGTGTTCAGCAGAGATAGACTGCATTTATACGTCAGGATTTAGACTGTTTTTTTCTTTAATTATTGGTCATTGAGTTCTGACAGCAGTTTTTTAAATGACTGTGTATCTCTGAGTGAAATTGTTAAATCCATAGTCAGAATAACCTTTTTAAAGCATGTTTTGCCATTGATTTTCCTGATGTTTTACGAGTTGAAGAATATGTTTGCAGATTGATGAATCGCTGTTAAATGAAACAAAGAGATTGCTCACAAATGTCTTTGTTTGCACCAGGTCCACATCCGTTTCTTATTTATTAATGCGACAAAACACAACCGCTATAGAGAGAACAGGATGAGTTTCTTTGGATGATCACTAAAGATTCGCTGCTGGTTGAAAAATAATAAATAAAATATGAATATTTCCAAGTCCTGCTCAGATCTATTCTTTACGATCAACAAGACAGCAGAGAACAAACACAACAGCAAAACTTTGAGGACTGAATGTATTTTTTCAAGGGAAGAACATCAATTTTGGTGTTTATCTTTCTCTCCTCCTGGAGCAGGTTACTTCATTTCTACTTCTTTTATAAAAATACACTCAGTCAAAAGTTCAGACTCATTCAATTCTCATTCAGTTGAGTGAGAAGGTGTATATATTTAACTGGTATGTTAATAAGTAGACATTTTGTTCATTATTTTTGAACATCTGAGTCCCCCATGTTTTGTTTTATTACTACATGAGTCAGTGTGTTGGTCAGCTACTACAGAAAACAGAGCAGCCACAGTGCAAAAAGGTCATTTTTTTGTTGTTCTTGGCAAAATGTGAAGAAGTTTTCCATTTGCTAGTTACATGGAATGTGATGAAAAAGCATCTTTTCTCTTTTCTACTTGCCTTAACACATTGAATTCTCCTCAAAATCAATAAACTGTTATAGGGCTTTTGTGTTCCCATAGAATAAACTGTCCTTGATTTGATAATGTGCTTGATGCTTAATGTTTATAATAAAAGACGAGGTTTAAATAGTTTTTTTGCGTAATGGAATTAAAAATTACGCAAACCTGTGAGCGCAATGAGTCATCAGCCAATATTTGTTAAGAAATTAGATCATGAATAGTTTCACTGGTTATTTAAAGTGTCAGCTGCGTGTGAGCTGAAAAACTTCCCATCCATCCATCCATCCATCCATCCATCCATCCATCCATCCATCCATCCATCCATCCATCCATCCATCCATCCATCCATCCATCCATCCATCCATCGAACTAATCTAAAACCTTCGGTCCTGTATGTTTTGGGTCTATGAGAGGAACCTGGGTTCCCAGAGAACATATCTGAATGCATATGCAAACTCCAAGGCTGCAGCATTGACCCTATTACCATTATTTGGTTAGTTTGGTACAATGTTACATTGTTACTGAATAATTGTTCTCCTTCTTTATCAGATACCTATTTATTTACTGAATAAATCTTGCTTTTCTTGGCCTTTAAACAAGCATCATCACTGTGATGAATGGGATTTGAGATGAAGTTGTTGACTAACTTAGACTTATGAATTGTTGTTTTTGTTGTTTATGACTCAAGCTTAAAGGGCAGCGGGGAAAATATGAGGCAATCATACAAGAGTATAATAATGCTTATAATAACACATTTTTACATGACAATGTCAAAGGCTGGTGATTTAAAAAGATATTTAAAAACTGTAAACACCTGCAGATGTTAGCTGTGTGGCTTTTATCAGGTTCTTTTGCAGTGAGGCCAAGCTCAGGGACACTTTGAACTGGTTATTAAGGGCCTTGAAGCTCCTGCTGAGTGATCCATCCTGCCAAGAAACTGTCACATTCACTCTGAGTGAATGGACGTCCTTTTGGCTGATTAATTACTGTGTGCAAGAGGTTATCCTATAATAATCACTGTCAGGTCCCAAAAACAAAGAGACTACTTGAGTAAGTCCCTTCATCAACACAGGCAGCAACCAGTAATATGGAAATAGTGGTAAAAGCAAAACGATGCAATAACAAAAAAGTATTCAGCTGTAAAGTTTCATACATCCTTTGTTTCTTTATTATTGTGTTTAAATGAAGCTTTTTACCTCATAGAACATTTGACCTAAACATTTACGTTGAGGAGATTTTTGAGAATATTAGGTGCATTTAAATTGAGTTTAAACTTTGCAAAACCTTTATTACAAAACATGAAGGAATCGTGGACTTTGGATAAATGTAATTTACAGGAAACAGTAATTACATCACACAATAGAAACATGTAACTTTTAGCGTTCACATGTTAAGAATTGCAGATAATTTCAGTATCCGCCAAAGACGTAATTTGCCTTAAGTAACTAGACTTCACTGGCAGAAGGAAAAGGGCGGATATTCAGATCAAAAATGTCTTTTTTTAATTACATGAGTGAATCTATCCACACTTCTCTGATCACAATCATCCAAATGACTAAATGAGGTGTTGTAATACATGATGAAATGAATGAAATGTGAAGCAACGAGGCCGATCCAGACCAGCATCAAACACCTAATTATTATAAAAGCGGAGGACAAAATATTACAAGTACCTGTTCAGTTCAACAAAGTCATAAAAACAATAAGTAACATCAAAATTCATTGACAGATTTTAAGATAAAAGTGGGTCATGTTTTCTGAAGGGAGAAAACTTCTCAAAAATTAAAATTTGAGGTTTTACACTTAGGATCAAACTGTGTTGTGGCAGAACGGATGTTGTCAAAACTGAGAAATAGTTTATAATGTTACAGGTAGTGACTGTTGCAGAGCTCTTGCACAAGATTTCATTAAGCTGCAGACGGCACGTGTATCCACTGTGGCCTGGTCTTATCTACTTAACACACTCAACAGTCAGAGATGATCAGAAAAAAAAAATCCATCTTTTCCACTGCCCATTCAAAGCTGCATCCAGCCAGTTAAACCATGTTTGAAGTTTAGCCTTCTTTTTCTTAAGAAAATGTTAATATTTTCATCGCACTGTGCATTTTGAGGTCAGAAATCTGAATGTTATTAACATGCTGCTTGTGGAGAGCCACAACTTATCTTAAAAAAACACAGGAAATAAAATACATGGGTTTTTCAAGAGGTAAAATGACTTAATGGAGGATAAATGGCTTAAGTGTCTTTAATTTTTGCATGTACAGTATTTTCAGAGGTACTTGACTCACCAAAGTAACATTTTTTTTTACTTTCAGAGCAGAAGAGAAAGATCCTTTAAAAAAAAAGGTACTTCTTTATATACATATACAACATATAATATGTTGGTTACAACTCTTAAAGAGGCCCTTCCATTAAAAATGTTTTTTCTGAGGTTTCTGTTGAATATTTTAGCTCCACAGGTGTTCTTACCTTCATAGTGGGTGTGAAAACAGGTCAACAACTTCTCTTTCAGTTTTAATTTCTCAAACTACTCAGGTGGCGATAAAACCCGAGTTCGAACGGCCTGTATCTGTTTCATCACAACTGCTTTGTTCGTTAGTACTACTACTACTGTCATTTAGCAGACGCTTTTATCCAAAGCGACTTACATTGAGAGAACATACAAGCAAGAATTCAAAGAGAAGGAAAAAAATATAAGGAGGCGGACTGTTTGGAGTCCAGTTTAATTCCGACGCTGATACATCAAGTGTATCAATTTT